>CM041779.1:276941478-277541478 GCA_023374045.1 Limonium bicolor
GTCGTAATTCACGATACATAGCCATGGCGGTGATGATCTGAGTCGAAGGCTCTCTGGGCCTCTGGGGTAAGATATGGTAACCCCAGATGGACTCCGAAGAAGCAGACGATGCTCGGACACACAGGATCCTGCCCTTGTACCGCTTCAACCAGTTCATCCCGACAATCACATCAAAACCAAGTCCGTTGAACTCTATCAAGTCGATCGGAAACTCTTCACCTTTAATCCTCACAACAACATCTCGGTGGTAGCGGGTACACCTGATCCGCTCTTTCGACGGAAGAGTGACTAGGAAGTCTGGCATCTCATCACCGTCTAACCCCAGCCTCTTCGCAAAGGATAGCGAAAAAATGTATGTGAGGCTCCGGAGTCGAACAAGATCGAAGCGTCCACGCCATTGACTGGAAATGTACCGGTGAGGATTGTGCCACTCTTGCCGGCTTCTGCCTCATTGCAGACACTCAGTATACCTCCCGTTCCGAGAGCACAGCCTAATTCATTGGCAAACTAATAAGTATTGGGTAATAACACGGTTGATATACTTCAAACAACTCCACTTTATTCATTAACATACTCTTTTTACAACATTCGTTGGCTTATACTTCCGTCACAATTAACACTTACAACATCCTTAACATACACTGGTTTATCACATCACATAATATACAAGGCTTTAAAACTGTCTGAAGGTCAAATTCAAACGTCCGAGTTTCATGTGTGTGGCATTGATCACTGCCGATGGTGCAGTATTCAGTTTGATCTTCTTGATGCCATGGTATAGCATCCTCGACTGCCCACCCATGATTAGTACATCTCCTGATTTCAACACTAGCTTCTTTGCGAGATCAGCACGCTTCTGCTCGCCGTACACAAACACTGCGGTATCACCAATGGACCAAGACACCACAGGTACTCCCTTACTTAGAGACTCGGGTGACTCGTCCTTATCTTGGTGTAAACCTAACCGTCCACCTTTCTGGTAGAAGTTCACAATACACAGATCTGCTTTCACATTTGGAATTGAATCTGTTTCAACTTGCTGAGCAATTCCCACGACGTGGTTAACGACCGCAAGGAACTCCTCAGGTATACTTGGTACAGTTGCTCCATCTTCATCTCGCACTTCTTGATATGTCTTGGTTTAAGGCTTCCAGTCCTTACCCATGCACATCATCTTCAATTTCATCTTCGATCCGCTCGGGTATTCGGGTGTGTAGAAACCTCCAGGTGCTGCACCAAGTTTGTCGCATCATCGGATAATGTGGATTTGTGCTTCCGGTGTCAGGTATCCATTTAAGAGTACCATACCTGGTTGGATGACCTGACATTGCTCCATTGGAAAGTCGGTGATGTTGATGGTGGTTTCTTCGGGGTTTGGTGTGGGTGGGATTGGATAGCAAATATTGAAAGTTCCTAGATTTCCAAATTACCTATTTAGGTGACTTTCACACTATACTTTAATTGTTTACCCACATGGTAGTACACTCGGACTCACTAACACACATGCATGAAATGCGGTATGCAATCACTTATTTCACTCAATAGTTTAGGCGGTACCTGGTCTAGAAGAGGGCCCTGGCGCCTCAGACCGGTCCACCACATTCAGGGCGGCCTTGCCGGACCCCGACCCCTTCCCTTTCTGGGAATCTGTGTACCTCTGATCTGGGGGTGGCTGATTCGCCGTCTTCGGGCCATCGGTGGTCGCAGTGGCCTTACCCTTCCATTGCCCCTTGGGCCTGTAGTTTATACTGTTCAGGTTCTGCCAGCACTCATAGTCGCGGTGCCCCATCTTCTTGCAGTATCGGCACTTCACATCATTACCCTTGCAGTCCTTGCCGGGGTGGTCTCCGTTACACCACTTACAATAGTAGTGGCGCTCCGGTCCAGAGCCCGTGCTAGCTGCTAACACATCACACACTCAGTACATACTTCACAAGTTAATAACACACACTAGATTTTGGTATTGAAGTTTATTAATTACCCTTGGGTGGGTAAGAGCGTAAAGGCTTGGCCGCATATGCGTAGGTGAGCTGCAGAGGCTCCTCATCAGTGGTGGTCTGGGTCTGGCCCTTGCCACCCTGTTGCTGTCCTTTCTGGGACTGGGGGTATGGCTTCCTCTTCTTTCCTCCCCCTTGCCCTTGCGTGCCTTGGCCCTCGCTCATGGCCTTGCGCTTGAGCGCACTCTCCTCGTCCCTCAGACGGACGGTGATCTCCACAATTGCAGCGGCATGGTAGCACTCCTGCAAAGTAGTATATCCGGTTGGCCCCATGCCATAGCGTAGGCGGTAGCTCAGTCCATTGTAGAAACGGTTCACAAGAATCCGGTCTGAGTAACCCAGATCCGGTAGCAGGTGGATAAGTCCGATGAAGGCTGAGTAGTACTCATCTACCGTCATCTTATCCCCTTGCCTCAGATTGTCCAACTCCAGGCGCTTGGCCTCTTGCACGTGTATCGGGTAGTACTTGGCTCGCAACAGAGCCGTGTACTCCCTCCACTGAAAGGTCGGGTCAGCAACTCTGCCCTCCCGTACTAACTTCCACCAGCTCTGTGCCGAACCCTTCAAGTAGTATGCGGCAAGTCGAACCTTGACCTCCTCAGGCACTGCTAAGGTCTCGAAGGCGGTCTCCATCTCGGAGATGTACGCCTCCAGCTTACGAGGGTCGGTCTCTCCACTGAATGATGGTGGCCTCAGATCAGCCAACGCCTTGACCCAGTTGGTCTCTCGTGGCGGTGGCGGTGGTGGTTAAACTCTGGGCTGTTGCCCCTGCTGCATCGCAGCTACCAATTGGGGTACCATCTGGGCTACGGCGGCTGCTACTGCCTCAGCCATAACCTGAGCCGTAGTATTCTCGCCCTGGTCACCCGTATCTCCAGTACCATGTCCACGGCCTCTACCTCTCAGTCGACCTGACATCTGAATTCACATGAACATTCATTAGCAATATGCTTGCACACTTATCAGTCCAACGGTTGTAACATCTTCCCGACAACAAGGTAATTCCACACTCAGTTAGTGGTTAACCTTCTCATAACTGTTCACTTAGGTAACTATGGTTAGGTTTCCTAACTCGGTATATTCCTAAGCTCGGTATTCTAGTCATTAGAGCGATACTTCGCTCTGATACCACTTTTTGTAACACCCCTACTACGCACATGCATTACTTGAAATCGCAGCAGAATTTAAACAACTAAACAGTAACTAAACGATTGGTGCTACAACGCCGTCAACCACCCACGTGGTTAACAAGGCTGAATAAATACAGGTGTATCGGTCTGATGATCAGACTCCCGAGCATAGAACTAACAACCACATATACAAAAACACAATACCGAGTATTTACTTACATCCTTCACTGTAAACCATCATTGTAAACTGTTCACAACCAAAATATATAACGCCACGGGAGCACAGGCGCATCCCGGGCCCAACATCCAAAAGTAATCAAAAGTAAACCTGCATCCTAGAATCTAAAGCCATTCCGCTTCTTCGATCCTCATCCTGCAGTAAAAGAAATATGGAGCCCCCGAGGGGGTCAGCAACCCTTGGCTGGTATGGTTAACGCGCAGCCCATCGGCTACCGGGATACGCGCAACTAATTGTCACGGTGACATGGCATTCATTTTAAAACACACAACATATACAATTATCATAACATAGGTATTGTACACAACATCACACATAACACACAAGAACAATTCCATTTAGGAAGTGAACCAATACAATTAGTTCCCATGGAGAGCCTAGAGAATGTTGCCATGCTCATGCTAAGCTCGTTACATAACTCGTCACCGTCCTGTTAGATTGAACGGATAACTTAACACATGGTGCCTCGGATATAGTGATCCAAGCACACCGAAACTACACATAGTATGCCCCTGTGGCCCGACGTGAGTCAGAAAAATAGCCTTGGTTAAGCTAAAGGGAAGGTTGGAAACCAAATTGGAAAACAACCATAACATACAAAGAGAATCGAACCGGTTATGACATTGACTCCCATACTCACACGCGTGGCCGGAACAGACCGGACTCCTCACTTCCCCCGTTAGCACTTGTTGGTAGTTCAACATTGAACTCAGAAAACAATTCACCATAATAGGTCAAGTCTTGTTAGACACACACAAGGGAAGAGAGAGTCATACTTAACAACATAATAATATTTAACAACTATAAACTCTTTACATGGTTTAATCTTACAAAGTCATTAACACACAGAAAAACAAACAACACACAAGCCGGTGTAAACCGGTAGGCAACAGACTGCAAGAAAACCATACCTTGGTCCTTGCTTCGATTTGTTTCCACCTTGAGAGAATCCTAAACACATTAGTAACGTCGGTTAATTAACGCACTAGTCCATTGTTAACTTGTTACTTCACATATCTAGTTTATTTTATTTTCACACTTGTTATAACTCTTCACCATTTTAATTGCCATTATAACACTCCTAACATGTCTTAATTAACCACATATCATCATTACTAACTAATCACCATTTTTAGACATCATTTTCTACCTTAAAACAAAGTTTTTGGTCCATACAGTGGCCTGTCCGAACTTGTGTCCGGACTTCCCAAGTTCGGACACAAGTCGAGACTCAAAACTGAAAACAGACGCCTGTCCGAACTTGTGTCCGGACTTCGGAAGTTCGGACATGGGTCGAGAGAATTTCAAAGTAGAAGCAGGCACGTCCGAACTTGTGACCGGACTTCCCAAGGTCGGACACAAGTCGAGACTCTGAAAATTTTTACGCAACAGGCCTGTCCGAACGTCCATGTCCGGACGGATGTTCGGACAAGGCAAAACACTCATTTTCTAAGCCTTTAAATACTTAACCAATTTCCACCCAAACCTCTAACACTTATAGTATTTTCTCCTTAAGTTTCTAAATGGTGTTTCATGCCTATTGTAGCCATTATACCAAAATATTTCCTCACCATTCAAACAACATCTCTTAAGCATCTTTTCTTACACCTAAATCCTTATGTCATTCTTGTAGTTCCTCTTACAAGTTTGTTCCTTCTCTTTGTTTACCAAAGTTGCATGAGCCCTAGAACCACTCCAAAATGCCTTTGGTGTATTCCTAAACACCCACTGTATTCTAAAACCTTCAAGACAATGTCTAAGTCCTTTTCGCACTCTAAAACATATTAATACATAGTTTCTTTCCTAGTAAAATACCTAGCCCTTCACAAGACTTCCTAGTTTCCCGAAATTCTCTTAAACACTTATAACCTCCTATTCATTACCTAATTTTTGACATGGGTTCTCCTAGAACATTACTAAGCCAAAACACATTGTTTTCTCCATTAAGCACACAAGAACACCTAAATTCACCAAGAACACTCTCACACACAAAGTTTCACCCAAATCACACTACATTACAATATAGTGCATAATTTAAATTGCATGGCACTTAGGCCCTTAAAATGCTTAAACCTTAAACACTGAATTTCCCACATTATATTTGCCTTTGACCTGCAAATACACTCAACAACACATATGCCTTTTACTAAGCCCTTGAGAGCATTCTTATAAGTCATTTTCCATTGGCTCCTTAAATCATTTTCATAAGCAACATAAGCTCATTTCTCCTTAGGCATTAAACTACATTAGGTTAGCATATTTACCTCTTTTCCTCACAACTTCTTTCTTTTTTCCTTATAAAACTGGTAAGGATGTTTGATAGCTTGTCAACCTCTATACATTATACAAACAACATAATGAGCATTCAAGCTTCAAGCTTAAACTCATTGTAAACCCTGGTTACATATATTGTTTTAAAGCATTAAGGTAGTTGTTTTACCTTGGTATTTGAAGAGAGTTTGAATATCTATCAAGAGAGGACTCCACCTAGTCCTTGAAAGGTTGGAATGAAGCTAGAACAAAGCAATATAATGAGCACCATCAATGGTGATTTTCGGTCATGATAAAAACATGGAGGAAACAATATTTTTCTTTGAGATTCCTTACCTAGAGGCAAAGGAGATCAATAAAATGTAGAAATATAAGCTCAAGCTCTTTCAATGGTGGAACTCCATGGCACCGAAATGGTGGTCTTGAAGTTTTGAGAAGATAGGAATGAAGAGCTTGATGAGACTAAGAGAATGGTGGTGTTTGTTTTTGATTTGGTTAAGTGAGCTAGGAATTACAAGAGATCAAAGATGGAGTTTTGATGGTGGTGGTGTATGAAGAGGGAAAAGTACGAGGATAAGAAAGAATAGAGCATCCGGTTCCATATGCCTGGAAGGAACAGCTTAGAACAAAGGATATCGACCGGATCAGAGTGTGATCCGGCCGGATGGGTAATTAAATATCCCACTTATATGTAAATGCCAGCCTGGCAATTAAAAAGAAGGACAGGCTGGCAACTCTCGATTTGACAATGTAAAACACTATAAATAGGGGTTCAACCCCACAATAAAACACACGTTCTCACATTCGAGATTACATACTATTGCATTATCTGCGCGATTCTCTCCCTCTCAAAGCTCGAGCACTCAGTAACCAGGTAACTCGATGAAGCACAAAGGCCTAGCAGTAGAGTAGGGATTCGATTAGAGATTAGATAGGAACTTAGGGAATTTAGGAATACATCATTTCATTTGGCGCCGTCTGTGGGAAACGAATGGCTCAAGATCTTTCTTGGCAACCACGAGTCCACCGGAGGTAATCTGATTTTGAGCGAAACTACGAGGCTTTGAAACTTTTGAGGTTGTGTCTTTTTCAGGAAAAAGCAAGGAAAGTACGCGTGCAAGGATGGCTCCAAGAACAAGGAAGACACCCCGACCTGAGGGCGAGACCGATAACGTAAGAACAGCCGAAGAAAATAGAGCAGAAGCTGAAAACATGATCTCCAAGCAAGCATTAGAGGAAATGCTAAAGAGCTTAGTCAGAACTATCGACGAAAGGATAGTGGAGGGGAATGAAGTTCTGCAGCAGGAGCTGATGCAGCGAGACATAGAATACCAGAAGAAATGGGAGGAGATGACTGAGGCGCTTGAATCGCTCAAGAATCGCGACTCCGAAGCGAGTAACAGCCGGAAAAAAGAGCAGCTAGAGAAAACTCTGATCATCAGCGATGAGACTGAGGAAGATGATTCGATCGACATGACTCTCTACCCCTTCTTGAGAAAATCAGGAAGGCAAAGCTTCCTCCTCACTTCGTTGCACCTGCAGTAGAAAAGTATGATGGAACGGGGGACCCTGCTCTTCACGTTCAGAAGTTTATGTTTGCAATGAAACACAGGGGATAAGTTCTCTCGCTCTCTGCAATTTGTTTCCGGGAACGTTATCCAAAAGAGCGCTCGGTGGATCTCAACAAGACCCCCGCAGTCGATCTCAAGTTTTAAGCAATTGACTGAGGAGTTTCAGCAATACTTTGCCGCAAGCAAGAAGATCAAGAAGGAAACGATAGAACTAATGGATCTCAAGAGGAAGGGGGAGACAGTGAAAGAATTTAGCGAGAGGTTTCATAAGCAGGTAGCAGAAATCGATGATGTCGATGAAAAATCCTAATCAAGGCTTTCGGAAACGGGCTAGCACAGCCAAGGCTCGCCGGGAAGATCGCGACAAAGGCTCCAAAAACCATGGAGAGCTAGCCAAAATGATCATGAGTTTCTAAAGTCAGAGGTGGCGGAAAATAAGGCCAAAGATTTGGCAAATAGCTTCAGAGCAGTTAACGACAAGAAAGGGGATCGAATGGGAATGGCTCTTCCGGCAACACGTCAGGAAGTTCATCGGGAGGAGCTCAAGATACAAGCCTTACTACAAAGCCCCATCCCAGGCCTCAGTTTCAGAATGCCCGAGTTGCCGTTAAGATTGATCCAGGAAGGTATGCGGCGGCGGTCAAAGAAGGATACCTGCCTCCACCAAAGAAGCCTTATCCAGGGGAGATTCCGGTAGCCTTCTGTGAGTACCATGGCTGCAAAAGCCACAGAACCGCAAACTGCGCCACTCTGGCCAAGGAGTTGAGGATCATCGAAGAGGACAAGAAAGCAAGGGAAAGCAGGTGGCAGGCCAGCAGAAGCAATATGGCAGGCAAAATTTCCACCTCTCGAAATCACCAGGAGGAAGAGATCCACCCTGAGCTTAATCACGGCAAATCAGTCGGTATGATCTCAGGTTTGTAAGAAGGTGGAGAAGTTTTTTCGTTTCTCTGGTTTTAGGTAAACCCAGTCACGACAACAATAAAGCAAGGGCGGTGTAATTGAACTTTTTCTTTCCTTTTTAGAAAGACCTATGTTGTAAAAACCTCCGGAATCTTCCGGTAATAAAAATCTAATAAACTTTTTCTCTTAAGCAAATTCTCAGGTCTCTTTTCAGAGGTAGGACCGTTGACCCCAAGCGAGAGAAAAGGCATATTCATGCGGTACATCAAGAGCTACCGGAAAGAAAAATGCCAAGCGAGAGAATCTTCCCCAGATTTTCTTTACAGACGAAGACGAAGAAGGGGTGTTATACCCTCACAATGATCCACTGGTCATTCGGGCACAAGTAAATGATAGGATGATGGAAGGAATCCTGATAGACAGCGGGGCGGAGCGAATGTATATCGGCCGAGGCAGTTAAAAAATTGGAGATTCCAGAAAGTAAGATTAAACCATATTCGGCGGTCCTCGGAGGCTTTGTCGGGGGCGTTTCTACCAAGTCTTCAGGGAGCATAGACTTCACCTTAACATTGGGATTGGGAGACGAACGAAGAACTGAAAACTCACGGCCTTCATTGTACCAGGACTTTCTGGGTACAATATGTATCTTGGCAGGCCAGGGATTAATGCTTTCAAAGCAATATGCAGCACTCACCACCTGAAAATGAAGTATCTAACCAGGTCTGGAAAGGCGGTGACCATTAGAGGAAGTCAAAAGATGGCTCGGGTATGCGAAGTACGCATCATGGAGGGAATGCCGGAAGAAGAGATGGTCAAAACGGTGGGGTCGGAAAGGAATTCAAGGGAAAGCTCCCTCTCCCGCCAGAACCGGATCAAAGGCGGAAGACTGTGGAACCTCTAAAGAGTCACCACAAGAGGTACACTTAAAAACTGACCCTTCTAAATTTTTTAAAATAGGAAATGCGTTCAGCGGGGAGCAAACTCACCTGATGAGATTCCTGGAAAAAAGAAGGGTAACTTTGCCTGGAGCACGGACGAAATGCCAGGAGTAGATCCAAGCGTTATCCAGCATAACCTGCGAGTGGATCCAAAGCACCCAGCCATCCGGCAAAGAAGAAGAATAATAGGAGAGGAAAGAGACGTTGCGGCACGTGCTGAAGTGCAAAAACTGCTTAAAGCCGGATTCATCAGGGAGGTGTCCTATCCCAAGTGGTTGGCTAATGTTGTGATGGTTAAAAAGTCAAATGGCAAATGGAGAATGTGTGTGGACTTCACAGACTTGAACAAAGCATGTCCTAAAGACTTTTACCCGCTACCATCGATAGATAGACTGGTTGCTTCAACGGCTCAAAACTCTGTTTAAGTTTCCTGGATGCGTTTTCAGGATATAATCAAATAAGAATGAAATGAGGAAGATTCAGAAAAAACATCTTTTATTACCTCAGCCGGAACCTTTTGCTACAAGGTGATGCCTTTTGGATTAAAAAATGCGGGCGCAACCTTCCAAAGAATGATAGACAAAGTGTTCAAACACAGTTACCCGGAATGTAGAGGCATATGTCGATGATATCGTGGTAAGAAGTAATTCCTGGGTACAACACATGGAAGATTTAAAAGAAACCTTTGACACCCTAGACAAATTCCAAATCAAGCTAAATCCGGAAAAATGTGTATTTGGAGTTACAAAGGGGAAGTTCTTAGGCTTTATCGTCGGGCAAAGAGGGATTGAAGTGGATCCCGAAAAAACTCAAGCAATCCTCGATCTGTCACCCCAAAGAACATTAAAGATGTGCAAGCATTAAACGGAAGGCTCACGGCTTTAGCAAGATTCTGCTCAAAACTCCAAGAAAAGTCAATACCATTTTTCAGCATTTTACGAAAAACAGAAATTCCAGTGGAGTCAAGAGTGTATAGACGCCTTTGACAGGATCAAAGAGATGCTCAAAGAGTTACCCAAGCTGGGTGTTCCGGCACCTGGCCAAGACTTGTATCTCTACCTCTCTGCCACAGACTGGGCGGGTAGCAGCTGTGTTGATAATGGAGGAGGAGAAAAAAGAGATACCAGTATACACCGGAAAAATACTAACTCCAGCGGAAAGCCGCTACACCAACATTGAAAAAATATTGTTTGCATTAGTCGTTGCATCCCGAAACTTCGGCCTTATTTTCAGTCACACCGGATATTGTTAGAACAAATTGGCCACTGAAACAGATAGCAAACAACCCAAATGCATCCGGGCGAATGGTTAGTTGGACCGTCGAGCTCACCCAGTATGAAATCCACTTCCTTCCTCGAACAGCCATAAAAGCACAGGCCTTGGCGGACTTCATAACCGAAACTACCTTTGCCCAAGAGCAAAAGAACCAACCAACCCGTACGTTATCCTAGTCGACGGAGCTCGTGCAAACTGGAGCAGGGGCCGGAATAGTAGTCCAAACGCCGGATGGAAGAACTCTTAACTTTGCATTCCGGCTGGAATTTGAAGTAACAAATAATGAAGCAGAATATGAAGCCCTCATACAGGGATTGGAGGTCGCCACTGCCTTAGGGGCAACAGGTTTTTTCTAAATAATAAAACAGGAGTTTTCATTCGTGTCTATAGAAATTTTTCATATACATCCCCCTAAAGGGGGAAGAAGGGCTTACCTCTTTGTTTGTTATGCAGAATTAGAAATATATTCAGACTCAATGCTAGTAGCGCGACAAAACGATAACATTTACGAAGTCAAGGAGGAGAAGCTTGGAAAATATTGGCCAAGGTCCAAGAGGCAAAGGCAAACTTTCAGAAATGTGAGTTAAGACATCTTCCTCGGCAGAAAACATAGAGGCCGATGCGTTAGCTAAACTGGCCAGTATGGCCGAAAGAATGCCCAATAAAGTCTGGATGGAAATAAAGGCAAACTCGAGTCTGAAGGAGGTCCGAGTATGCACCATTGAATCAGACGCAATAGCCAAGTCTTGGATGGCACCCATTGTTGATACATACAAAGCGGAAACTTGCCACGGATGAGAAGGAAGCGGCAAAACAAGGCGAAGGGCTGCATCTTTCTTCTTAGAACAAGGACAGCTCTACAAAAGATCATTCGCAAGGCCAGCACTTAAGTGTGTTACCATAGAAGAAGGAGTAAGGCTCATGGAGGAGCTACATGAGGGGACCTGTGGGAACCACCAAGGAGAGAGGACAATAGTCCACAAGATCCTAAGGATGGGGTACTATTGGCCGAGGATGAGGGAATTTTCAAAAGAATACATACGGAAATGCATAAAATGTCAGGAACATGGCCACAAAATACATAGCCCTCCATCCACACTGAAAGCCATACTCCCCGATCCCATTTGCCATGTGGGGATTGGATATCGTTGGACCTTTTCCGGAAGCATCCCCCGGAAGATATAAATTCATTTATGTGGCCATTGATTACTTCACCAAATGGGTGGAAGCCATGCCAACAGTATCCATTACCGCAAGAAAATCACAAGATTTCATCTGGAAGTATGTGGTCTGCAGATTTGGGATCCAAAAAATAATAATAACAGACAATGGAACTCAGTTCAACTGTAAAAGCTTCCGGGAATTCTGTGAGGAATGGAAGATTGACCTGAGATTCGCATCGGTCGCCCATCCACAAGCAAATGGCCAGGTAGAAAATGCGAATGGGCAAATCGTCAAAGCTATAAAAAAGAAGTTGGACAGAAAAAGGGGAGATGGGCAGAGTTGCTACCTCAGGTTCTCTGGTCCTACAGGACAACCGAAAAGGGCCCAACAGGGGAAACTCCATATAGGCTGACTTACGGTCTGGAAGCAATTGTTCCCGGTGAAGTTATGGTCCCATCGATTAGATGGGAATCCTTTAATGAAGAAAACAACAATGAAGGGGTGAAGGACAGCCTTGACCTACTTGAAGAAACCAGGACTATGGCCCAAGTCCGAATGGAAAAGGATAAAGCGAAAGTAGAAAGATATTTCAACCAGAAAACAAGGGAAAGAGGCTTCGCTCCAGGTGAACTGGTCCTTCGAGAGGTAAAGCAACCAAAGAAGCTAGAGCCCCAATGGGAGGGACCATTTATAATACAGCGACGAACAGGGCAAGCTTCATATCGTTTGAAAAATAGTGAGGGATACGAGTTGCCTCACTCATGGCATGCCGAGTGCCTCAAAAAGTTTTATGTATAAAAACGCTTCTTACAAAAAGTAATAAAATGAGGTATTCCTTTGAAAAGCAAAATTTTTTGAAATGTACCATCCGGCCAGCGTGCCTACAGGCTATCATGCCTTGAAATGTACCATCCGGCCAGCGTGCCTACAGGCTATCATGCCTTGAAATGTACCATCCGGCCAGCGTGCCTACAGGCTATCATGCCTTGAAATGTACCATCCGGCCAGCGTGCCTACAGGCTATCATGCCTTGAAATGTACCATCCGGCCAGCGTGCCTACAGGCTATCATGCCTTGAAATGTACCATCCGGCCAGCGTGCCTACAGGCTGTCATGCCTTGAAATGTACCATCCGGCCAGCGTGCCTACAGGCTGTCATGCCTTGAAATGTACCATCCGGCCAGCGTGCCTACAGGCTGTCATGCCTTGAAATATACCATCCGGCCAGCGTGCCTACAGGCTATCATGCCTTGAAATGTACCACCCAGTTAGCATGTCTATAAAAACTAGGAATTTACTATTTCGTGAAAGAGCTTAGAGCAAGGCATAATGATCCTCCATATAAACAAAAGGGAAGATCTACAAAGCATTTGGAAATCCGGTCGCTCCGGATAAAGCCAAATGAAGAGTGTATAAAACTAACTTGTAAGGAAGTCACTTAAAACACTTAAGGGATGCGAAAGAAATGGTAAAACGCCAAAGCATCACCAAAAATAGTAATCCAAAATACAAATATACAAGATTCCTGTGCTAACAAATTACTATCTAAAAAGCATCTATTCCTTAGCAGGCTTCTTACAGCAGATTCTTTGGAGACACTCTCTGCAGATTTAGATCTTCCAGCAGCTTGACGAAAGCCCGCAACCTCCTGGTGCAGGCCGCTATCGGGGGAAGGAAAGAAGCTTGACCAGGCCCAAAGACTGTCTCACCAGGAATGCGACCAAACTTCTCAAAGTCTTCAAGAAAGTTGCTCTTCCGGGCAACATTGTCGAACTCCAACTCATTATATAGGTCGTCATCCAGTACTTCCCCCCTCTTCAGGAAGTACTTGGAGATGGTTTGACGACAAATATTGGTAATCTTCCGGCTCTGAGAACCGAAAGCCTTTTTTAGGTGGGCAATAACAGTTCCTTGTTTCTTCAATTCTTCTTGGGCCTGCGGCGTACGCCGTATGTTTGGCAACATCTCCCTCAAGTTGCAACACCTGAGCTCGGTAAAGATCGCGGTCGGAACCCGCGGCAGAAAGTTCCTCGTTCAGCTTATCAATACGATCGCTAAGCTTCTCCACATGTCTTAAAAGACTTTCAGGATCTTTTTTAAAAGAAAAAGAAGAGGGGGAAGGAAAGCAGAATCAGTAATAAGGCATAAAGATAAAGTGGCGAAAAAAAGGCCGGTAAGACTCACCCTTAGCCGGAACCTTAGCACTTTCGGGTTGACGGAGGGCCATGGCCTCCTCTAAAGCTTTCACCTTCCCCTCCAAAGAAGCCTTCTCGGCCACAAGACAGCTTTGCCTGAAGAAAGAGCTGTGTTTTCATCCGTCAAAAGCTGCTTGGCCTCCTCTAAGGTTCTCACCTTTCCTTCCAGAGAAGTTTTCTCGGCCGCAAGAGCAGCTTTACCCTCAGAAAGAGTCGCGTTCTCATCCGCCAAGGACTGCTTCTCTTGGTCAAAAGCAATTCGAGTTTGCTCATCCAGAGCGTTCTTTTCCTCGGTCAATGCGTGAGCTCTTGAATAAGTTGGGCTTTGTCTCCCACCAAAGCCTCATTCTGTTCAGTCAAAGCTTTTTTGTCCGCCTCAAGAGATTTAATTTCTTTCTCAAGGGCAGCGTTCACACCCGCAAAGTAAGCCTTGTCTGAAGTAAGGGAATCTACGTCCCTTTTGTGAGCAGCTTGTACCTGCCGCAACAAAACTTCCAAGTCAGACAAAGTATGCTCTGGTATCAAGACATTCTTTTCACCGGAAGGTTTGTGGAGTACCTGCTTCAGGATACCCTCTGTGTGGAGGCTCTGGTTTCTCAGAGCAAACATCTCTTCCCGCAAATTCTTCAACTTTGATTCATATTCGTCTCGAAGACGAACACATTCATGGCGAGATGACCGCAATTCCTTGTTCAAAGTGTCTGTCCTATCTTTCACCTTGCGGTCAATCTCATAGTTTACAATGTCCATGTAGCTATCATGGTTAGAACGGGTTTGCTTTAACTCGGCTTCAGTATTATCGGCCCGACTTTTTTCACGTTGCAGGTCAAACTGAAGATTCCGAGTCTGAACTTCTGCACTTTGAGCCATAGACATAACCTACAAAAAAAAAACAACAAAACAAACAGAACATAAAAACTTAAAAAATATATATCAGAAAGGCATGGAAGGATGGGAGGAGGGCGGTGCTTACCCGAAAAATGCTTTGCCACATCAGATTGAAGACATCTCCCGTGGGAATGGAGTGACGCATGATAGCATCGGCTGCTCCAACCCCAGCTCTCAGTCTTTCTTTGGTGGCGGTGACAATGGATGGAGGAGCGAAGATCCCATCGGATGGTCAGAAAGTCTTATTGCTTCCTTCCAGGCGTCGGTATATCGAGCAACATCGAAGGAGATCTTGGGCAAAGGTTGCCCACGGTAGTAAAACCATCCCTCCTTCTGAGAAGGACCGGTAAAGCCCTCCTGAGCAGGGGGAGGTGGAGAGGAGGGGGGAGCAGCAACATCTTCCCCTGGAGAAGAGGAGGGGGCGGCAATGGCCTCCCCTTGCCTATCTTCCCTCTGCTTACTTCGGAGCTCTGGGTTCTCAGGTACAGCTCGATACTCCTTCACCCCCACAGATGCTGAATCACCAACCCCAGGGATGTCTTGTGGGACTGAGGTACCAATAGCCCCACGGTCACTTTCAGTCTCAGAAGTCTCCGCCGGAACAGCCTTCGGCTTCAGCACAGTTTTCTTCCGGAGTCTTTGAGTACCAGAAGCCGGAACAGCAGGAGAAGGGTGGGCTGGACCACGAGCAACCTCGCTGTCAGTAACGGTGATGGGTGCGCCTTGAGAGCCTGAGGAAGAAAGAATCAGCATAGAATGAACAAAAAAGGAAAGGCAAGAGCTTCCTTCGAATAAGAGAGAGCAATACGTGGGTTAGTATCTTCCAAGATAGCACCATGGGCCGGATCGGAAGAGAAATATCCTGCCAGGTCAGGAAACAATTCACAAATGGGGGTTGGGTGACCAGACCCCTGCCCTGAACAAAAGGCAGACCCCTGGCCTGAATCAGGAGTAAGAGGGAGAAAGACGCGACGCCCAGACCCTGGACTCGCATACCAAGTACCTGGCAAATCACCGCCTGAACGGGCTGGAGACACGGTGGTCCTCTTTTTCCTCTGACCGGAATGGTCCTTGTCTTCATTGCCCCGTTGCCTCTTCTTAGAGGGGGAGGCATTCCCAAGAAGCCTCGTGGCCTCATCAACAGCCGCATCAATGGATGCGTAATAATCAACTTGCTCGTCTCCCATCTTAAAGCTGACAAAATTCCAGCCATTGAAGGGCCCAACCTTATCTCCTCTAGAAAAGAAATCTGCCGGAACGATGAGGAAGTAAGAAAACAGGTCGAAGGTAAAATTAGGATAAAACTAACCAAAATAAGACTTACTGTGATATTTCTTCAATGACTCCAGGCGCGCCGGGGTAAAAAATACGGAGACTGTAGGCTGTTTTTGCTAAAATCCTTCAGGATTTTCGAGATAGGCGTTTCTTGCGCCGGGGAAGGAGGACAGCTGAATTGGCCTTTCGGGATTGAAGGGCAGTAGGGGACTCCCAAAAACCGACCTGGTGGTGGGACAATGACGAACCATCGGGAGTTCCATCCGGAAGACGCTTTCTTGTAATCGAAGAGAGAAAAGCCGGCCTTCGCATTGTGTCAGGCTATCAGGAGTCCCTCGTGGAATAAAATTGGGTGAATTTGGTCGCTTCTACCCGGATTTTGCTCTCCTCACAAAGGAGAACATAGGCATGGAGGTAAGAAATTGCCTTTGGGTGTAGGTGAGCGAGCATGCAGCAGCGCCGAATCAGGAAGCCTAGAACGAATGGATGAGGGGGTACGGTCAGGCCGCGAGGGAAGAAGTCCGCGTAAACGGCATATCCAAGCCCGAAATCGTCGTGGGGATGCGAGTCGTCGGAAGGAAGGAAGATGCGAGTTCCTAGTGGGACTTCGACATCTTTCAAAAAAGAGAGAAGGGAGGAGGTATCCAGGCAGGATGGAGAAGGTTCTCGATCGGCCGAGAAAGGCACGGTAGATTTCAAGTAAGACGGACGAAACCCTTGGGGTGAAAAGGTACCTTGAATCGCCTCCCTAGCAGGGACGAAATTCGCAGCCGCCTTGTTCTTCTTCGAGCTAGACGACGCCATTGAAGCAAGAAAGCGGAGAGCAAGAGCAAAGCGAAAAGGGTGAAAGGTCCGAAAAAAGGGTGCAAGAAGAGGCGACGGAGTTTGGGCAAACAAGGAAAGAAGATATCTGAAAGAGTTCAAAGCTAGAACTTTGGAAAAAAGAACGGTTCGATTCCCGCCCAGTCGATAAAATTAAAGGGAGATCCTGCATCTTCCTGGGGACAGAGCGCTGACACAAAAACGGCTCTGCAAATTCTACATCGAAAAGGCGCAGGCACGGGCCAGGCACGGGCGCAACTAGAAAAAGCAAGTTCTCTTTCCTTTTTAAAAGAAAAGAAAAAAAAAAGAAACTTGTGGGACTAAGGGGAAGTAATAGCCGGAAGAATAGAAGGCCTCAGCCGGAAGGGCAGAAAAGCCATAGCGTCAGAATAAAAAGCAACAAAAGCACACGCTGAAAAAGGAAGTTCTACTTTTTACGTTAATGTAATCAAAAGTAGAACTTGTGGGACTGATGAAGAGGGAAAAGTACGAGGATAAGGAAGAATAGAGCATCCGGTTCCATATGCCTGGAAGGAACAGCTTAGAACAAAGGATATCGACCGGATCAGAGTGTGATCCGGCCGGATGGGTAATTAAATATCCCACTTATATGTAAATGCCAGCCTGGCAATTAAAAAGAAGGACAGGCTGGCAACTCTCGATTTGACAATGTAAAACACTATAAATAGGGGTTCAACCCCACAATAAAACACACGTTCTCACATTCGAGATTACATACTATTGCATTATCTGCGCGATTCTCTCTCTCTCAAAGCTCGAGCACTCAGTAACCAGGTAACTCGATGAAGCACAAAGGCCTAGCAGTAGAGTAGGGATACGATTAGAGATTAGATAGGAACCTAGGGAATTTAGGAATACACCATTTCAGTGTATTATCGTGAAAGAGAGCAAGAATGGAGAAGGTGAAGTGTTGGAGACGGTGGGAATGCAAGAAAGAATGAAGCAAATGAGATAAGTTTGCTTTTGTAAGATATTTTAGCTTAAAGTAAATAGTACTTGCTTTATTACTTGTTTATTTACTTAATAGGCTAGCAAAAGTGGTGACTCACCACATAAGAAACCAGCCCCCATTATGATATAAGGGGTTACTTAGTCTTTATTGACTCATTAAATTACTTAATATAACATATGTTACAAACTAGCTTATAAAAGTCACTATTCATAAAAACAAGGCACATAGAAGTGAAATTTTTGATTTCCCATTAATATAGACTTCCAAATGTGATACTATGTAGTACACATGTTAATTAAAGAGTAATGATGGACATTTAGCCATTCAAAACTCATTTACAAGACAATTTTTCGAAAATGTGCTTTAAGACTCCTTAAAGCACATTTTGTGTTTTAACTTGTTTTCAAGCTTGGTTTTCTTTGGTAATTGGTTTAATATGTTCATTAGTATATAAATAAGGTCTTGGTAAGTTCATTAGGTCTTAACCAAGCTATCCCAAGCTTAGAGCACATTTTAGCCCTAATTGACTTTAAGGCATTTATTTGTGTTCTCTATGGTTTAAATTGTTTACTAATGTTTCTAGGACTCTTTTTAGTCTTAATATACCATACTTAAATGTTTAAACAACATACTAAGGTTTGGGGTATTTCAATCTACCCCCCTTAAAAGAACTTTGTCCCTAAAGTTCATACTTCCACATATCCTAAATATTAGAACACGGGAACACATATCAACAATACTTCCATAACAACATTAACAACATCTTACAAACCTCGGACACAAGGTCCAAACAACAATACATCACAACATCATTCAGACTCAGCGGTCTGTAACACAACAACATAACAATACGACAACACAACACATACAATGTATCCAAATATATGTCGTACACACATAACCGAAACGGCTCTACCCCCCTTAAATAGGGGTACGCCCCGTACCCTATACATACAAACGCTAAGAAGTAAACAATGACGGGTACTTCACCTTCATCCTATCTTCCAGCTCCCAAGTGGCCTCCTCAACGTCCTGGTTAGACCAGAGAACCTTCACCAGTCTCACAGACTTATGGCGAGTGTCTCGAGTCTTAGTATCCAGAATCCGTACCGGAGTCTCCACTGATCGCATGGTCGGCTCTAAGGTTAGCCTTTCAGGCTGAAGTACATGAGACGGATGAGACATATATTTCTTCAACTGGGACACATGAAATACATCATGTACCTTGCCCAGCTCGGCGGGTAGATCAAGTCTGTAAGCTACCGGGCCGATCCACTCCGTCACAACATAAGGCCCCACATATTTTGGGCTCAACTTGCCTTTCTGGCCAAAACGAAATACTCCCTTCATGGGGGATACTCTGAGAAATACCTGATCTCCCACGGCAAACTCCAGGTCACGTCTGCGCACATCTGCGTACGACTTCTGTCTATCCTGAGTTGTCTTCATGTTAGCCCGGATCTGGCAAACTTCTACCTGAACTTGTTCCAGATACTCTGGTCCTATAATGACCGTCTCACTCGACTCATCCCAGCATAATGGCGTGCGGCATGGTCTACCGTATAATGCCTGGAAAGGAGACATCTTGATCGAAGCATGGTAACTGTTATTGTAGCTAAACTCGATCAGATGTAACTTGTCAATCCAGCTGGTCTGAAAGTCAAGTGCACATGCACGTAACATATCCTCAAGTGTGTGGATGGTGCGCTCACTCTGACCGTCTGTCTGTGGGTGAAACGTTACTCAATTTCAGTTCGGTACCCAGTGCTTCTCGTGTAGACTTCCAATACCTCGATAAGAATCTGGTATCTCTGTCATTACAATCGTTTTCGGTACCCCATGGTGCCGAACGATCTCTCATCAAAGAGCTCTGCTAGTTTTGCCACTTTCCAGGTGTCCTTCATCGGAATGAATCGGGCCACCTTGGTCAGTCGGTCAACAACAACCCAAATCATATTCAGACCTCCCCTTGCAGGCGGAAGCCCTACGAAGTCCATAGAAATATCATGGAACTTCCACTCAGGCACTGGCATTGGCTGTACCATACCACCAGGCCGTCGGTGCTCAAACTTGACCTTCTGACAAGTGAGACACCTCAACACATAGTCATTCACATCCTTTTTCATTCCTGTCCACCAAAAATATCTTTTCATACCCTTATACATCTTTGAAGCTCCGGGGTGAATCGAAGTAGTAGAACAATGGGATTCACTCAATATGCGCTCCTTCAACTCAGCGCTACTCCTCGGTATACACAGTCGGCCATTAAGCCTAATCAGGTCATCATCGTGGAGTCTAAAGTCATACTTCTGACCCTCGAATGTGCCATCAATAAGCTTTTGTCTAATCTCCATCATGTACTAATCCGTCATCTGAGCACTCCGCACCTCTTCAACCAAGCTAGAATAGAGACTAGCGAATGGAGAGAGTGTGCTCGGCGACTCAGTGCGTCAGCTACCACATTTGCCTTACCCTCCTTATATTGCAGATTAATGTCGTAGTCATTTAGAAATTCAACCCACCTTATTTGTCTCATGTTCAACTCCTTGAGTGAACAAGTACTTTAAACTCTTATGGTCAGAATAAATCGTCACACTTACCCCATACAAGTGATGTCGCCATATCTTCAATGCGAAGACAATGGCACCTAATTCTAAGTCGTGCGTAGGGTAGTTCTCTTCATGCTTCTTCAGCAGTCGGGAGGCGTATGCTACGACCTTCCCGTGTTGCATCAACACACAACCCATACCTCTGCCTGATGCGTCGCAATAGACCTCAAAACCATCTGGACCGTCTGGTAAAGTCAGGACTGGTGCAGATGTCAGAGCATCCTTGAGACTCTGAAAAGAACTCTCACAGTCGACTGTCCACTCGAATGGTGCATCCTTTTTCATCAAGGAAGTCATCGGCTTCGAGACACTGGAGAAGTCCTTTAGAAACCTCCTATAATAACCTGCCAGACCGAGGAAGCTCCTGATATCGGTAACTGTCTTCGGCCTAGGCCAGGTGCGCACTGCATCAATCTTTGCCGGATCAACAGCGATCCCGGCCTCAGAAATCACATGACCAAGAAAGGATACTTGGTTCAACCAAACTCACACTTTGAAAATTTCACATACAACTGATTCTTTCTCAATGTTTGCAACACACTTCTCAGGTGACTTTCGTGCTCACCTCTCGATTTCGAGTACACAAGTATATCGTCGATGAAGACTACCACTGACTTGTCCAACTGATCTTGGAACAAGCGGTTCATTAAGTCCATGAACTTGGCTGGTGCATTGGATAAACCAAACGGCATAACCGTAAACTCATAATGCCCATACCTAGTTCTGAATGCTGTCTTCTCAATATCACCGTCACGAATAGCAATCTGATGGTATCCAGATCGTAGATCTATCTTAGAGAATACTGATGCTCCCCTCAACTAATCAAATAAATCGTCGATGCGTGGTAAAGGGTAACGGTTCTTCACCGTAACTGCATTCAGCTCTCGATAGTCAATACACAGGCGGAGGCTACCGTCCTTCTTCTTCACGAAGAGGACCGGCACTCCCCATGGTGAAACGCTAGGGCAGATAAACCCCTTGTCGAGTAAGTCTCTCAGCTGCTCCTTGAGCTCTGTCATTTCTGCTGGAGCCATACGATAGGGCGCCTTCACAATTGGTCCGGTGCCCGGAACCAAATCGATCTCAAACTCAACTTCCCGTGCTGGCGGCATGCCCGGCAGTTCCTTAGGAAATACATCAGGAAACTCCGACACTACCGGCACATCAGGACTAAACTCTGGGTTTCTCTCTATGTCCTGGACATATCAGAGGTATACATCACTCCCTCGTCGTAATTCACGATACATAGCCATGGCGGTGATGATCTGAGTCGAAGGCTCTCTGGGCCTCTGGCGGTAAGATATGGTAACCCCAGATGGACTCCGAAGAAGCAGACGATGCTCGGCACACAGGATCCTGCCCTTGTACCGCTTCAACCAGTTCATCCCGACAATCACATCAAAACCAAGTCCGTTGAACTCTATCAAGTCGATCGGAAACTCTTCACCTTTAATCCTCACAACAACATCTCGGTGGTAGCGGGTACACCTGATCCGCTCTTTCGACGGAAGAGTGACTAGGAAGTCTGGCATCTCATCACCGTCTAACCCCAGCCTCTTCGCAAAGGATAGCGAAATAAATGTATGTGAGGCTCCGGAGTCGAACAAGATCGAAGCGTCCACGCCATTGACTGGAAAGGTACCGGTGAGGATTGTGCCACTCTTGCCGGCTTCTGCCTCATTGCAGACACTCAGTATACCTCCCGTTCCGAGAGCACAGCCTAATTCATTGGCAAACTAATAAGTATTGGGTAATAACACGGTTGATATACTTCAAACAACTCCACTTTATTCATTAACATACTCTTTTTACAACATTCGTTGGCTTATACTTCCGTCACAATTAACACTTACAACATCCTTAACATACACTGGTTTATCACATCACATAATTATACAAGGCTTTAAAACTGTCTGAAGGTCAAATTCAAACGTCCGGGTTTCATGTGTGTGGCATTGATCACTGCCGATGGTGCAGTATTCAGTTTGATCTTCTTGATGCCATGGTATAGCATCCTCGACTGCCCACCCATGATTAGTACATCTCCTGATTTCAACACTAGCTTCTTTGCGAGATCAGCACGCTTCTGCTCGCCGTACACAAACACTGCGGTATCACCAATGGACCAAGACACCACAGGTACTCCCTTACTTAGAGACTCGGGTGACTCGTCCTTATCTTGGTGTAAACCTAACCGTCCACCTTTCTGGTAGAAGTTCACAATACACAGATCTGCTTTCACATTTGGAATTGAATCCGTTTCAACTTGCTGAGCAATTCCCACGGCGTGGTTAACGACCGCAAGGAACTCCTCAGGTATACTTGGTACAGTTGCTCCATCTTCAGCTCGCACTTCTTGATATGTCTTGGTTTAAGGCTTCCAGTCCTTACCCATGCACATCATCTTCAATTTCATCTTCGATCCGCTCGGGTATTCGGGTGTGTAGAAACCTCCAGGTGCTGCACCAAGTTTGTCGCATCGTCGGATAATGTGGATTTGTGCTTCCGGTGTCAGGTATCCATTTAAGAGTACCATACCTGGTTGGATGACCTGACATTGCTCCATTGGAAAGTCGGTGATGTTGATGGTGGTTTCTTCGGGGTTTGGTGTGGGTGGGATTGGATAGCAAATATTGAAAGTTCCTAGATTTCCAAATTACCTATTTAGGTGACTTTCACACTATACTTTAATTGTTTACTCCACATGGTAGTACACTCGGACTCACTAACACACATGCATGAAATGCGGTATGCAATCACTTATTTCACTCAATAGTTTAGGCGGTACCTGGTCTAGAAGAGGGCCCTGGCGCCTCAGACCGGTCCACCACATTCAGGGCGGCCTTGCCGGACCCCGACCCCTTCCCTTTCTGGGAATCTGTGTACCTCTGATCTGGGGGTGGCTGATTCGCCGTCTTCGGGCAATCGGTGGTCGCAGTGGCCTTACCCTTCCATTGCCCCTTGGGCCTGTAGTTTCTACTGTTCAGGTTCTGCCAGCACTCATAGTCGCGGTGCCCCATCTTCTTGCAGTATCGGCACTGCACATCATTACCCTTGCAGTCCTTGTCGGGGTGGTCTCCGTTACACCACTTACAATAGTAGTGGCGCTCCGGTCCAGAGCCCGTGCTAGCTGCTAACACATCACACACTCAGTACATACTTCACAAGTTAATAACACACACTAGATTTTGGTATTGAAGTTTATTAATTACCCTTGGTGGGTAAAGAGCGTAAGGCTTGGCCGCATATGCGTAGGTGAGCTGCAGAGGCTCCTCATCAGTGGTGGTCTGGGTCTGGCCCTTGCCACCCTGTTGCTGTCCTTTCTGGGACTGGGGGTATGGCTTCCTCTTCTTTCCTCCCCCTTGCCCTTGCGTGCCTTGGCCCTCGCTCATGGCCTTGCGCTTGAGCGCACTCTCCTCGTCCCTCAGACGGACGGTGATCTCCACAATTGCAGCGGCATGGTAGCACTCCTGCAAAGTAGTATATCCGGTTGGCCCCATGCCATAGCGTAGGCGGTAGCTCAGTCCATTGTAGAAACGGTTCACAAGAATCCGGTCTGAGTAACCCAGATCCGGTAGCAGGTGGATAAGTCCGATGAAGGCTGAGTAGTACTCATCTACCGTCATCTTATCCCCTTGCCTCAGATTGTCCAACTCCAGGCGCTTGGCCTCTTGCACGTGTATCGGGTAGTACTTGGCTCGCAACAGAGCCGTGTACTCCCTCCACTGAAAGGTCGGGTCAGCAACTCTGCCCTCCCGTACTAACTTCCACCAGCTCTGTGCCGAACCCTTCAAGTAGTATGCGGCAAGTCGAACCTTGACCTCCTCAGGCACTGCTAAGGTCTCGAAGGCGGTCTCCATCTCGGAGATGTACGCCTCCAGCTTACGAGGGTCGGTCTCTCCACTGAATGATGGTGGCCTCAGATCAGCCAACGCCTTGACCCAGTTGGTCTCTCGTGGCGGTGGCAGTGGTGGTTGAACTCTGGGCTGTTGCCCCTGCTGCATCGCAGCTACCAATTGGGGTACCATCTGGGCTACGGCGGCTGCTACTGCCTCAGCCATAACCTGAGCCGTAGTATTCTCGCCCTGGTCACCCGTATCTCCAGTACCATGTCCACGGCCTCTACCTCTCAGTCGACCTGACATCTGAATTCACATGAACATTCATTAGCAATATGCTTGCACACTTATCAGTCCAACGGTTGTAACATCTTCCCGACAACAAGGTAATTCCACACTCAGTTAGTGGTTAACCTTCTCATAACTGTTCACTTAGGTAACTATGGTTAGGTTTCCTAACTCGGTATATTCCTAAGCTCGGTATTCTAGTCATCAGAGCGATACTTCGCTCTGATACCACTTTTTGTAACACCCCTACTACGCACATGCATTACTTGAAATCGCAGCGGAATTTAAACAACTAAACAGTAACTAAACGATTGGTGCTACAACGCCGTCAACCACCCACGTGGTTAATAAGGCTGAATAAATACAGGTGTATCGGTCTGATGATCAGACTCCCGAGCATAGAACTAACAACCACATATACAAAAACACAATACCGAGTATTTACTTACATCCTTCACTGTAAACCATCATTGTAAACTGTTCACAACCAAAATATATAACGCCACGGGAGCACAGGCGCATCCTGGGCCCAACATCCAAAAGTAATCAAAAGTAAACCTGCATCCTAGAATAAAGTCATTCCGCTTCTTCGATCCTCATCCTGCAGTAAAAGAAATATGGAGCCCCCGAGGGGGTCAGCAACCCTTGGCTGGTATGGTTAACGCGCAGCCCATCGGCTACCGGGATACGCGCAACTAATTGTCACGGTGACATGGCATTCATTTTAAAACACACAACATATACAATTATCATAACATAGGTATTGTACACAACATCACACATAACACACAAGAACAATTCCATTTAGGAAGTGAACTAATACAATTAGTTCCCATGGAGAGCCTAGAGAATGTTGCCATGCTCATGCTAAGCTCGTTACATAACTCGTCACCGTCCTGTTAGATTGAATGGATAACTTAACACATGGTGCCTCGGATATAGTGATCCAAGCACACCGAAACTACACATAGTATGCCCCTGTGGCCCGACGTGAGTCAGAAAAATAGCCTTGGTTAAGCTAAAGGGAAGGTTGGAAACCAAATTGGAAAACAACCATAACATACAAAGGGAATCGAACCGGTTATGACATTGACTCCCATACTCACACGCGTGGCCGGAACAGACCGGACTCCTCACTTCCCCCGTTAGCACTTGTTGGTAGTTAAACATTGAACTCAGAAACCAATTCACCATAAAGGTCAAGTCTTGTTAGACAAACACTAAGGGAAGAGAGAGTCTACTTAACAACATAATAATATTTAACAACTATAACTCTTTACATGGTTTAATCTTACAAAGTCATTAACACACACAGAAAAACAAACAACACACAAGCCGGTGTAACCGGTAGGCAACAGACTGCAAGAAAACCATACCTTGGTCCTTGCTTCGATTTGTTTCCACCTTGAGAGAATCCTAAACACATTAGTAAGTCGGTTAATTAACGCTACTAGTCCATTGTTAACTTGTTACTTCACATATCTAGTTTATTTTATTTTCACACTTGTTATGAACTCTTCACCATTTTAATTGCCATTATAACACTCCAAACATGTCTTAATTAACCACATATCATCATTACTAACTAATCACCATTTTTAGACATCGTTTTCTACCTTAAAACAAGTTTTTGGTCCATACAGTGGCCTGTCCGAACTTGTGTCCGGACTTCCCAAGTTCGGACACAAGTCGAGACTCAAAACTGAAAACAGACGCCTGTCCGAACTTGTGTCCGGACTTCGGAAGTTCGGACATGGGTCGAGAGAATTTCAAAGTAGAAGCAGGCATGTCCGAACTTGTGACCGGACTTCCCAAGGTCGGACACAAGTCGAGACTCTGAAAATTTTTACGCAACAGGCCTGTCCGAACGTCCATGTCCGGACGGATGTTCGGACAAGGCAAAACACTCATTTTCTAAGCCTTTAAATACTTAAGTTTCTAAATGGTGTTTCATGCCTATTGTAGCCATTATACCAAAATATTTCCTCACCATTTAAACAACATCTCTTAAGCATCTTTTCTTACACCTAAATCCTTATGTCATTCTTGTAGTTCCTCTTACAAGTTTGTCCTTCTCTTTGTTTACCAAAGTTGCATGAGCCCTAGAACAACTCCAAAATGCCTTTGGTGTATTCCTAAAACCCACTGTATTCTAAAACCTTCAAGACAATGTCTAAGTCCTTTTCGCACTCTAAAACATCTTAATACTAGTTTCTTTCCTAGTAAAATACCTAGCCCTTCACAAGACTTCCTAGTTTCCCGAAATTCTCTTAAACACTTATAACCCTATTCATTACCTAATTTTTGACATGGTTCTCCTAGAACATTACTAAGCCAAAACACATTGTTTTCTCCATTAAGCACACAAGAACACCTAAATTCACCAAGAACACTCTCACACAAAGTTTCACCCAAATCACACTACATTACAATATAGTGCATAATTTAAATTGCATGGCACTTAGGCCCTTAAAATGCTTAAACCTTAAACACTGAATTTCCCACATTATATTTGCCTTTGACCTGCAAATACACTCAACAACACATATGCCTTTTACTAAGCCCTTGAGAGCATTCTTATAAGTCATTTTCCATTGGCTCCTTAAATCATTTTCATAAGCAACATAAGCTCATTTCTCCTAAGGCATTAAACTACATTAGGTTAGCATATTTACCTCTTTTCCTCACAACTTCTTTCTTGTTTCCTTATAAAACCGGTAAGGATGTTTGATAGCTTGTCAACCTCTATACATTATACAAACAACATAATGAGCATTCAAGCTTCAAGCTTAAACTCATTGTAAACCCTAGTTACATATATTGTTTTAAAGCATTAAGGTAGTTGTTTTACCTTGGTATTTGAAGAGAGTTTGAATATCTATCAAGAGAGGACTCCACCTAGTCCTTGAAAGGTTGGAATGAAGCTAGAACAAAGCAATATAATGAGCACCATCAATGGTGATTTTCGGTCATGATAAAAACATGGAGGAAACAATATTTTTCTTTGAGATTCCTTACCTAGAAGCAAAGAAGATCAATAATATGTAGAAATATAAGCTCAAGCTCCTTCAATGGTGGAACTCCATGGCACCGAAATGGTGGTCTTGAAGTTTTGAGAAGATAGGAATGAAGAGCTTGATGAGACTAAGAGAATGGTGGTGTTTGTTTTTTATTTGGTTAAGTGAGCTAGGAATTACAAGAGATCAAAGATGGAGTTTTGATGGTGGTGGTGTATTATCGTGAAAGAGAGCAAGAATGGAGAAGGTGAAGTGTTGGAGACGGTGGGAATGCAAGAAAGAATGAAGCAAATGAGATAAGTTTGCTTTTGTAAGATATTTTAGCTTAAAGTAAATAGTACTTGCTTTATTACTTGTTTATTTGCTTAATAGGCTAGCAAAAGTGGTGACTCACCACATAAGAAACCGGCCCCCATTATGATAAAGGGGTTACTTAGTCTTTATTGACTCATTAAATTACTTAATATAACATATGTTACAAACTAGCTTATAAAAGTCACTATTCATAAAAACAAGGCACATAGAAGTGAAATTTTTGATTTCCCATTAATATAGACTTCCAAATGTGATACTATGTAGTACACATGTTAATTAAAGAGTAATGATGGACATTTAGCCATTCAAAACTCATTTACAAGACAATTTTTCGAAAATGTGCTTTAAGACTCCTTAAAGCACATTTTGTGTTTTAACTTGTTTTCAAGCTTGGTTTTCTTTGGTAATTGGTTTAATATGTTCATTAGTATATAAATAAGGTCTTGGTAAGTTCATTAGGTCTTAATCAAGCTCATCCCAAGCTTAGAGCACATTTTAGCCCTAATTGACTTTAAGGCATTTATTTGTGTTCTCTATGGTTTAAATTGTTTACTAATGTTTCTAAGACTCTTTTTAGTCTTAATATACCATACTTAAATGTTTAAACAACATACTAAGGTTTGGGGTATTTCAAAGAATAATGGATGAAAGGAGTAATAGTCGATAAAATAAGTACCATAGCTAGTGAATTTATAAGTAAATTATTTGGAAGTAAATTGAGGATGATTGTTGGGGTAAAACCTAACGGCAAGTGTACCGGTCAATTCTAGCAAGTTTTAATAGAGAGTATTCCCTAAGTATCGAACAGAGGAGGGGACGTCTAGTTTAAATCTTTACTAACCGGAAAGGAAATAAAAAGACTAAATAACAAATAAAAACAGGAAATTGGGGGTTTTAATTTGTTGAGAATTAAAAACTGTAAACAGACTGTAGAACTGTTTATAGCTAGAAAATAATTGTTACGAAACTGATTTGGGAAAGAGATCCCGGTTACTATTTCTCCTTAAATCTGCAATTCCTATCCCAAAGCGATTTCCTAGATAATTCTGAGTAAAACCCTAGAACAAAGTTAATTCACCTCCGGTCTCCCACTTAGCAAATTCTAGTTAGCAAAGACCGAATTCTAACTCTCGTTACGAACCCACTGTTTTCTAACCGCCTTAAGAACTACCTAGATTATCTGTCAATTAGCAATTAGAGGAATTACCGTCTCTAAACTAACCGGTTACTTCCCTGTATTCAATTGAAAGCCGCAGTCGTCACATATAAGCTAACAAAATACTAATCTTTATAATTGGCCAAATTATAACGATTAAAGAAATTAAGCAAGGAAAATAACTTTACTCAATCGAATTGTATTAAATCACAAAGGAATAGGAATAATCAGTTTAGGGATACATAGCAAACCGGAATCTAAAAGAGACTACTCAGACATATTCATAATGACAGTGCACAAGTTTAATAATAAAGACTCAGGGAAACAAGAACTAGAAGGAACTCTAATGTCAACAGCCGTCGCGGATTCTCTGTCGTTCTTGCCTCAGTCTTCTCTCTGATAGCCTCCAAGAACTCCCCAAGACTCAGCCTTTTCTCTCTCTCTCTTATCTTCTATGTAAAACTAAGCTTTGTGGTGTCTAGCATGTTTTCTCACATTGGCCAGACTCCCCTTTTATAACAAACAAAAATCTATCATTAATTCTCTTCTTCCACGCACTCTCTGGCCGCGTTTTATCTAATTGGTCTGGGACTTGGTCCAAGTACGAAGTCCCGGACCAGTCTCTGAAATACGCCAAGAGTTTGTCTCCAGGTGTGGTCCGGGACTTAAGATACGTATCAAGTCCCGGACTGGTCATTGAAAATAGGTCGAGAGTAGTGCCTTTGGTTGGTCCGGGACTTAGGGTTTGTAACAAGTCCTAGACCAGTCTCCAAAACAGTTCGAGAGTAACTCCAATGGATGGTCCGGGACTTAGGGTATGTGCAAGGTCCCAGACCCATCCTAAAATTGAGAATTCATGCAAGTCTTTACTCTGTTCAACATGTTTGACCGTCCAAAATACATTACAATGATCGGGAATGCATTTTCTTGAGATTTTCGCCTGAAATAACACGTAAACCCATCATAGAAGACAATTGAAAATAAAAGCATAAAACTAACCATAAGATGGGAATTTATTAACAGATGATGATGAATTAAACACAAATAAGCCCCATAAAGATAGATAAATTCCCGACTTATCAACTTTCTCACACTTAACCTTTGCTTGCCCTCAAGCAAACACTGCAATAAGAATATATTGGTTTTCAATAGCGGGAACTCATCAGATTAGGAAAAGTGTACAAGGAAATCTAGTATTGAACAACAACCAAAAGACACAATGGTTAGTACTGCAGGTTTTCATAAACAATGAAGTGGGAACGTTGTTAAATGCTTGAGAAAATTTTCATAACTATCTAGTCCAGATTTCACCAGGGCTTTACTTTCCTTTTACTCACCACAATCCATTGGACAACAAGGGGCAAGAAGTAATATCATATTCCATATTACCTTTCATTGCCACGTACTCATAATCAAAGAAGAATTTGCAATAACTTACTAGATTGAAAGTACTTTCCTTCTTTCTAAATTAGCGTTATTCATTTTCATCCCCCCAGACTTTTCTCCCCATTCATGTAGCGGTGTTAGGCCTTTTATCCCAGATCAGATGACCTTAGGTAGATGAGTGATAAGGCACTCTAAGGGCTTAATAACCAGATGGGAGAGGCCTATTCCGATTCAGAATAGATTAGAGGAGTACCTTGCCTTTGTCCTTTCTTTCCTTTCATACCATAACTTTCCAAAGCCCCAGGTTTATCCGAACAAAAACAGTCACAAAAATGGTCTCACCTTTTACTGAAAGAAATAGATAAAATTTAGCAAAATTTGTACATACAAGCAGCATAACCCAAGTGTCTTTGACTTGAAATCCAAATTCGACTTCAGAAAATGTGCTACTTGTACAGTATTCCCAACTGACTCATCTTACCACCAATTAAAACCAAGTAGGTCTCAATCGAAAAATTTGTTGAGGGTAAGCAAAAATCAGTGATAGAAAAAAACAGAAACAAATTGATATCCACAATAAAACCAAGTGTAAACTCCCCCCTTTCTCACACTTAAAATCAAGCAATGCCCTCATTTCTTTCAATATAAAACAAAGTGTAACCTTCCTTTCTCACACTTAAAATCAAGCAATGCCCTCATTGCTTTCAAAATTAAAACAAAATGAAAAGAGGTAGAATAGAACTCCCCTAGTTAAGTTGTGACATAATCATGTGGACGGAGTTCTGGAAAGAATCGGGTAGAGTCTCCTTTGTATGGTATATGAAACTTATCAAAATAATAGCAATCCTGGAGGAATATCAAAACACAGTACTACAACAAAGTAGCATTTCATTAACCATGGAGAGAAAAGTGCAGAATCATTAGGTGCATTAGTTACATCCCAAACAGAAAACATAAAAACCAAATTAATCAAAAGCTAACAACCTAAAAAGACATCAAAATATCTCAAATGAAAAAAAGTAAAAAGACATCAAAATAGCAATAAAAGATGGAAAACTGATGAAGGAGAGGACATAAACCGACACATGTACTACTGACGGGGTAAGCGCCAGGACTCCAGCTGTGCAAAGCGCTCATCATAGTTGCGGAACCGAGCCTCCTGACGAGCCAGGAACTCAGCAAACCGTGCATCCTGCCGAGCCTCGTACTCTGTCTGGCGAGTCTCCAAAGCCGAGAGTCGCGCACCATAGTCATAGATCATCGAACTCATCCCATCCAGCCGACTATCCATCTGAGTCATATAATCCGAGAACCCATCAAAATGAGCTATGGCCATCCCCCTCCAGTCTCTAAACTCTCGTAGTAGCTCGTCATAACCTGGGGCTGGTCCAGCAGGTATCGGAATGTCTGGGGCCTCACCACCAACAGCATCAACCTCATAAGCAGCGGCATCATCCTCATCAGCAACCTCAACAGCATCAACAACTTGCGATGCCCGTGCAGCGCGTCGACGCTTCACCCACTGCCCGTCGATCTTCTCTCACTGAAAGAAGCACATCATCGTCATATCGAGAGTAGACTGAGGGTACTGAGGCTGCTCATCAGAAACATCCACCCCCGCGTCAACAAATAACGACTGTAGGAGGTGTGGGAATGGGAGAGAAGCGGAGTGATCGGTCTCAACCACCCAGACCATGGAGTTAAAGATAATTCGATGCATAGCGGGTGGAACCCCTGCAGCGGCATAGTCGTCATCCAGGATGTAGCGTATAAGCCAGCAGTCATACATATTCAGATCAGTGCACTCCCGGGGGCGAACATTATACATCAGCACCCCTAAAATCAGACGCTCTCTCAGTGTCGGTAGCTTATCCCCCGTGACAACCTGCTTGTCCCGGTTATTCCTCCGTTGCCGGTTTTGAACCTCCGGATCATTGACAATCAAATTAATGTAGTATTCCTTAGCCTGACGCTCCAACAATGGCATATTTGCCCTATTCTCCGTAGTTGGAACCCGAACAGCTATAGGTAATCCCAAAGAGTGCCTAATGCTAGTAGCAGTCATGGTAATAGCCACCCTTCAAACCACAGAATTAATAGCATCCCTCTCCTCATTCAACGTCGCATTAGCATAAAATAATTTCACCAATCTCGGATAGAATCTCCCACCTCTAGTAAGCTGTCATAACCATCTACGCGCACTAAAGAGTGTTTCTAGATCAAACTCAGCAATTAAGGTCGGACACACTGACCTTTCAGGTATGATTTTCCTTTCTCGTGCGCGATACCAATTTGCAGCGGCTTCACTGATGAATTCTGACTCAACCGTCTCCCAGACCCGAATCGGAGCTGCATCGGGTGATGGAGGAGCGGCAGCAGATGAAGAAGCGCCGGCTGTGGTAAAACGTCGAGCTCGTTTGGGTGCCATGGAGAATTCTGTAAATTGTAGTTGGTGAAGGGTTGTATTGCGAATATGGGTCACAGGTAGAAATGGAATGCAGTGGGTACTGGGAAAAAGTGTCGGGTTGGGAGTAGGAATGGCGGATGTGGTGTTGATGGGTGATGATGGTGAGAGTGACTAGGCGAGAGGGGAGTCGGTGGCGGGTAGTGTGTAGAAGGTGGTGGTGTGATGTGAGGCGCGATGGAAGAGGGGGATTGGGGTGTTTCAGAGGCGGAACAGGAGAAGCTGGCGAGAAGGTGGGCGGAGATGTGTGGTTGTCGGGACTGGGCAGCAGTGGAGTGTGGTGGTTGTGAAGGAAGCAGCGCAATAGGGTGGTGGTGGCAGTGAGGAGATGTGGTGCTAGCGGAGATGGCGAGGACGGCGATGGGTAGTGGGTCGGGAGCTAGGGATTGCAGGAAGAAAATTGGGGATGAAAAGATAGAAGACGACCGGTAATTTACTTTTTGAACTGTTGTTGGTCCGGGACCTAAGAGATGTAAGAGGTCCCGGACCGCTATGCTAAAACAGGCCGAGACTTGCAGTCGCACTGGGTCCGGGACTTAAGTTATGTAGCAAGTCCCGGACCACCCCATGTTTTCTGTTCGAGATTTCTCATCGCTTCCGGTCCGGGACTTAGGTTGTGGACGATGTCCCGGACCACCCCATACTTTATTGCCGAGAGTCTGCGCCTTAGTCGGTCCGGGACTTAGGATAGGCATAATGTCCCGGACCACCCCTGTTAATGAGGCCGAGATTCCCTGCTCTGTCTGGTCCGGGACTCAAGCCACGGATCATGTCCTGGATCACCCCCAGTTAAACCACAGAAATTCTTCTTCTTAGCACTCTGTTCCCCATCCTTCACCAAACCTACAACTTAATTAAAACCAAACAAAGAAAAACAACTAACAAAAGAATTAGAACAGGCAAAACATGAATCAAAACAAAAAGATATAGGGAAAGAGATTGGGTTGCCTCCCAATGAGCTGCCCGTCTTTTCGGTCTTTGGCTAGACTGTGCAACTGTAAGATCAGTATAAAGGATCATGCACCGTGACCACCAAATGGACTTCGGCGACGTCACCACTGAGATAATGCTTCAGTTGAGACCCGTTGACTTTGAATGTCTCCCCTTCTGCATTGATTAAACCGATGGCTCCATAAGGCGAGACACTCGTCACTATGAATGGTCCAGACCAACGAGACTTCAACTTTCCTGGAAATAACTTCAGCCGGGAGTTAAATAGTAGAACTCTATCCCCAACGTGAAACTCATGCTTGACCAATATCTTATCATGCCATCTCTTCGTCTTCTCCTTATAAATTTTGGCATTTTCATAAGCTTCCTCCCTAAACTCCTCCAGATCACACAGCTGCAACTTACGCTTCTCACCAGCCTTTTGGAGATCAAAGTTCAATGCCTTAATTGCCCAAAAAGACTTGTGCTCCAGCTCCACAGGTAAGTGACACGCCTTGCCATAAACCAACTTGTATGGAGACATACCTAAAGGTGTTTTAAAAGTAGTGTGGTATGCCCACAAGGCGTCATCTAGCTTAAAGGACCAATCTCGCCTTGAAGATGTGATGGATTTCTGGAGGATCCACTTAAGTTCCCTATTGGTGATTTCGGCCTGCCCGTTCTTCTGGGGATGATACGGTAGAGAAACCTTATGCCGTACACCATACTTCTGGAGAAGAGCTTCAAACTGTTTGTTGCAAAAGTGTGTACCCCCGTCACTAATGATCGCTCGCGAGACCCCAAAACGGGTAAAGATATTCTTCCTTAAAAACTTTAGCACCACTCTTGCATCATTGGTAGGTGCCGTTATCGCTTCAGTCCACTTGGTGACATAATCCACTGCTACCAAGATGTAGAGGTTGGCCTGAGACGATGGAAACGGTCCCATGAAATCAATGCCCCAAAGATCAAACGGTTCAACCTCCAAGATCGAATTCAATGGCATCTCGTGACGTCTGGATAAATTCCCCTGCCTCTAACATTGATCACAAGTGGAGACAAATTGATAACAGTCCTTGTTCAAGTTCTTCCAAAAGAAGCCAGCTTCCAAAACTTTCGCGGCTGTCCTAACCGGTCCAAAATGACCCCCTGCTTCTCTAGCATGGCAATGCGTCAGGATGTCGCTAGCTTCCTCCTCAGAAACGCATCGACGAATCACACCATCTGCACAGACCTTGAACAGAAATGGGACATCCCAAAGATAATGCTTGACCGTGGAGAAAATCTTCTTCTTCTGCTGATATGACAACTCTGGAGGAACGATGCCCTTAGCTAGGAAGTTCGCAATATCAGCATACCAAGGGTCCGTGGAATGACCGATCATGTAAACATACTCATCAGGAAAATACTCATTGATCGGCCTGCCATCATCTGGAACTTCCATACGGGATAAGTGACCTTCCACTCCGTTCTGCGCTCCAGGTTTGTCTCTAATCTCAATGTCAAATTCCTGCAAAAGCAAAATCCATCTGATCAAACGAGGTTTAGCATCAACCTTTCCAAAGAGATACCTGAGAGTTAAATGGTCGGTGTGCACGATGACTTTGCTGCCAATGATGTACGGTCAAAACTTATCGCAAGCAAAGACAATCGCCAGCAGCTCCTTCTCCGTCGTGGCGTAGTTCTTTTGCGCCTCATTCATAGTCTTACTAGCATAGTAGACTATCCTCAATACCTTGTCATGCCTCTGACCCAAAGCGGCTCCCAACGCGTAGTCGCTGGCATCACACATAATCTCAAAAGGCAACGACCAATCAGGAGAAACAATAACAGGTGCAGAAACCAACTTAGCTTTAAGCAAATTAAAAGCATCTAAACACTCTTGCGTAAACTCAAATTTAGCATCCTTAAGTAACAAATCGCATAGAGGTTTAGATATCTTAGAAAAATCCTTAACAAAACGCCTATAAAAACCTGCGTGACCGAGGAAACTCCGGACATCCTTTACCGATGATGGTGGTGGCAGCTGCTCAATTACTTCAACTTTGGCTCTGTCAACCTCGATCCCTTTCCTAGAAATCTTATGCCCGAGCATGATGCCCTCCTACACCATGAAGTGGCACTTCTCCCAATTGAGCACCAAGTTAGTTTCCCTACATCTAGCTAAGATTAAATCCAAGTCTCTCAAACATGAATCAAAAGTCGGACCAAAGACAGAAAAATCATTCATAAAGATTTCGATGCACTTTTCAATAAATTCAGCAAAGATAGCAATCATGCAACGTTGAAAAATGCCTGGAGCATTACATAAACCAAAAGGCATGCGTCGATAAGCATAAGTACCATACGGACAAGTAAAGGTGGTCTTCTCTTGGTCTTCTTTAGCAATTGGAATTTGAAAGTAACCGGAGTAACCATCTAAGAAACAGTAATATTCTTGTCCTGCAAGCCTTTCTAGCATTTGGTCAATAAAGGGAAGGGGGAAGTGGTCTTTCCTAGTGGCGGCATTTAACTTTCTATAATCAATACAAACTCTATGTGCAGTAATAGTACGCTGAGGAACTAATTCACCCTTGTCGTTAGGTACCACAGTTAAACCTCCCTTCTTAGGTACTACCTGAGTAGGACTTACCCATTCACTGTCAAAGATCGGATAGATTATACCTGCATCCAGTAGCTTGATAACCTCCTTCTTAACTACCTCTTTCATGTGCGGGTTTAGTCTCCGTTGGGGCTGTCTCAATGGATTGTAATTCTCCTCAAGATAAATGTGGTGAGTGCAAAACGTGGGAGAAATACCTTTGATATCAGCAATGGACCATCCTAACACCTCCTTATTCCTCTTCAAAATCTGCAACAAAGCTTCCTCCTATTCATCAGTTAAAGTATTAGAAATAATAACAGGTAAATCAGATGGAGGGACTAGAAAAGCATATTTAAGGTGACTAGGAAGAGGCTTGAGTTCAAGAGAAGGTGGTGATTCCACAGAAGGAGCAAGCGTCTTTGGGACTCGGTCCAACGGTTCCTCCTCGACCCGATGGTTCTTCCTATACGGCCTCCCAGCAGCAAGCTGAAATGCTGCAGCAGAAACTTCAGAATCGTCATGAGCAGTTTCTGTGGAATCTACTAAACACTTCTCCAATGCATCGAACTCTGTGGGGCTGTAATAATAGTCCTGCATCAAGGTGTCAAAACAATCCAAACTAAAACAAGCATGAACATCAGAAGGGTGAGTAGCAGCCTTGGTCATATCAAAGACAAGCTGCTCATCATGTAACCGTAGTATAATCTTCCCTCCTTCAACATCAATGAGGGTCCTTGCTGTGCACATGAATGGTCGACCTAAAATAAGCGGCACTACCTTGTCTTCCTCCATGTCTAAAATAACAAAGTCAGCAGGGAAAGCAAAAGTACTAACCGAAACAATTAAATCTCTAACCACCCCTCTAGGTAGGATAATTGACCTATCAGCTAATAGCAAAGTAATGCGGGTAGGTTCACATTCTCCTAACCCAAGCTTTAAATACATAGATAAGGGCATCAAATTAGTACTCGCACCTAAATCACATAAGCCCTTACCACAATTCACATTACCTATCGCGCAAGGTATGACCGGAGTACCTGGATCATCAAGCTTAGGTGGAAGCTTCTTCGAGAGAACAGCTGAAACGCTGTCGGTGAGCTGCACAGTATCCTTCTCCACTAAAGATCGTCTGTTGGACAGGATGTACTTCATGAACTTCGCATATATCGGCATCTGCTTCAAAGCTTCAGAAAAAGGAATGTTAATGGTTAGTTTCTTAAAGATAGTTAAAAACTTACCAAACTGCTCATCCAAGTCTCTCTTCTTCAACCGGTTGGGGAAAAGGACTGGCGCTTCAGCAATTGCACGACGTGAAGGTGATGGAGTCTTAGTAGTCTTGCTAATCGCCACCTCCTCTTCAGCCGGTTCCTCCTGAGGACCTACTGGTGCAGTTTCTTCATTCTGCTCAACATTAGGAAGAGGAGCCTCAGCTTCAGGGACCACCGGGTCAAGCTGTGTACCACTCCTCAACGTGATTGCCTTGGCATGCTCTCTCGGATTCTGCTCGGACTGACTAGGCAAGGAACCCAAAGGACGCTGAGCCAACTGCTGAGATATCTGAGACAGTTGTGTCTCGATGTTCCTATTGAATGTCCTCTGATCATTATTGAAGGTCCTCTACTCCTGATTGAAGGCTTCCAGCTCATTAAATTTATTTGTATTAACCGAGATGAAATCATTCATCCTGGCCAGAACTTCATCCATACTAGAAGACGCTCCAGCACTCGAATTCTGCGCTTGCTGATTCTGTAATGGCTGCTTCTGATAGGAAGGATTGTACTGCTGTTGGGGCCTCTGATTGAAGTTGCTGTTAATGGTTAGTTTCTTAAAGATAGTTAAAAACTTACCAAACTGCTCATCCAAGTCTCTCTTCTTCAACCGGTTGGGGAAAAGGACTGGCGCTTTAGCAACTGCACGACGTGGAGGTGATGGAGTCTTAGTAGTCTTGCTAATCGCCACCTCCTCTTCAGCCGGTTCCTCCTGAGGACCTACTGGTGCAGTTTCTTCATTCTGCTCAACATTAGGAAGAGGAGCCTCTGCTTCAGGGACCACCGGGTCAAGCTGTGTACCACTCCTAAACGTGATTGCCTTGGCATGCTCTCTCGGATTCTGCTCGGACTGACTAGGCAAGGAACCCAAAGGACGCTGAGCCAACTGCTGAGATATCTAAGACAGCTGAGTCTCGATGTTCCTATTGAATGCCCTCTGATCATTATTGAAGGTCCTCTGCTCCTGATTGAAGGCTTCCAGCTCATTAAATTTCTTCGTATTAACCGAGATGAAATCATTCATCCTGGCCAGAACTTCATCCATACTAGAAGACGCTCTAGCACCCGAATTCTGCGCTTGCTGATTTTGTAATGGCTGCTTCTGATAGGAAGAATTGTACTGCTGTTGGGGTAAAACCTAACGGCAAGTGTACCGGTCAATTCTAGCAAGTTTTAATAGAGGGTATTCCCTAAGTATCAAACAGAGGAGGCGACGTCTAGTTTAAATCTTTACTAACCGGAAAGGAAATAAAAAGACTAAATAACAAATAAAAATAGGAAATTGGGGGTTTTGATTTGTTGAGAATTAAAAACTGTAAACAGACTGTAGAACAGTAAATAGCAAGAAAATAATTGTTACGAAACTAATTTGGGAAAGAGATCCCGGTTTACTATTTCTCCCTAAATCTGCAATTCCTATCCCAAAGCGATTTCCTAGATAATTCTGAGTAAAAACCTATGAACAAAGTTAATTCAACCCCGGTCTCCCGCTTAGCAAATTCTAGTTAGCAAAGACCGAATTCTAACTCATCGTACGAACCCACACTTTTATCTAACACGCCTTAAGAACAACCTAGATTATCGGTCAAGTAGCATTAGAGGAATTACCGTCTCTAAACTAACCGGTTACTTCCCGTATTCAATTGAAAGCCGCAGTCGTCACATATAAGCTAACAAAATACTAATCTTTATAATTGGCCAAATTATAACGATTAAAGAAATTAAGCAAGGAAAATAACTTTACTTAATCGAATTGTATTAAATCACAAAGGAATAGGAATAATCAGTTTAGGGATACATAGCAAACCGGAATCTAAAAGAGACTACTCAGACATATTCATAATGACAGTGCACAAGTTTAATAATAAAGACTCAGGGAAACAAGAACAAGAAAGAACTCTAATGTCAACAGCCGTCGTGGATTCTCCGTCGTTCTTGCCTCAGTCTTCTCTCTGATAGCCTCCAAGAACTCCCCAAGACTCAGCCTTTTCTCTCTCTCTCTTATCTTCTGTGTAAAACTAAGCTCTGTGGTGTCTAGCATGTTTTCTCACGTTGGCCAGACTCCCCTTTTATAACAAACAAAAATTAATCTTTAATTCTCTTCTTCCACGCACTCTCTGGCCGCGTTTTATCTAATTGGTCCGGGACTTGGTCCAAGTATGAAGTCCCGGACCAGTCTCTGAAATACGCCGAGAGTTTGTCTCTAGGTGTGGTCCGGGACTTAAGATACGTATCAAGTCCCAGACCGGTCATTGAAAATAGGTCGAGAGTAGTGCCTTTGGTTGGTCCGGGACTTAGGGTTTGTAACAAGTCCCGGACCAGTCTCCAAAACAGTTCGAGAGTAACTCCAATGGATGGTCCAGGACTTAGGGTATGTGCAAGGTCCTGGACCCATCCTAAAATTGAGAATTCATGCAAGTCTTCACTCTGTTCAACATGTTTGACCGTCCAAAATACATTACAATGATCGGGAATGCGTTTTCTTGAGATTTTCGCCTGAAATAACACGTAAACCCATCATAGAATACAATTGCAAATAAAAGCATAAAAATAACCATAAGACGGGAATTTATTAACAGATGATGATGAATTAAACACAAATAAGCCCCATAAAGATAGATAAATTCTTGACTTATCAATGATTAATGGACAGAGTTCCATCCTTTGGATATGTATGAATTTATGATTACGACTAGGAAGAGTAAAAAGATAGAAAATGGAAATAATTGAATTATCTGATTGTGTGAAACTGATGTGGGAAGTCGAACTTGATCCTCATCAGGTCAAGGGAAACGGAACACAAATTGGGGTGGAAGGATAGTTCAACACTGATGCTGATCACATCAGGGTCGAATGATTCTTGAAGCTCCCTTCTAGTGGTCATAAGTAATCACACATAGAATAGATGCAATGAGTATAAATTGGACTTGGAGTTGATTGTGGTTTTCGAAAAGGACTTCTAACTAGTATTTACAAAAGGGATTTTCCTTCAAATTTGAGAATGAAGATTAGTTTTGAAACCACTGCACCAGACGAGCACGATGGGACGGTGGCAGTGTGTGTTGTGTATTTGTCTAAGAACGTCGGGATCATAGGAAAGAGTATTTTTGCATTGCTTTGGGATAGTGTTGCACTATATGTATGTATTGTGTATTGTAAAACCAGTAGGGTGGTTGGAATGTGGATTGTAGTGATTGTATTGCTTACAGTTGGATTGTGGAGTGGTTCCACGGGACGTATGGTACTTGTATTGGATTGTATGTAAACACCATGGGTAATGGATCTGAGGATTGGTGGAGATGTATGAATGTATGGGTTTGGCAATGGAAATGTCAAACGAGTAAAGATGGCTATTCACCAACTTTGAGGGCAAAGTGCTTTAAGGGGGTAGATTGAAATACCCCGAACATAGTTATAGTGATTAAGCCATTATAATAAAGTAATTAAGGGCCTAATAGTGCCTAGAGAATATTGGTGAAGAAAATAAAACCAAAGAAAAGAAGGAAACGCTTAAAAAGCGAAAAATGTAAAAACGAGTGTTACATAACCGTAGGAGTTATGTGACCTTGACTCGGATCCTAGGTGGGTTCCTAAGGCTTAATTATGCCGAAATAATATGTAGAAACAAATTCTCGATGTAATACCCCCACTACGCACTTAACAACTAACCGAAATCGCAGCGAAAATAAACAACTAGAACAATAACTAAACGGGTTGGTGCTACACGCCGTTAGCCACCCATGTGGCTAACAAGGCAGAATACATACAAAAATTGTACCGGTCTGATAATCAGGCTCCCGAGCATAGAACTAAAAGCCATAATACATAAACAACGATGCCGAGTATTAATATAACATTCATAACTGTATAACTGTCAAAACACCGCCACTGTTATAACAACGGAACCACAATCTACCGCCACGGGAGCACAGGCGCATCCCGGGTCCGAACATCCAAAACCATCAAAAGTATTTCATAAACCTAGAATCTAGAGCCACTCCGCCTCTTCGATCCTTATCCTGCATCATAGGAAAAACAATATGGTGCCCCAAAAGGGCTTAGCAACTCATGGCTGGCATGGCTAACGTGCAGCCCATCGACTACCGGGATACACGCAACCAATTGTCATGATAACATGGCATTGATTTTAAACAAACAATTTACATAACATAGCAATAAGAATTGCATCACAACATAAACATATAACATAACAACTATGGATCTCTTTAGGAACCGAACCAAAACACAGTCAATTTACCCGGTGAGCCTAGAGATTGCTGCCAAACTCATGCTAAGCTCGTTACATAACTCGTTACCATCCGGTTAGATGAACGGTTAACTTAACCCATAGGTGTGTCGGATATAGTAATCCAAGCACACCGAACGAACATAGTATGCCCCTGAGCCCGACGTGAGTCAGTAAAATAGCCTTTGATAAGCTAAAGGGAAGGTTGGAACCAAAAGGGAAAACAACCATAACATACAAAGAGAATCGAACTGTTTATGACATCGACTCCGATACTCACACGCGTGGCCGGAACGACCGGACTCCTCACTTTCCCCGTTAGCACTTGTAGAAACCCCATTATCAAAACTTAATAAGTTAGTTCACAAGCAAGTGTTTAGGTCTAGTTAGACACACACAAGGGAAATGTGACATAGCTCACCATCACAATAATATTAACAACTGTAAACTCATTTCATGACTTAAGTCTTACAAGGTCATAAACACACAGAAAACAACCAACACACAAGCCGGTGTAAACCGGTAGGCAACAGACTGCAAGAAAATCATACCTCGGTCCTTGCTGCTTTTGTTTTCCTCCATACGCAACTCCTATACACAGTTAGTAACGTCGGTTAATTAACTTATTTAACTCCCGAACTACTAAGTATTTTACATGATTATATGACATGTTTTAATGCCCAAACTTACCCTTGATTACCTCATTATACCCCCTAGGGTTAACTACTAAAGCCACATTTAGTTTGTTTTTTTATAGGTTTTGGTCAGACCAACCCACCCACCGACCCAACCCGTTGGGTCGGTCCACTCCAGTAACTCTCGGGTTTCAAAAATTCCACTTCGACCGACCCACGTCCGACCCAAGTCCTATGGTCGGCCCATTCCAGAAATTTTTCCCGTCTTTTAAAACTTACCCGACCGACCCATAACCATCTGGGTCGGTCCATTCCAGAACTTATTTGTTCTTCGTTTTTAGCCCGACCAACCTAACCCCTTGGGTCGGTCCACTCTAGAGACTCATCCGGCTGGTTTAACAGAGGCCGACTGACCCAGCCAAGGGTCAGTCCCCCGGGTCGGTCCACCACAGAACTTGCCCAAAACTTGTCAAATCTTCTCCAAACTTTTCCTCAACCCTCCTAACATGTTTCAACACCATTTGGCACACTTAAACCTTTATACAACAACCACCAAACACATTTTCTAATGAATACCCCAAACCTTAGTATGTTGTATAAACATTTAAATATGGTATATTAAGACTAAAAAGAATCTTAGAAACATTAGTAAACAATTTAAACCGTAGAAAACACAAATAAATACATTAAAGTCAATATGGGAAAAAATGTGCTCTAAGCTTGGGATAAGCTTGGTTAAGACCTAATGAACTTACCAAGACCTTATTTATGTACTAATGGACATATTAAACCAATTACCAAAGAAAACCAAGCTTGAAAACAAGTTAAAACACAAAATGTGCTTTAAGGAGTCTTAAAGCACATTTTTGAAAAATTGTCTTGTAAATGGGTTTTGAATGGCTAAATGTCCATCATTACACTTTAATTAACATGTGTACTACTTAGTATCACATTTGGAAGTCTAAATCAATGGGAAATCAAAAATTTCACAACTATGTGCCTTGTTTTTGTGAATAGTAACTATATAAGCTAGTTCATAACATATGTCATTATAAGTGAGACAATTGGTCAACAAAGACCAAAACACCCCTTACCACTTAATGGGGGCCAGTTTTTATAAGGGTGAGTCATCTCCCCCTTGTTAGTTTATTAAGCAAGCAAAATTAATAAAGTAAGTCACTATTTACTTTAACTACAAATATCTCCAAAAGTAACTCAAACTTCCTTCTCTTCATTTCTTTCATGTTCCCACCGTCACCAACCTTCCTTCTCCCTCTCTTTCACGGTTCTGCAACAGCACCACCACCATCATTCTTCATCTTCAACCTCTTGTAATTCCTAGCTCACCTTGCCAAATCAAAAACAAAGACCACCATTCTTCTAATCTCATCAAGCTCTTCAACCTTGTCTTCTCAAAATTCTAAGAGCTCCATTTTGGTGCCAAGAGGAATCTCCATGGGAGGAGCTTGAGCTCATCTTTTCACATATTATTGTTCTCCTTTGCATCTAGGTAAGGAAACTCAAATAAAAACTCCATTTCCTTCTTGTTTTGATGTTGACCGAGAATCACCATTGATGGGGTTCTTTATATTGTTTGTTCTAGCTTCATTTCAACCTTTCATGGACTAGGTGGATTCCTCTCTTGCTACATAATTAAACTCTCTTCCAATACCAAGGTAAAACAACCATCTAAATGTTCTAAGACAATATATGTATCTAGGGTTTACAATGAGATGAAGCATAAAGCTTGTATACTCATGTCATTATTTGTATATTGTTTAGAAGTTGACAAGCAATCAAACATCCTTACCGATTTTAATCAAGGAAACAAGAAAGAATTTTGTGAGGAAAAGAGGCAAATATGCTAACCTAATGTAGTTTAATGTCTTAGGAGAAATGAGCCTATATTGCTTATTAAAACTACTTAAGGAGATAATGGTAAATGACTTAGTAAAATGCTCTCAAGGAGACTATTAAAGGGCATATGTGTTGTTGTATGTATTTGCAGGTCAAAGGCAAATATAATGTGGGAAATTCAGTGTTTATGGTTTATGCAATTTAAGGGCCTAAGAGCCATGTTATTTAAGGGCCTAAGTGCCAAGCAATTTAAATTACGCACTATATTGTGATGTAGTGTTAAATGAGTGAAGTTTTGTGTACAAGAATGTTCTTGATGGATTTTAGTGTTCTTAGATGTTTAATGGTGAAAACAATGTGTTTTGGTGTAACAAGATGTTAGTAGAACCCATGTCAAAAATTAGTTAATGTATAAGAAGTTTTAAGTGTCTAAATGAGTTTAGGTGGACTAGGAAGTGTTAGAAGTGACTAGGTATATTACTAGGGAAAGAAAGTGTATTAAGGTGTTTTTAGAGTGTAAAAAGAACTTAGGCATTATCTTAGAGATTGTAGAAATCATATGAGTGTTTTGGAATGCACCAAAGTCATTTTGGAGTGTGTAGAGATTTAGGCAAATTTTGGTAAATAAGGAGAAAGTATAAACTTGTAAAGGGATTTCAAGAATGACATAAGGAAATTTGGTTTGTAAGAAAAGATGCTTGGAAGATGATGTTTAATGGAGAGGAAAATACCTTGGCATAATGGTTATTATAGGCATGAAACACCACTTAGAAATCTAAGGAGAAAACATTATAAGTGTTAGGAGTTTTAGTAAGAAATGAACAAGTGTTTAAGAGTGTAGAAAATGAACTTTCCTACACGTCCGAACTTCCGTCCGAATTTGGAAGTCCGGACGTGCCCTGTTGCGTTAAGTTTTCTGAGTTTCGGCCACTGTCCGAACTTCTGTCCGACCCTTGATGTTCGGACACCGCCATCTCTTTTCCCTAATTTTTCCTCGACCTATGTCCGAACTTAGGAAGATCGGACACAAGTTCGGACATACGTCAAGGTTCACCCTTTGAGTCTCGACTTGCGTCCGAACTTGGAAAGCTCGGACACAAGTTCGGACAGGCCACTGTGTTGGCCAAAAATGTTGTTTAAGGCTAGAAAACGTTGTCTAAAAATGGTGATTAGTTAGTAATGATGATGTGAGGTTGTCTAAGACATGTTAGGTGAGTTATAATGGCAAATAAAAGGGTGAAAAGTTATAACAAGTGTGAAAACAAAATAACTAGTTATATGAAGTAATAAGTTAACAACGAACTAGTGTGTTAATTAACCGACATTACTAAATGTGTATAGGATTCTCTAACGGTGGAAACCAGTCGAAGCAAGGACCAAGGTATGGTTTTCTTGCAGTCTGTTGCCTACCGGTTTACACCGACTTGTGTGCTGTTTGTTTTTCTGTATGTTTATGACCTTGTAAGATTTAAGTCATGTAACGAGTTTACAGTTGTTCATATTATTGTGTTGTTGAAGTGTGACTCATACCCCTTGTGTGTGACTAACAATACTTAACCACATGCTGTGATTTGTTATTGAGTTCCCACAGTGAACTTCTAACGAGTGTTAACTGGGGGTGAGGAATCCGGTTGTCCGGTCACGCATGTAAGTATAAGAGTAGATATTTGTATCAGATTCGACTCTTATGATGTTAAGATTGTTCTCCTTTATTTGGCGTTTGATCTCCCGCTAGCTTCCTCCAAAGCTTACCTATTCTGACTTATGATCGGTTTAGTGGGAAAATGAGTTTGTGTGGTGTGTTCGGGTCACAATATCCGATCCATCTGTGAGTTAAGTTACTCGTTCGACTAACAGAACGGTAATGAGTGTGTGTAACAAGCTTAACATGAGGGTGAACCATTCTCTAGGCTTCTTATGTTGATTAATTAACCTTCTTGGGTTGTTGTTGTGGGAAGTGTACTCACTATGTGTGTATTGTTTTGCTAAGCAATATTTCTTGCTATGCTATATATGTTGTTTGTGTAAAATCAATGCCATATTATCATGACAATTGGTTGCGCGTATCCCGGTAGCCGATGGGCTGCGCGTTAACCATACCAGCCAAGGGTTGCTGACCCCCTCGGGGGCTCCATATTTTTACTGCAGGATGAGGATTGAGGAAGCGGAATGGCTATAGACTCTAGGTTGCAGGAATACTTTTAGTTATTTTGGATGTTGAGCCCGGGATGCGCCTGTGCTCCCGTGGCGATATATTTTGGTTCGGTTGTACTACAGTGACGGTATATTGTCGGTTTACAGTGAATGAATGTAATTAAATACTCGGTATTGTATATAATGTATTTATGGTTTTAGTTCTATGCTCGGCTGATCATCAGACCGGTACACTTGTATTTATTCTGCCTTGTTAACCACGTGGGTGGTTAACGGAATTGTAGCACCGAACTGTTAGTTACTTCACTCTGATGACTAGAATACCGAGCTTAGGAATATATCGAGTTAGGAAACCTAACCACGGTTACCTAAGTGAGCAGTCATGTAAAGGTTAACCACTAACTAAGTGTGGTGATGCCTTATTGTCGGGAAGATGTTACAACCGTTGGACCGATAAGTTTGAAAGCATAATGCTAATGAATGTTCGTGTGAATTCAGATGTCAGGTAGACCACGAGGTCGAGGCCGCGGGCACGGCATTGGTGATACCGGGAACCAGGGAGAAAACCCTACAGCACAAGTCATGGCCGATGTTGTAGCGGCCGCCGTAGCCCAGATGGTCCCACAGTTAGTAGCTGCGATTCAGCAGGCGCAACAGCCCGAAGTTCAACCACCACCGCCACCGCCACGAGAGACCAACTGGGTCAAGGCATTAGCTGATTTGAGACCCCCGTCGTTTAATGGGGAGACCGACCCTCGTAAGCTGGAGGCGTATATCTCCGAGTTGGAGACCGCCTACCAGACCTTGGATGTGCCTGCTGGAGCCAAGGTCCGTCTTGCCGCTTACTACCTGAAGGGTTCGACACAAAGTTGGTGGAAGCTTGTGAGAGAGGACCGGATGGCGTTTCCTCAGTTTGGTTGGAGAGAGTATACGGCTCTGCTGCGAGCCAAGTATTATCCTGTGCATGTACAAGAGGCCAAGCGCCTGGAGCTGGATAGCCTGAGGCAGGGGGATAAGATGTCGGTTGATGACTACTACACCGCTTTCGCCGGCCTTATCCACCTGTTACCGGACCTGGGATACTCGAACCGGGTGCTGGTGAACCGTTTCTACAACGGTCTCAGCCACCGTCTTCACTACGGGATGGGGCCAGCTGAGTATACTACCTTGCAGGAGTGCTATCATGCCGCTGCCAAGGTTGAGATCACCGTCCGTCTGAGGGACGAGGAGAATGCGCACAAGCGCAAGGCCACGAGCGAGGGCCAGAGTTCGCAGGGGTATGGGGGAGGAAAGAAAAAGAAGCCCTACCCTCAGTCCCAGAAGAGTCAGCACCAGGGTGATAAGGGCCAAGCTCAGACCACCATAGTTGAGGAGCCACTGAAGCTCACCTACGCATATGCGGCGAAACCCCTACGCTCTTACCCGCCTAAGGGTAATTACATAATCATGTGTGTCAAGTTGAAGTGTATGTTGTTAAGATATGAAGTGAGTATTGATTGTGTGTTGTGTTAGCAGCCAACACGGGTTCTGGACCGGAGCGCCACTACTACTGTAAGTGGTGTAACGGAGACCACCCCGGTAAGGACTGCAAAGGGAATGACGTGCAGTGTCGCTACTGCGAGAAGTGGGGTCACTGTGACTATTAGTGTTACCGGAACCCCAACAGCAGAATCAATAAGCCCAAGGGGCAGTGGAAGGGTAAGGCCACCACGACCATCGATGGCCCGAAGTCGGCTAACCAGCCACCCACAGATCAGAGGAACACTGATTCCCAGAAGGGGAAAGGGTCGGGACCTAGCAAGGCCGCCCTGAATGTGGTGGACCAGTCTGAGCGCCAGGGCCCTCTTCTAGACCAGGTACCGCCTAAACTGTTGAGTGAAATAAGTGATTGCATACCGCATTACATGCATGTGTGTCAGTGAGTCTAAGTGTACCACAATGTGAGTGAAGAATTAAAGTATAATGTGAAAGTCACCTAATTAGATAATTCTAAACTTAAAGAAGCCTTCAATATTTGTTATCCAATCCCACCCACACCAAACCCTGAAGAAACCACCATCAACATCACCGACTTCCCAATGGAGCAATGTCAGGTCATCCAACCAGGTATGATACTCTTAAATGGATACCTGACACCGGAAGCACAAATCCATATCATCAGACGATGTAGTGAACTGGGAGCAGCACCCGGAGGTTTCTACACACCCGAATACCCGAGTGGATCGGAGATGAAATTGAAGATGATGTGCATAGGTAAGGACTGGAATCCTTACACCAAGACATATCAAGAAGTGCGAGCTGAAGATGGGGTAACTGTACCGATGATACCTGAGGAGTTCCTTGTGGTCGCTAACCACGCCGTGGGAATTGCTTAGCAAGTTGAATCAGATTCAATACCAAGTGTTAAAGCAGATTTATGTATTGTGAACTTTTACTAGAAAGGTGGACGGTTAGGGTTACACCAAGATAAGGAGGAGTCACCCGAGTCTGTGAGTAAGGGAGTACCCATGGTGTCTTGGTCCATTGGTGATACCACAGTGTTTGTGTACAGCGAGCATAAGCGTGCTGATCTCGCAAGGAAGCTAGTGTTGAAATCAGGAGATGTGTTAATCATGGGTGGGCAGTCAAGGATGCTATATCAAGGCATCAAGAAGATCAAACTGAATACCGCACCATCGGCAGTGATCAATGCCATACACATGAAACCCGGATGTTTGAATTTGACCTTCAGACAGTTTTAAAGCCTTGTGTAATTATGTAAACTGTTAAATCAGTGTATATTAAGGATATTGTATGTGTCAGTTATGTCAGCAATGTGAACCAACGTATGTTGTAAAGAGTGTGTTAATGAATAAAGTGGAGTTGTTTGAAGTATGTCAACCGTGTTATTACCAAATACTTATTAGTTTGCCAATGAATTAGGCTGTGCACTCGGAACGGGAGGTATACTGAGTGTCTGCAATGAGGCAGAAGCCGGTAGGAGCGGCACAATCCTCACCGGTACCTTTCCAGTCAATGGTGTGGACGCTTCGATCTTGTTCGACTCCGGAGCCTCACATACATTTATTTCACTGTCTTTTGCGAAGAGGCTGGGGTTAGACGGTGAAGAGATGCTAGACTTTCTAGTCACTCTCCCGTCGAAAGAGCGGATCAGGTGTACCCGCTACCACCAGATGGTTTTGTCGAATCAGAGATGAAGAGTTTCCGATCGACTTGATAGAGTTCGAGGGACTTGGTTTTGAGTGGATTGTCGGATGAACTGGTGGAGCGTTACAAGGGCAGAATCCTGTGTGCCGAGCATCATTTGCTTCTTCGGAGTCCGTCTGGGGGTTACAATATCTTACCCGCCAGAGGGCCCAGGGAGCCTTCGACTCAGATCATCACCGCCATGGCCATGTATCGTGAATTACGATGAGGGAATGATGTATACCTCTGCTATGTCCATGACATAGAGAGAGACCAAGTTTAGCCCAGATGTGCTGGTAGTGTCGGAGTTTCCTGATGTATTTCCTAAGGAACGCCAGGCATGCCGCCAGCACGGGAGTTGATTTGAGATTGATTTGGTTCCGGGCACCGGACCAATTGCGAAGGCACCCTATCGTATGGCTCCAGCAGAGATGATAGAGCTCAAGGAGCAGCTGAGAGACCTACTCCAAGGGATTTATCCGCCCTAGCGTTTCCACATGGGGAGTGCCGGTCCTCTCGTGAAGAAGAAGGACGTAGTCTCCGCCTGTGTATTGATTATCGTGAGCTGAATGCAGTTACGGTGAAGAACCGTTATCCTTTACCACGCATCGACGACTTATTTGATCAGTTGAGAGGAGCATCAGTATTCTCCAGATAGATCTACGATCCGGATACCATCATATTGCCATCCGTGAGAGTGACATTGAGAAGACCGCATTCAGAACCAGATATGGACATTATGAGTTTTACGGTTATGCCGTTTGGTTATCCAATGCACCAGCCAAGTTCATGGACTTAATGAACCGCTTTTCCAAGACAGTTGGCAAGTCAGTGGTAGTCTTCATCGACGATATTCTTGTGTACTCGAAATCGAGAGGTGAGCATGAAAGCCACCTGAGAATGTGTTACAAACTTGAGAAAGAATCAGTTGTAGCTAAGTTTTCAAAGTGTGAGTTTTGGTTGAACCAAGTATCCTTTCTTGGTCATGTGATTTCTGAGGCCGGGATCGCTGTTGTCCGGCAAAGATTGATGCAGTGCGCACCTAGCCTAGGCCGAAGACAGTTACCGACATCCGAGCTTCCTCGGTCTGGCAGGTTATTATAGGAGGTTTGTGAGGACTTCTCCAGTGTCTCGAAGCCGATGACCTCCTGATGAAGAAGGATACTCCATTCGAGGGACAGATGACTGTGAGAGTTTCTTCCAGAGTCTCAAGGATGCTCTGACATCTCTGCACCAGTCCTGACTCTACCAACGGTCCAGATGTTTTGAGGTCTATTGGACGCATCATGCAGAGGTTGGGTTGTGTATTGATGCAACAGGGAAGGTCGTAGCATACGCCTCCCGACAGCTGAAGAAGAAGAAGAGAACTACCCTACCCCGACTTAGAATTGGGTGCCATTGTCTTCGCATTGAAGATATGGTGACATCATTTGTATGGGGTAAGCGTGACAATTTATTCTGACCAAGAAGTTTAAAGTACTTGTTCACTCATAAGGAGTTGAACATGAGACAAAGAAGGTGGTCGAGTTTCTAAACGATTACGACATCAATCGACAGTATAAAAGAGGGTAAGGCAAATGTGGTGGTTGATGCATTGAGTCGCCGAGCACACTCTCTCCATTCGATAGCTCCATACTAGCTTGGTTGAAGAGGTGCGGAGTGCTCAGATGACGGATCAGTATATGTTGGAGAATCAGACAGAAGCTTGTTGATGGCACATTCGAGGGTCAGAAGTACGACTTCCGACTCCCGATGATGACCTGATTAGGCTTAATGGCCGACTGTGTATTCCGAGGAGTAGCGCTGAGCTGAAGGAGCGCATAATGAGTGAATCCATTGTACTACGACTTATTCACCCCGGAGCTTCAAAAATTTATAAGGGTATGAAACGTTATTTTTTGGTGGACTGGCATGAAAAAGGATGTGAATTTATATGTTAAGGTGTCTCACTTGTTGAAGGTCAAGTTTGAGCACCGACGACCTAGTGGTATGGTACAGACAATGCCAGTGCCTGAGGTGGAATTCCATGACATTTCTATGGACTTCGTAGTAGGGCTTTCGCTACAAGGGAGGTCTAAATATGATTTGGGTTGTTGTTGACCGACTGACAAGGTGGCCCGATTCATTCCGATGAAGAACTTGGAAAGTGGCAAGACTTGCAGAGCTCTTTGATAGAGAGATTGTTCGGCACCATGGGGTACCGAAGACTAGCGTGTCTGATAGGATACCCAGATTCCTCTCGAGGTACTGGAGGACTACACGGGAAGCGCTTGGTACCGAGCTGAAGCTAAGTACGGGCGTTCCACCCATAGACAGATGGTCAGAGTGAGCGCACCATCCAGACACTCGAGGATATGTTACGTGCATGTGCACCTCGTTTTTCATACCAGATGGATTGACAGTTACATCTGATCGAGTTTAGCTACAACAACAGTTACCATGCTTCGATCAAGATGTCTCCCTTCCAGGCTTTGTACGGTAGACCATGTCGCACGCCATTATGCTGGGATGAGTCGAGTGAGACGGTCATTATAGGACCAGAGTACTGGAGCAAGTTCAAGCGAAGTACGACAGATCCAAGGCTAACATGAAGTCAGCTCAGGATAGGCAGAAATCATACGCCGATGTGCGCAGACGTGACCTGGAGTTCGCCGTGGGCGATCAGGTATTTCTTAGAGTATCCCCCATGAAGGGAGTGTTTCGTTTTGGCCAGAGAGGCAAGTTGAGCCCAAAATATGTGGGGCCTTATGTTGAGGAAGCGGATTGGCCCGGTGCTAGCTACAGATTAGATCTACCCGCCGAGCTGGGCAAGTACATGATGTATTTCATGTGTCCCAGTTGAAGAAATATATGTCTCATCCGTCTCATGTACTTCAGCCTGAAAGGCTAACCCTAGAGCCGACCATGCGTTCAGTGGAGACTCCGGTACGGATTCTGGATACTAAGACTTGAGACACTCGCCATAAGTCTGTGAGACTGGTGAAGGTTTCTCAGGTCTAACCAGGACGATGAGGAGGCCACTGGGAGCTGGAAGATAAGATGAAGGCGAAGTACCCGTCATTGTTTACTTCTTAGTATTTGTATGTATAGGGTATGGGGCGTACCCCTATTTTAAGGGGGGTAGAGCCGTTTCGGTTATGTGTGTACGACATTGAAATACCCCAAACTTAGATATGGTGTTTAAATGATAAATCAAGATATAAGAAGGCTAAATAATGCCTTAGAAACATTTCTAATCAAAGAAAATAAGGAAACACCAAAAGAGCAGTTTAAGCAAAACGTGCTCTAAGCTCGGAGAGACATGGGAGAGTACCCAAATATTGTTCTAAGACCTTAGTAATATCCTAATGGTCATTTTAAGTCAATTACCAAAGAAAACCAAGCTTGAAAACAAGTTAAAACACAAAATGTGCTTTAAGGAGTCTTAAAGCACGTTTTTGAAAAATTGTCTTGTAAATGAGTTTTGAATGGCTAAATGTCCATCATTACTCTTTAATTAATATGTGTACTATATAGTATCACATTTGGAGGTCTATATCAATGGGAAATCAAAAATTTCACAACAATGTGCCTTGTTTTTGATGAATAGTGAATTTATTAAGCTAGTTTATAACATAAGTCTATATAAGTGAGACATTTGGTCAACAAAGACTAAACTACCCTCATTCACTAAAGGGGGCCGGTTTCTTTGAGTGTGACTCACCACACTTATCTAGCTAAGTAAAGAGAAAGCAAAAAAGTAAGTTATAAAGCATAAAGTACTATTCACCTTTTAAATAAATCACATTTTGCTTACCTCTCTCCTCACTTCTTCATTCTTCCTTGTCTCACACGATTTCTTGCTCTCTTTCTCTTCTCCATTAACGTGAAGCTCCTCTCCATGCTAGCTCCACCTTCTCTTGCACACATCTTGCTCATTTTAGCTCCAAATCCAAAACAAAATACATATTCTTCTTAGTTAGCTCAAGCTCCTCCTTTCTATCTTTTCAAAACTTCAAGAGCTTCATTTTGGTGCCAAGTCAAACCACCATTAGAGGAGGAAATTCAAGTTTGGAGACTCCATTGGCATCTCCATTCTCTTAAGGTAAAGAAAGTGTAAGAAAATCTAGGTTTCCACCATTTTCTTCACTTGACCGAAAATATATACTCATGGGACTCCATGTTTATGCCTTGTTCTAGCTTGTTTCTACTCTTCAAAGGAGAGAGGAGGTCCTTCTTGCTTCACATCCAAGTTTCTTGAGAAACCAAGGTAAAACAATCACATTAATACCTTAAAACATATTTTTAAACCTAGGGTTTGTTCCTTAGGGTTAATGTGTTATCTAGTACTCATTGGAGTCATTGGATATTGGTTAGAACATTGGCAAGGAGAATCACATTGGTGACCGGGATTGAACAAAGAAAACCTAAGGAGAAAAGCTTTTAAGCTTGTGAGAAAACAAGGTAAATTACTTACCTTAAGGTGTTTTGTTGTTTAAGGGAATGAGATGTGGGTATATGATGAGTTTAGTGTAGAGTTTATATTGGGAAGGTGCTATAAAACCTAGGAGAAACAATGACTATCTTGTGAACTTGTGACTAAGGAGCAAATGAGAAAAGAGATAGTTTAAGAATATAAAGGTGAAGTACAAGAAGCATTTTATTTCAATGGGAGCCTTGTTGAGTGTATTCGCAGGTTGAAGGCATATATATGTGGAAATTCAGTGGTTAAGATTATTGTCATTTAAGGGCCTAAGTGCCAAGCATTTTAAGTTTAAGCATTATATGATGATGTGGTGAAGTTTTGGTGTAAATTGGGTGTTAAGGTGTTGTGATGAGAATTGTGTGTATTGGTTGTTTGATGGAGAAAACCATGTGTTAGGAAGTACTATATACTAGAGAACCCATGGCAAAATTTAAAGGAGAGTTTAAGTGTTTAAGATATCCTAAGGGAATTTAATGACTAAGAAGTACTAGAATGTTCTATGGGTTGTCTTGATGAAAAAGGGTGAAGTTAAGGTGTTTTAATGACTTATGATGACTTAGGTATCACCATGGAAGATTTAGGAATCAAGAGAATGTATTCGAGTGTTTAGGACTTAGGCAAATGTTGATGCACAACTAGGAAGGAAATAATGTGATGATGATGGAAGTTTAGACTTGTTAAGGAACCTAAGTAAATGTTTAAAAGAGTTTTAGATAGAGAGATGCTTGGGAGATGATGTTATAGTGGTGAAGAAAACATTTGGCATAGTGGTTACACTAGGTATGAACCACCACCTAGAAACCTAGAGGAAAACATTACAAGTGTTAGCATTATTACAAGGAAAATGCATAATGACTAAGGTGGATCTTGGTGGATGATTTAAGGTATTTTAAGGAGGGCTTAAGGTGTATTTGAGGTGCCCAAATGAGGTTATAACATATTAGATATATGAGGAGAAGTTTGGAGTTGAAAAAGAATTTAGAAACAAGTTTTTGGAGCCGACCGGCCTTAGGACCGGACTTGCAAGGTCGGTCGGGCTCTGTTACACTACCGGGAAATGTTTCTGGAATCGACCGGACTTGGGGACCGGACTTACAAGTCCGGTCGGGCTTGTTTTGTGAGAGGGAAAATGTTTCTGGAATGGACCGGACATGGGACCGGACTTGTCAAGTCCGGTCGGCATGAATTTTGTACGGATTATAAGTCTCTGGAATCGACCGGACATAGGACCGGACATGTAAGTCCGGTCGGAGTGAATTTTCCAACGGTAAAAGGGTACTGGAATGGACCGGACTTGGCAAGTCCGGTCGGTAAGTCCGGTCGAGCCTAAAAAAAAAAAAAAAGAAATTTCAATTTCTAAAATGGTAATGGGTAATGAGGTATGCCCTTGGTAGGGTAGTAATGATTGGGACCCTAAGAACTTAAGGAATTAAGTTAAGATTAAGTATAAGTTTTAATGTTTAAAGTTAAGTTTGTAAGACTAAGTGATAAAGACTTGAGAGGTTATTGAATGGAAGTCCTTAGGGACTAAGTGAGTTAAGTAAGGTGCAAATAACTAATAACCTAAAAATGAATGAATGTTTTAGGTTTGTGAATTGGGACCCCGAAGAAGGTTAAACAAACAACGATCGACGGTGAACGGTACAATCCTTCTTGTGACCTGCTTGCTAACGAGGTGTCCCTCGGCTTGTGTGCTATCTGTTTATTTGCTATGACTAAAACAAGATAAAGCATGCAACCGGTTATATTGTTCTCGTTGTGATTGTGTTATATTTACACTAACCCGCGAGATTGAGATTGTTACTAACCAAGTTTAGTACTTACTGAGTTAAGAATAAGAGTTAAGTTGATGGTTGTTGGTTAATGCCCGTTAAGGCTTAGCTAGCACATGGTGTTTAAGATGTCTACTAACTGGAACTTGAGTGAGGAAACCCGGGACCGATCTCCGGTCATGCATGCTAAGTGAAAGGGGGACGGTATCTGAATCAGATCCGCCCTCCGCTTAAGGACTTGTCTTCGGACTTGTTGCCTAGGGCCGGTTGCCGGCTCAGCTACGCTGGACTCCCGTCCAGAGTAGGTGGCATTAAGATGGTGCGGTGGGATCACCTAAATCCCAGGTTCGAATTAGATACAACCAATCCCTTCCAGGAAAGGTTTGTATACTGAGATTAAGATTGAGATTGATTAAGGTAAGGAACTGAGATTAAGGAAATGAGGACTAAGGAGGGGGTTACTAACCCACTTGTAAGGGAACGCTTGAGTCGTTCATTGCTTGTGAACTATATATGTTCATCTGTGGTTATTGTTATTGCACTTCATATTATGTTTGTGTATGTAATCAATTTCCATGCTATCGACAATTAGTCGTCGTAGCCCCGTTAGCTTGGGGGCCATGAGAGGGTGTACCAGCATTCGTGCTGACCCCCTCGGGGGCTATTTTTACACTTGCAGGTAAGAGGCCCATGAGGACGCACTACGAGAGTAGGAGCGGTTAGACTTAGGTGGGGACTTTTATTTTGAGTTCGGGTTGCGCCTGTGCACCCGACTGTTTATATTAAACTGATGTAAGTTTGGGATTGTGTATAAGATACTAGTACTCGGTTGGTTGTGGTATTGAGAATGTTGATGTTTAAGTTGGGTAAGTGTTTTTGGATAAGTATTGTAAGTATTTAAGCCGGTATATTCTATCGATCAGACCGTGGCAAGGTCCAGGTGTTGTTTATTTCCGCTGCGACGTATTCGATTAAGTGTTCAGATTGCGATAACCACGATAGGCTTTGGATGGGGTGTTACAAAAAGTGGTATCAGAGCGTAGTTACGCTCTGATCAAGAAATACCGGACATGAGTACCACCGAGTTAGGATATAAGTTAAGGAATAAGTATTGGGTTAAGGGTGTGAGAAGTTAGAGTGAGTAGAGTCAGATGACCACTAATAAGTGTGGATTGTCTTTACCGTCTACGGACGTTATAAACTTGCTAACCAAAACAATGGTGAGTACGAATCTAATGTAAGTTATGCTTGTTCAGATGGCAGGACGCCCTAGAGGAGGCCGAGGTCGCGGCCGGGGTGAGGATATTCCAGGGATACCTGGAGGGCAGACGATCGCAGAGATCGTAGCTGCCGCTTTAGGGCACATGGGCTATCAGCCTGGTGTGGGTGCACCACCTCCACCGCCACAACCTAGGGAACCAAACTGGGTGAAGAGTCTGTCAGATCTTCGACCCGCTCATTTCAAGGGGGAGACCGATCCCGCCAAGCTTGAGGCGTACATCTCCGAGCTGGAGACCGCCTTCGAGACCCTTGATGTCCCTGCTGGGATCAAGGTGCGCTTAGCTGCTTTCTACCTGAAGGGGGCGGCGGGCGATTGGTGGAAGCTGGTGAGGGCCGAGCATGTGGCCAATCCAGAGTTCGGCTGGGAGCAGTACACCGCCTTGCTACGGGCAAAGTACTACCCCGCCCATGTCCAGACGAAGAAGCGCTTGCAGTTAGATGCGCTTAAGCAGTCGGACAAGATGACGGTGGACGAGTATTACTCAGAGTTTACCGCCTTGCTCCGTCTTCTGCCAGGTCTAGGGTATTCTGACCAGATCTTGGGGACCGCTTCTATGGCGGGCTTAGCCATCGACTCCGCTACGGCATGGGGCCGACGAGTTACACTACCTTGCAGGTAATAAGAATGATTGAAATTTGAGTAAGTGGTGAATAAGATTTAGATTATGAGAAATAAGTGTGACTAATACTATGGAAAAGCAGGAGTGCTATCATGCCGCTGCTAAGGTTGAGATTACCGTCCAGCTGAGGGACGAGGAGAATGCAAAGCGGAAGAGTGCTGGGAAGAGCTCAGAGAGTCAAGGGCAAGGAGGGTACAAGAAACAAAAGTACCAGCCTCAGGCCCAAGAATCAGAACCCGAAAGGGAAGGAGGAAAAGGAGAAGGCTTCGGAAGAGCCATTGAAGCTGACTATGCTATTGCAGCTACACCCTGCGCTCTAAGGCGCCAAAGGGTGGAAAATTGATATTGAATGAGTTAAGAAATAAATTAGTAACCGTTTGAGATATGAGAATTGACAATATGAATCATCAGGATCTGAGACTGAGAGGGGAGCCGGTGGTGGCTACCAGCGACGCTTCATCTGTAGATGGTGTCACAAGGACCACCCCGGGCTCGACTGTAGGGGAAATAAGGTGGAGTGCAACTTCTGTGGCATCTACGGGCATCGAGCTTATGAGTGTTACCGGAACCCTGCTAGCAGAGCCTATAGGCCCGACACCAAGGGCAAGGGCAAGACCGATCAGGGAGCTGGATCTGACGGTCAGAGGAAAGTGCAGCAGCCGGCGGACAAGAACCCACGGGCGACCCAGAAGACGGGGCCCACTCTACACATGGTGGATCGGGATGATGAGCCTGAGCCCTCATCGAGGCCAGGTACCACTATAACCATTTAGTAATAAAACTACCTGCTTACCGCATTATCATGCATGTTTGGTGAAATATATGAGTTAAGTTAAAATAAGATGAGATTAGAACCTAAGTAAGATATAACCTACTACCACTTTAGGAAGATTCAACATCTGCTACCCTATACCATCTACATCTAACCCGGAGCACACCGACATCGAAACCATACACTTTCCAACCGAACAATGTCAGGTTATCCGCCCAGGTATGATTTATTAAGGGGATACCTGACACCCGACGCACAAATAGCCATCATCAGGAGATGCAATCAACTAGGGATGGGACCGGGAGGTTTTTACACACCGGAGTACCCAGGGGGAGCAAGGATGAAATTAAAGATGATGAGCTTGGGCAAGGATTGGAATCCGTATGCCAAGAATTACCAAACCACAAGGGAGCAAGATGGAGTCTCACCACCGGGAATACCCGAAGAGTTCCATCCAGTTATTACACAAGTCATGGGAAATCGCTCAGCAGTTGGAAGCTGAACCGATTCCAGACATCCAGCCAGACATTTGCATTGTAAACTTCTACGAAAAAGATGGGAAACTGGGACTACACCAGGATAAGGACGAGACAACGGAGTCTCTCGAAGAGGGATACCCGTAGTGTCTTGGTCCATTGGAGATGATGCGGATTTTTATACGGCGAGCAGAAGCGTGCGGACCGTGCAGATAAGATAATACTTAAGTCAGGTGATGTATTAATTTTGGGAGGAGAATCAAGGATGTTATACCATGGGATTAAGAGAATCAAGCTGAATACAGCACCGTCAGCAGTAATCAATGCGACGCATATGAGACCAGGAAGATTAAACCTAACCTTTAGACAATATTAGCCATGTAATGTTAGAATGAGATGAGAAATGAGATGTAAGATTGAAGCACATGTTGTAAACAGGATGGTCATAAATAAAATAACAGTGTTGTCATATAAATTGTTACGACTCTTGTTATACCATCAATACTCATGGAGCTTGTGAACACAATTAGGTTATGGACTCGGTACGGAAGGTGCACTAAGCATACTCACAGAGGCACAGGCCGACGCTAGCGGTACTATCCTCACCGGCACCTTTCCGATCAATGGGATTGAGGCATCAGTTCTCTTCGACTCAGGGGCCTCGCATACCTTTGTCTCTGCATCATTTGCGAGCAGGTTGGGGCTAGACGCTGAGGAGCTACCCGACTTCACGGTTACGCTCCCGTCTAAGGAGAAGGTTCGTTGCACTCGTTACTACCGAGGAGCCACCATCAGAATTAAGGGGGAAGACTTCCCAGTCAGTTTCATTGAGTTCAGTAAGCTAGGATTTGATGTTATCTTCGGGATGAACTGGTTGGAGCGGCACAAGGGACGTATCCTCTGCGCCGAGCATAGATTGCTGCTCAGGAGTCCGTCTGGGGTAACAATATCATACCGCCAGAGGCCCAGGAGCCTTCGACTAAGATCATCACCGCCATGGCAATGCATAGAGAATTAAGGAGAAAGGAAGAAGTATACCTCTGCTATGTACAGGACATAGAGAGAGACCCTGAGTTCGACCCCGACTTACCGGTAGTGTCGGAGTTCCCCGACTTATTTCCACGGGAACTGCCCGGCATGCCACCCACTCGGGAGGTAGAGTTCACCATTGAGCTGCTACCTGGTACCGGACCGATAGCCAAAGCACCATACCGTATGGCTCCGGCAGAAATGACTGAGTTAAAAGAACAACTGAAAGATTTGTTGGATAAGGGATTCATTAGACCAAGCGTGTCACCATGGGGAGCGCCAGTCCTCTTCGTGAAGAAGAAGGATGGTAGTCTCCGCCTCTGCATCGACTACAGAGAGCTGAATGCAGTAACAGTGAAGAATAAGTACCCACTACCCCGCATTGACGATCTGTTCGATCAGTTGAAGGGAGCATCTGTGTTTTCCAAGATTGATCTCAGATCGGGGTATCATCAGATAGCCATTAAGGAGGGAGATATTGAGAAGACGGCATTCCGGACACGATACGGCCACTATGAGTTTACAGTGATGCCGTTCGGTTTGTCGAACGCGCCAGCGAAGTTTATGGATCTGATGAACCGCTTGTTCCGGGAGCAGCTGGACAAGTCGGTTGTGGTTTTATTGATGATATTCTGATATATTCAAAGTCTAAGGTTGAGCATGAGGAACATTTGAGGAGGGTGTTGGAAATATTAAGGGAGAACCAGCTATATGCTAAGTTCTCCAAGTGTGAGTTTTGGCTTGACCAGGTCTCTTTCCTAGGTCATGTCATCTCAGATGCTGGGATCGCAGTGGATCCAGCAAAGATTGATGCCGTACGTACCTGGCCAAGGCCGAAGACTGTTACCGACATCCGGAGCTTTCTCGGTCTGGCAGGTTACTACAGGAGATTTGTTAGAGATTTCAGCAAGGTCGCGAAGCCGATGACCAGTCTGATGAAGAAAGATGCACCATTTCTATGGACAGTCGACTGTGAGAGATCATTTCAGCGCTTGAAGGACTCACTGACCACTGCACCGGTACTGACCATTCCAGACGGTACAGAGGGCTTTGAGGTTTATTGTGATGCATCCGGCAGAGGGCTGGGTTGCGTGCTCATGCAACATGGCAAGGTGGTGGCATATGCCTCACGCCAGTTGAAGAAACATGAGGAGAACTACCCCACACATGATTTAGAGCTGGGAGCTGTAGTCTTCGCTTTGAAGATATGGCGCCACTACTTATACGGGGTTAGTGTCACGATCTACACCGATCATAAAAGTTTGAAATACATATTCACTCAGAAGGAGTTAAATCTTCGACAGAGGAGATGGTTAGAATTTCTGAAAGACTATGACATTGACCTCCAATACAAAGAAGGGAAGGCCAATGTTGTAGCAGATGCCCTGAGCCGTCGAGCACACTCACTCCATTCGCTAGTTTCTTTCTCCAGCTTGGTTGATGAGGTGCGAGAGGCTCAGAGGACTGATGAGTATATGAGAGAGGTCAGACAGAAGCTGACAGATGGTACCTTTGAGAGTCAGAAATACGACTTCAGACTTCATGATGATGATCTGATCAGACTTAAGGGCCGATTATGCATACCACGAGGTAACACGGATCTGAAAGACCGTATACTTAGAGAATCACACTGTTCTTCAGTTTCCATCCATCCGGGAGCCTCTAAAATGTATAAAGACATGAAGAGATACTTCTGGTGGTCGGGGATGAAGACAGATGTTACCGAGTTCGTCTTGAGGTGTCTCACATGCCAGAAGGTGAAATTCGAGCACAGACGACCGGGCGGAATGGTACAGTCGATGCCAGTTCCGGAGTGGAAGTTCCATGATATCTCCATGGACTTCGTAGTTGGGCTTCCACCTGCTAGGGGAGGTCTCAACATGATATGGGTGGTGGTGGATCGCCTTACCAAAGTAGCCCGATTCATACCGATGAAGGATACTTGGAAGGTGACCAAATTAGCTGAGTTATTTGAGAAAGAAATCATGAGACATCACGGCACCAAAGACCATAGTGTCAGATAGAGATACCAGATTCCTTTCGAGGTACTGGAGAGCTACCAGAGAAGCGTTGGGTACAGAACTCAAACTGAGTACCGCGTTCCATCCTCAGACAGATGGTCAGACTGAGCGTACTATTCAGACACTCGAGGACATGCTGAGAGCATGTGCCTTAGACTTCCAGGGCAGTTGGATTGACAGATTGCATCTGATCGAGTTTTCATACAACAACAGCTATCACGCTTCGATCAAGATGGCACCTTTTCAAGCGTTGTACGGTAGACCATGTCGTACACCGCTCTGCTGGGATGAGTCGAGTGAGACGGTCATTATAGGACCAGAGTACTTAGAACAAGTTCAGGCTGAAGTTCAGCAAATCAGGGAGAACATGAAAGCTGCTCAAGATAGGCAGAAGTCGTATGCTGATGTTCGACGACGAGACCTGGAGTTCGCAGTGGGCGACCGGGTATTTCTGCGAGTATCACCGATGAAGGGTGTATTCAGGTTTGGGCAGAAGGGCAACTAAGCCCGAAATTTGTTGGTCCTTATGAGATTACGGAGCGGGTGGGCCCGGTTGCTTAATGAATTTACCTGCTGAGCTGGGTAAAGTGCATGATGTTTTTCATGTTTCACAGCTGAAGAAATACATGCACCACCCCTCCCATGTGTTAGAACCTGAGAGGTTGACTTTAGAACCAAATATGAGATCCGTGGAGACTCCTCAGAGAATCTTGGACAGTAAGACTAGGGACACTCGCCACAAGTCAGTGCGACTGGTGAAGGTTCTCTGGTCTAACCAGGATGTCGAAGAGGCCACGTGGGAATTAGAGGATAAGATGAGGGCGAAGTACCCTTCTTTATTTACTGACTAGATCGTCTGTATAGGGTACGGGGCGTACCCCTTTTTAAGGGGGGTAGAGCTTCCTCGCTTTTGAGTTAGGAAACGATCATGTTGTCGTTTGTTTGGTTGTTTAAGATGTGGATTTGTGTAAGTTGCTACACTTGGTGTAAGTTTGAGTTATGTATAATACTTATGTATTGTATTTGAGATTGACCTTTGAGTCTTGAGATGTATGAATGTGAATATAAGATGTGGTATTAAGATTAAGAGAACTGTGTACCGTGAATGGTTAAACACATGTGTGAACTTTGAGGACAAAGTTCTTTTAAGGGGGGTAGATTGAAATACCCCAAACTTAGATATGGTGTTTAAATGATAAACAAGATATAAGAGGCTAAATAATGCCTTAGAAACATTAAGAAACATTTCTAATCAAAGGAAATATAAGGAAACACCAAAAAGAGCAGTTTAAGCAAAACGTGCTCTAAGCTTGGAGAGACATGGGAGAGTACCCAAATATTGTTCTAAGACCTTAGTAATATCCTAATGGTTATTTTAAGTCAATTACCAAAGAAAACCAAGCTTGAAAACAAGTTAAAACACAAAATGTGCTTTAAGGAGTCTTAAAGCACGTTTTTGAAAAATTGTCTTGTAAATGAGTTTTGAATGGCTAAATGTCCATCATTACTCTTTAATTAATATGTGTACTATATAGTATCACATTTGGAGGTCTATATCAATGGGAAATCAAAAATTTCACAACAATGTGCCTTGTTTTTGATGAATAGTGAATTATTAAGCTAGTTTATAACATAAGTCTATATAAGTGAGACATTTGGTCAACAAAGACTAAACTACCCTCATTCACTAAAGGGGGCCGGTTTCTTTAAGTGTGACTCACCACACTTATCAAGCTAAGTAAAGAGAAAGCAAAAATAAGTCTTATAAAGCATAAAGTACTATTCACCTTTTAAGATAAATATCACATTTTGCTTACCTCTCTCCTCACTTCTTCATTCTTCCTTGTCTCACACGATTTCTTGCTCTCTTTCTCTTCTCCATTAACGTGAAGCTCCTCTCCATGCTAGCTCCACCTTCTCTTGCACACATCTTGCTCATTTTAGCTCCAAATCCAAAACAAAATACATATTCTTCTTAGTTAGCTCAAGCTCCTCCTTTCTATCTTTTCAAAACTTCAAGAGCTTCATTTTGGTGCCAAGTCAAACCACCATTAGAGGAGGAAATTCAAGTTTGGAGACTCCATTGGCATCTCCATTCTCTTAAGGTAAAGAAAGTGTAAGAAAATCTAGGTTTCCACCATTTTCTTCACTTGACCGAAAATATATACTCATGGGACTCCATGTTTATGCCTTGTTCTAGCTTGTTTCTACTCTTCAAAGGAGAGAGGAGGTCCTTCTTGCTTCACATCCAAGTTGTCTTGAGAAACCAAGGTAAAACAATCACATTAATACCTTAAAACATATTTTTAAACCTAGGGTTTGTTCCTTAGGGTTAATGTGTTATCTAGTACTCATTGGAGTCATTGGATATTGGTTAGAACATTGGCAAGGAGAATCACATTGGTGACCGAGATTGAACAAAGAAAACCTAAGGAGAAAAGCTTTTAAGCTTGTGAGAAAACAAGGTAAATTACTTACCTTAAGGTGTTTGTTGTTTAAGGGAATGAGATGTGGTATATGATGAGTTTAGTGTAGAGTTTATATTGGGAAGGTGCTATAAAACCTAGGAGAAACAATGACTATCTTGTGAACTTGTGACTAAGGAGCAAATGAGAAAAGAGATAGTTTAAGAATATAAAGGTGAAGTACAAGAAGCATTTTATTTCAATGGGAGCCTTGTTGAGTGTATTCGCAGGTTGAAGGCATATATATGTGGAAATTCAGTGGTTAAGATTATTGTCATTTAAGGGCCTAAGTGCCAAGCATTTTAAGTTTAAGCATTATATGATGATGTGTGGTGAAGTTTTGGTGTAAATTGGGTGTTAAGGTGTTGTGATGAGAATTTGTGTAGTATTGGTTGTTTGATGGAGAAAAACCATGTGTTAGGAAGTACTATATACTAGAGAACCCATGGCAAAATTTAAAGGAGAGTTTAAGTGTTTAAGATATCCTAAGGGAATTTAATGACTAAGAAAGTACTAGAAGTGTTCTATGGGTTGTCTTGATGAAAAAGGGTGAAGTTAAGGTGTTTTAATGACTTATGATGACTTAGGTATCACCAAGGAAGATTTAGGAATCAAGAGAATGTATTCGAGTGTTTAGGACTTAGGCAAATGTTGATGCACAACTAGGAAGGAAATAATGTGATGATGATGGAAGTTTAGACTTGTTAAGGAACCCTAAAAAAATGTTTAAAAGAGTTTTAGATAGAGATAGATGCTTGGGAGATGATGTTATAGTGGTGAAGAAAACATTTGGCATAGTGGTTACGCTAGGTATGAACCACCACCTAGAAACCTAGAGGAAAACATTACAAGTGTTAGCATTATTACAAGGAAAATGCATAATGACTAAGGTGGATCTTGGTGGATGATTTAAGGTATTTTAAGGAGGGCTTAAGGTGTATTTGAGGTGCCCAAATGAGGTTATAACATATTAAGATATATGAGGAGAAGTTTGGAGTTGAAAAGAATTTAGAAACAAGTTTTTGGAGCCGACCGGCCTTAGGACCGGACTTGCAAGGTCGGTCGGGCTCTGTTACACTACCGGGAAATGTTTCTGGAATCGACCGGACTTGGGGACCGGACTTACAAGTCCGGTCGGGCTTGTTTTGTGAGAGGGAAAATGTTTCTGGAATGGACCGGACATGGGACCGGACTTGTCAAGTCCGGTCGGCATGAATTTTGTAGGGTATATAAGTCTCTGGAATCGACCGGACTAGGACCGACATAAGTCCGGTCGGAGTGAATTTTCCAATGGTAAAAGGGTACTGGAAGGACCGGACTTGGCAAGTCCGGTCGGTAAGTCCGGTCGAGCCTAAAAAAAAAAAAAAAAAGAAATTTCAAATTTCTAAGAATGGTAATGGGTAATGAGGTATGCCCTTGGTAGGGTAGTAATGATTGGGACCCTAAGAACTTAAGGAATTAAGTTAAGATTAAGTATAAGTTTTAATGTTTAAAGTAAAGTTTGTAGACTAAGTGATAAAGACTTGAGAGGTTATTGAATGGAAGTCCTTAGGGACTAAGTGAGTTAAGTAATGCAAATAACTAATAACCTAAAAATGAATGAATGTTTTAGGTTTGTGAATTGGGACCCGAAGAAGGTTAACAAACAACGATCGACGGTGAACGGTACAATCCTTCTTGTGACCTGCTTGCTAACGAGGTGTCCCTCGGCTTGTGTGCTATCTGTTTATTTGCTATGACTAAAACAAGATAAAGCATGCAACCGGTTATATTGTTCTCGTTGTGATTGTGTTATATTTACACTAACCCGCGAGACTTGAGATTGTTACTAACCAAGTTTAGTACTTACTGAGTTAAGAATAAGAGTTAGGTGTATTTGTTGGTTAATGCCCGTTAAGGCTTAGCTAGCACATGGTGTTTAAGATGTCTACTAACTGGAACTTGAGTGAGGAAACCCGGACCGATCTCCGGTCATGCATGCTAAGTGAAAGGGGGACGGTATCTGAATCAGATCCACCCTCCGCTTAAGGACTTGTCTTCGGACTTGTTGCCTAGGGCCGGTTGCCGGCTCAGCTACGCTGGACTCCCATCCAGAGTAGGTGGCATTAAGATGGTGCGGTGGGATCACCTAAATCCCAGGTTCGAATTAGATACAACCAATCCCTTCCAGGAAAGGTTTGTATACTGAGATTAAGATTGAGATTGAGATTAGATTAAGGTAAGGTAAGGAACTGAGATTAAGGAAATGAGGACTAAGGAGGGGTTACTAACCCACTTGATAAGGGAACGCTTGAGTCGTTCATTGCTGTGAACTATATATGTTCATCTGTGGTTATTGTTATTGCACTTCATATTATGTTTGTGTATGTAATCAATTTCCATGCTATCGACAATTAGTCGTCGTAGCCCCGTTAGCTTGGGGGCCATGAGAGGGTGTACCAGCATTCGTGCTGACCCCCTCGGGGGCTATTTTTACACTTGCAGGTAAGAGGCCCATGAGGACGCACTACGAGAGTAGGAGCGGTTTAGACTTAGGTGGGGACTTTTATTTTGAGTTCGGGTTGCGCCTGTGCACCCGACTGTTTATATTAAGCTGATGTAAGTTTGGGATTGTGTATAAGATACTAGTACTCGGTTGGTTGTGGTATTGAGAATATTGATGTTTAAGTTGGGTAAGTGTTTTTGGATAAGTATTGTAAGTATTTAAGCCGGTATATTCTATCGATCAGACCGTGGCAAGGTCCAGGTGTTGTTTATTTCCGCTACGACGTATCCGATTAAGTGTTCAGATTGCGATAACCACGATAGGCTTTGGATGGGGTGTTACAGACATGTACTTGGATACATTGTCTATGTGTTATGTTGTTATCTGGTTATGTTCCATTGTCTATGTGTTATGTTGTTATCTAGTTATGTTACAGACCGTTGTGTCTGAATGATGTTATGTTGTTTGGACCCTGTGTCCGGTGCTATGTAAGTATGTTGTTAATGTTGTTATGGAAGTATTGTTTATATGTATTCCCGTGTTCTAATATTTAGGATATGTGGGAAGTATGAACTTTAGGGACAAAGTTCTTTTAAGGGGGGTAGATTGAAATACCCCAAACCTTAGTATGTTGTTTAAACATTTAAATATGGTATATTAAGACTAAAAAGAATCTTAGAAACATTAGTAAACAATTTAAACCGTAGAAAACACAAATAAATACCTTAAAGTCAATATGGGCAAAAATGTGCTCTAAGCTTGGGATAAGCTTGGTTAAGACCTAATGAACTTACCAAGACCTTATTTATGTATTAATGGACATATTAAACCAATTACCAAAGAAAACCAAGCTTGAAAACAAGTTAAAACACAAAATATGCTTTAAGGAGTCTTAAAGCACATTTTTGAAAAATTGTCTTGTAAATGGGTTTTGAATGGCTAAATGTCCATCATTACTCTTTAATTAACATGTGTACTACTTAGTATCACATTTGGAAGTCTAAATCAATGGGAAATCAAAAATTTCACAACTATGTGCCTTGTTTTTATGAATAGTAACTAAATAAGCTAGTTTATAACATATGTCATTATAAGTGAGACAATTGGTCAAAAAAGACCAAAACACCCCTTACTACTTAATGGGGGCCGATTTTTATAAGGGTGAGTCATCTCCCCCTTGTTAGTTTATTAAGCAAGCAAAATTAATAAAGTAAGTCACTATTTACTTTAACTACAAATATCTCCAAAAGTAACTCGAACTTCATTCTCTTCATTTCTTTCATGTTCCCACCGTCACCAACCTTCCTTCTCCCTCTCTTTCACGGTTCTGCAACAGCACCACCACCATCATTCTTCATCTTCAACCTCTTGTAATTCCTAGCTCACCTTGCCAAATCAAAAACAAAGACCACCATTCTTCTAGTCTCATCAAGCTCTTCAACCTTGTCTTCTCAAAATTCCAAGAGCTCCATTTCGGTGCCAAGAGGAATCTCCATGGGAGGAGCTTGAGCTCATCTTTTCACATATTATTGTTCTCCTTTGCTTCTAAGTAAGGAAACTCAAATAAAAACTCCATTTCCTTCTTGTTTTGATGTTGACCGAGAATCACCATTGATGGGGTTCTTTATATTGCTTTGTTCTAGCTTCATTTCAACCTTTCATGGACTAGGTGGAGTCCTCTCTTGCTACATAATCAAACTCTCTTCCAATACCAAGGTAAAATAACCATCTAAATGTTCTAAGACAATATATGTATCTAGGGTTTATAATGAGATGAAGCATAAAGCTTGTATACTCATGTCATTATTTGTATATTGTTTAGAAGTTGACAAGCAATCAAACATCCTTACCGATTTTAATCAAGGAAACAAGAAAGAAGTTTGTGAGGAAAAGAGGTAAATATGCTAACCTAATGTAGTTTAATGTCTTAGGAGAAATGAGCCTATATTGCTTATTAAAACTACTTAAGAAGCTAATGGTAAATGACTTAGTAAAATGCTCTCAAGGAGACTATTAAAGGGCATATGTGTTGTTGTATGTATTTGCAGGTCAAAGGCAAATATAATGTGGGAAATTCAGTGTTTATGGTTTATGCAATTTAAGGGCCTAAGTGCCAAGCAATTTAAATTATGCACTATATTGTGATATAGTGTTAAATGAGTGAAGTTTTGTGTACAAGAATGTTCTTGATGGATTTTAGTGTTCTTGGATGTTTAATGGTGAAAACAATGTGTTTTGGTGTAACAAGATGTTAGTAGAACCTATGTCAAAAATTAGTTAATGTATAAGAAGTTTTAAGTGTCTAAATGAGTTTAGGTGGACTAGGAAGTGTTAGAAGTGACTAGGTATATTACTAGGGAAAGAAAGTGTATTAAGGTGTTTTTAGAGTGTAAAAAGAACTTAGGCATTATCTTAGAGATTGTAGAAATCAAATGAGTGTTTTGGAATGCACCAAAGTCATTTTGGAGTGTGTAGAGATTTAGGCAAATTTTGGTAAAAAAGGAGAAAGTATAAACTTGTAAAGGGATTTCAAGAATGGCATAAGGAAATTTGGTTTGTATGAAAAGATGCTTGGAAGATGATGTTTAATGGAGAGGAAAATACTTTGGCATAATGGTTATTATAGGCATGAAACACCACTTAGAAATCTAAGGAGAAAACATTATAAGTGTTAGGAGTTTTAGTAAGAAATGAACAAGTGTTTAAGAGTGTAGAAAATGAACTTTCCTACACGTCCGAACTTCCGTCCGAATTTGGAAGTCCGGACGTGCCCTGTTGCGTTAAGTTTTCTGAGTCTCGGCCACTGTCCGAACTTCTGTCCGACCCTTGAAGTTCGGGCACCACCATCTCTTTTCCCTGATTTTTCCTTGACCTATGTCCGAACTTAGAAGATCGGACACAAGTTCGGACATACGTCAGGGTTCACCCTTTGAGTCTCGACTTGCGTCCGAACTTGGAAAGCTCGGACACAAGTTCGGACAGGCCACTGTGTTGGCCAAAAATGTTGTTTAAGGCTAGAAAACGTTGTCTAAAAATGGTGATTAGTTAGTAATGATGATGTGAGGTTGTCTAAGACATGTTAGGTGAGTTATAATGGCAAATAAAAGGGTGAAAAGTTATAACAAGTGTGAAAACAAAATAACTAGTTATGTGAAGTAATAAGTTAACAACGAACTAGTGCGTTAATTAACCGACGTTACTAAATGTGTATAGGATTCTCCAACGGTGGAAACCAGTCGAAGCAAGGACCAAGGTATGGTTTTCTTGCAGTTTGTTGCCTACCGGTTTACACAGGCTTGTGTGTTGTTTGTTTTTCTGTATGTTTATGACCTTGTAAGATTTAAGTCATGTAACGAGTTTACAGTTGTTCATATTATTGTATTGTTAAAGTGTGACTCATACCCCTTGTGTGTGACTAACAAGACTTAACCACATACTGTGATTTGTTATTGAGTTCCCACAGTGAACTTCTAACGAGTGTTAACTGGGGGTGAGGAATCCGGTTGTCCGGTCACGCGTGTAAGTATAAGAGTAGATATCTGTATCAGATTCGACTCTTATGATGTTAAGATTGTTCTCCTTTATTTGGCGTTCGATCTCCCGCTAGCTTCCTCCAAAGCTTACCTATTCTGACTTATGATCGGTTTAGTGGGAACATGTGTTTGTGTGGTGTGTTCGGGTCACAATATCCGATCCATCTGTGAGTTAAGTTACTCGTTTGACTAACAGAACGGTAATGAGTGTGTGTAACAAGCTTAACATGAGGGTGAACCATTCTCTAGGCTTCTTATGTTGATTAACCTTCTTGGGTTGTTGTTGTGGGAAGTGTACTCACTATGTGTATTGTTTTGCTAAGCAATATTTCTTGCTATGCTATATATGTTGTTTGTGTAAAATCAATGCCATGTTATCATGACAATTGGTTGCGCGTATCCCGGTAGCCGATGGGCTGCGCGTTAACCATACCAGCCAAGGGTTGCTGACCCCCTCGGGGGCTCCATATTATTACTGCAGGATGAGGATCGAGGAAGCGGAATGGCTATAGACTCTAGGTTGCAGGAATACTTTTGGTTATATTGGATGTTGAGCCCGGGATGCGCCTGTGCTCCCGTGGCGATATATTTTGGTTCCATTGTACTATAGTGATGGTATATTGTCGGTTTATAGTGAATGAATGTAATTAAATAGTCGGTATTGTATATAATGTATTTATGGTTTTAGTTCTATGCCCGGGAGTCTGATCATCAGACCGGTACACTTGTATTTATTCTGCCATGTTAACCACGTGGGTGGTTAACGGCGTTGTAGCACCGAACCGTTAGTTATTGTTTAGTTGTTTATTTCCGCTGCGATTTCAATTATGGTTTAATGCGTAGTAGGGGTGTTACATCTAACCCCTTAAATACTTACTCTTTTTCTTACAAAATCTCTTATACTATAATGTTTTTCCTTAGACTTCTAAGTGGTGTTTCTTACCTATGATAGCAACTATCCCAAAATGTTTCCTCATCACCAACAACATCATCTCCCAAGCATCTTTTCTCACTAACCAAAACTCCTTTATGCCACCTCTAGAATTCTCTCCACAAGTTTACACATCTTCCTTACAACATCTTATTTCCTCATGTTTACCAAAGCTCATTTAAAACACTTAGAACTTCCTATACATTACCTAATTTTTGACATGGGTTCTACTAACATCTTGTTACACCAAAACACATAGTGAAATACCCCTAAATTAATTTAAATTAATTTAAATTAATTTAGGGGATTTCTTTTATTAAATATTAAATTATTATATGGAATTATGAATATTAAATTATTATATGGAATTGTGAAATTTATTTAGGGGTTTTCTCCTATTTTAACCCTAATTATTATATATTATTATATAGTATTATGAATTTAATAATAAGATTTAGAAGTCAATAAATCTTGGGAAAATTTCTAAACACTCCAACTATATTATAAAGATTTTAGGAAGTGTTGGAACATTGTTTTGAAACATAAAAGTCAATATAAAATTCTAGAAACCTTAAAGCTTATTAAGCCTTGCTAGAGTTGACTTTTTGAGAATGGTCAAACCAGGCCATGAAACCTATACCAATAAATAGGTTATGGAAAACCATGAAGATCAATAAAAAGAACGTCAAAAACGGATCATCCTAGCCAAAGTTATGCTAGATTGAAGTTTTGAATTAAAAATTTGAAAGATGCCACGTGTCACTCTGTCACGGGTCGCCCACACTTAGCCGATTCTTTCCCTGAATTTCGAAAACAGAATTCAGTGTTTAGCCCTAACTTTGGACGGCTATATCTCACTCATCTCTCAATATTTTTCCATGCCGTCTTCTTCATTCTCTTCTTCAAAACGTCCTCTTTCCAACCATTACTCACACATGCCCTAATTCGTTATACATCAGCCGCAAATCTGACCTAAAGTTGGCACCTTGCAAAACGTGTTCCCAGAATTCCAGTTTCTCATCGATTTCAGGTAACTTGCGTCGATCATAACTCTTTCGTTTCTCAACCAAAATTCGATTTCATTAGCTTGTTTTAAAGATCTCTAATCCATCTACAATTTTCATGTTTATGCCCAAGTCCGATTCATAACCAGTTGGAAGATATAGATGTCTTAAGTTTCGGTCTCGCCAACACATAAAATAATACCGGAACAGAGAGGTATAAACTCGTAACTTGTGACCTTAATTTCTTTCTTTGTGTTGCGAGTTAGGATTAGTTCTTGCTATCAATACGTAGATCTAAGTTTGCTCTTTCCAATGAGCCCTTACTCATAGCCTAACTCGTTTTGTGCTGCTAGTTATAGATCTTCGAAGTTGGCACCACGAACTGCTCAAAGTTCATATTTTTCCAGTTTTCCCGATTTCGATTTCATTAAATTCGCACAACTCCGGTAAGTTTCGATCAATTGCTCCGTTATTGTCATTCGTAGTCATGTTACCGACCTAATCCATGTTCCAATTTAGTCAATTATGTGTTAGATTAGGAGAATTTGTAAGAATTGCGCCCGAATTGAATTATGTATCTAATATAAACCCTAACCGTCGAATTGATTTCGAAACTTGATGTATACTGCATTATAATTGGGGAAATTGGCATCAATAGAACCAGAATTCGATTTCGAATCCATAGAAACAAGAATCACTCGATTTCGTTCTGTAGATTAGGAGATATTTGCGATTTACTACCCGACTTGGTTTAGTAGTTCGCTGACGAACTGGGAGTTCTGGGGCCGTCCGACCTCGTTTCAAGAGATTGGACGGCCGAGATTAGATCATGCTATTAAATAATTATTATAAGTTTATAAAATTCCAGTAAATAGTCCTAACTTGTTGGGTTAATTTAAATATCTTCCCGAATGTATTTTGACTTGAAATTTTAACCATAGATTACTTATTTAATCTAGTTTATTTTGATGTAAATTATTATGGTATTGGAGTTTTTAAACATAAGTTATAATTTTTAAAAGTTACGGGTTTTCTGGAATTATTTGGCTAAATTAAAACGATATTTTTATGAACTAAAATTTTTATAATATGTCTAAAATGTTATAGTTACTGTATATTAAATTTGGGAATTTTTGGGCAATGGTAAAAGGTTTTAAAAATTGTGTTTATGAGTTTTCCATAAGAATAACCTATAATATAAGGTTTTTAATGTAACCAAAAATTAAAGTATGGTTTGTTAATTAACTTTTAAGCTGGGGAAAATAAGGGAAATTAAAATAACATTTTATAGCAGTAAGTTTATAAATGTTTTTGGTATTGGTTTTTAAGAGAAGTGAAATTATTTACATATATGTATATATACTTACTTAGTAGAAACTTATATAAGTTAAGGAATTTAATTATCCTACATTTTATTTATTATATTATATGGAGTTGATATTTTAATTAAACTAAGGAATATATATATATATATATATATATATATATATATATATATATATTATTTACGCATTTATAAAAGGGAATTAAGTGGTAACTTAGAGTAAAACAAGGAACTAATTAAATTAACACTTATAATAACTAAATATTATAAGAGCTAGAATCCTAAGATATAGTAAAAGAAATGTTTAATGAAACATACTTGGAATGCAGTTAAAGGTCGAAGTAATAAGATAGTTTAAATATAGTAAGCTACATGGGGAGTGTCTTAGTTAAATTCTAATACGGGAATATTATATATATTAAATAAATAAAGGAAACACATTATTTTATAAACCATAATTCGGTTGTGTTAAGCCTAGAAGTTATTGAACATTAATAAATACAGTAAAATTTCCTAAAAATGCTATGGATAAATTTTAATACATAAAGATATATATATATATAAATATACATGTATATAAATACATTAAAATGGTTGAGGGAAATAATAATCCTTGTGATAGTTATAATAAGTAGATTATATATATATGTTAAACCTTAGGTTTTAGTCGGTGTGTGATTAAATAATCACTATTAATTTAAGGGTTTTATTTCACAACATAAACTTAACACGGTCTTGGGCTAACCTACTAAGCCCAAGTCTATGAACTCCAAAAGCCCACTTTAACAATCCAAAGAGAGTTTGGGCCACTCTCAGGAATAAATTCTAAATCATTCCAAACTAAACGAGATGGGCCTAACAAAGGATTTAGTTAACAAGTCAAGCCCAAACCTTTGTAAGAGAATAATGGTAAACCTGAAACTGTTAATCAATGAGTGAAGTAGGCTGTTAAGTTTATAAGTCTCTTAACTAATCGACACTTGGAACACCTTAATTATAGGTTCTATTGGGGAATCACTTATTCGAGTTAGATATTGTTCTTCGCATACCAGGTACGATTTCTCGTACTCCGATATTTTTGCTGATTGACTTGTGGAATGTTTTGGAAAACGCTAACTGACTTAAAGAGGAATTTCTAAAAAAGGAGATGGTTGTGTGACTAACTCAGCCTGTATGACTAACTGAGCCTTGGATGTGAAACTCGCTTGGGTATTGGTTCCTTCTGTTTGGTGCCCCGTTACACATTGACTTCTTAGGGTTTACGCTTCTGCACTCTGTAGGACTGAGTGTTTTGGTATTGCTCTAGGTAGTTGGTGATCTAGTGGGAATTTGGGAAAAAGTCAATCTTGGAAATTCTTCTTGACTCTGGATATCGTTTCATCCGTGTGCTGGGTCTTGTTTGGGTGGCGTGCGCACGTCTTCATCGGCAACAGAGAGGGGCTGTATATCCCCTGTCCCAAAGGGACGTTGTAGACAGAGAGGGGTGTATATCCCCTGTCCTTAGTGGACGTAGTTAACAGAGAGGGGCTGTATATCCCCTGTCCTTTGTGGACGTAGTTAACAGAGAGGGGTTGTATATCCCCTGTCCTGAAAGGACGTGTTCGGCATTGGGGTTTATTCTACTCTTGGGTTATTGAATTCTTCATTATCTACCAATCATTCCTAGTCCTGGAGACTACTTGGACTTTCTACTCCTAACTGGAACTTATTCTAACTAAGGCAATGGACCCTCACTAACTCATGGTGTGAATTTGTTACTAACTTTCCTTTCTGTTGTTGACTCTATCTTTGACTTGCTATTTTTGACTTGGTGATTTTTAAGGTGTCTGTTCTCTGTTTTGTTTTAAATATTGATTCCAAGTTACTGCTTGTTTAAAGGTTATTTTTAAAGTTCTGTTTTGGAGATTAGTACCAGTTCCATTCCAGGGAACTGACCCGCCCCTTTCGGGGTGGGCTACTTGGTTTCATCTTGCAGGTACGAATTGATTTACAGGTGGCCACGAAGTGAATGAGCGTTTGGGATGGGACTAGGATTTGTGGAGAGTTGTTGTAATTTATCTGTATTTTTATCGTGTTAAGTTTCTCGAGTTCAGACCGTAGCTTTGTTAATTGTAGGTTGTAATTGGTGAGGTTTGATGCCGGGTGTTTGGAACCCGATGGTCTGTAATCGCCTTGTAGTTTTATTTCCGCTGTAATTATGGTTAATAGGGGCGTTACAGAAATTGGTATCAGAGCGTAGTTACGCTCTGAACCCGAGAAAACAAGCCGAGTGAAATACTTAGATTATAGGTGCACTTAAAACTGGGGAACTGGGGTAGAATTGGGAAGTGAGGATTCCAGAAAGGCGCGTGACCCTACCCCATACTTACTTCATGTACATACGAACCGTCCTTAGGACGTTATAAATATTAATACATAGATAGTTAGACTTTACGATACGCCTTCTGAGTAACAAAAACCGTCATACCAGCTAGATGTCTCGAAGAGGAGGAGAGGAGGAGCTGGTCCCTCAAGTGGCTATGGACCCGACGCTGTCACCCCGGAGGTCATAGCACAGATAGTTACAGCTGCATTGGCCCAGCAGCAGGCTCAGATCCCACAGCCACCATCGAATGGTCCCCGGGAGTTCAACTGGCTGAAGGCGGTTAACGACCTTCGTCCTCCCATCTATGAAGGCCAACCAGAACCGAGGACGTTAGAGAAGTATATAGACGAGATGCAGAAGGCCTTCACCTCTCTGCATGTTCCAGTGAATCGCCAGGTGGACATAGCGGCCTACTTTCTTCAGGGACCCACGCATCTATGGTGGCAGACTGCTAGAGCCGAGCTGACGGCCCAGGCGAACTTTGACTTCCAGGCATTCCTAGTGGCCCTGATAAATTCTATCCATCCTATCTGCAGAAGAGGATGAGGAGTGAGTTCGAGCAGCTGAAGCAAGGGAGTCTCTCTGTTGAGTACTACAATAAGTTTGTGGAGCTGCTCGCTGTTATTGGAGAGGGAGCTTACGCTCCAAGATATCTGGTGGACAAATTCCATACCGGCCTGAACTTCAAGATCATGACTATGATCGGTTCCACCAGAGGGATGACCCTACAGGTATGGAATAATTTAAAATTTCTGGTACGCAAAGGTTTCTCCACTAACATATATTGTCACCACAGGAGTTAGCGGAGGATGCGAATGACTGTGAGACGACCATTGCCTACCAGGACTCTGTGCTAGGCAAGAGAAAGGGGAATGGAGAAAGAGGAAATGGAGGAAACTTTTCCCAGAACTACGAGAGGAAGGGAAAATTTTTCAAGGGAGGGAACGAGAAGGCCATCGTCCCTTCTAATGCTAATGTTAAGCCTCTCCGCTACGAACCACCCAGGGGTGAGAAAAGTTAGAATCTATAATATGGTTACATTTATGCTATCACGTCACTAACCTTGCACTGAAACAGGAGACAACCCGGTGAGAAGGTATTTCTGCAGGTGGTGCCAGAAAGACCACCCGGGCAAGGACTGTAAGGGAAACCTGGTGGAGTGCAACTACTGCGGTAGGATGGGACACCGGGGATTCGAATGCTTCGCGAACCCGGATTCCAGGAACTACAAGCCACGCACCGGGTCGGCGACTAGAGGCCCAACTACCAATGCTACAGGAAGAGGAGGAGGTAGAGGTGGCACGGGTGGCGCTGGACCTTCTACCAGCCGCCCTGCCCAGAACCAATCACAGAGGCCGGGACAAAATTACCCTCAGAGGCTAGGCAAAGCACCGGTCCTCAACCTGGTGGACCGTGTCGAAGCAGCGAGGGATGACCCGAGTACACATGGTGAGGACTACTATCCTAGCGAAGAAGCTTAGATGTTACTTCTTTACATCTCACTAGCTATTTTTCTTTTCTCCTTCTTAATGTAAAGGGATGAACTATAAATCCCTCTTTTATTGTGCACTCTTCATTGCCAGATGTGAACCTTATCCTAAACTGCTTAATAAGAATAATTATTTTCATTCAGCTTTCGATATTTGCTTCCCTATTTTACCTGTCTCCACACCCACCATTCCCTTTGAAGCCAAACCACACCCACCTGAGAAGTGTGAGTTGTTGAGACCCGGGATGATTCTATTACGGGAGTTTTTGACCCCAGCAGTCCAGTATGTATTGATCCTCATGATCAGGGAGTTAGGTGTGAAAGGAGGAAACTTTTACACCCCTACCTTCAAGAACGGTTCAACCATGAAGGTGAAGATCATGTGCCTTGGTAAGCAGTGGAACCACACCACCAAGAGTTATGAGGAGGTGGAGGTGCCACCAATCCCGGAAGAGTTGCAGACCATCATTGGAGCTGCAGTTAAGACAACACAAGAATTGGAGGATGAGCCCGTTCCAGACATAACCTCAGACGTCTGCATCATCAATTTTTATGGAAAAGAAGGTAAGCTAGGGTTGCATCAAGATAAGGATGAATCCCTAGAATCCATCACCAAGGGAGTTCCAGTGGTTTCCATATCACTTGGAGACGACGCGGAGTTCCTATTCGGTGACCAGAAGAGGATGGACCTTGCCACCAAGATCCTCCTGAAGTCAGGTGATGTACTGATCTTTGGTGGGGCAGCTAGACTCATCCACCATGGAGTGAAGAGAATCAAGCCCAACACAGCCCCCACACCCATTATTAACCAGACTCACCTGAAACCTGGCCGATTAAACCTGACCTTTAGACAGATCTAGCCATGTACTTCACAATTTCAGCTTTGTAATCATTAAACTGCTCTTGAAGCTTTCAATAAGAATGGAAATTCTAAGAACTTATTTCTTCGTGTAGGAGCTGGAAATTTAGAGGTCAGGCTGAATGTGTTGGACCAGGCTCAAGCAAAGAGCAATGGAGCGGTCATCACAGGTATACCAATTAACCTTGAATAACTACTTTGGAGGAGTTACTAGAAACCTTAAAACTTCACTCAATAATTGTAGGCACATTCCAAATTAATGGAGTGGAGGCCACCGTCCTGTTTGATTCTGGAGCCTCCCACTCCTTCATATCCCAAGCATTTCATACTAAGATAAATGCCCCCACAGAGGATATCCATGATTGCTCAGTTTTGTTGCCATCCAAGGAGTTGATCAAATGCAGTAAACAGTGCAAGAATCTGAGCATGCACATCAAGGGAGCAGACTTCCTACTTGATGCCATTGTCTTCCCTGGCATGGGATTTGACACAATTGTGGGCATGGACACGCTACAGCGGTACAGAGGTAGACTACACTGCGCAGAGCATCGTCTCCTCTTGAAGTCAGCCACAGGGATCACAGTATCATACCGAATGCAACCCAAGCAGCCGACTGTGAAGGTTGTATCGGCATTATCCCTGATGAAGGAAGTGTCCAAGGGCGACTGCCTACTACTGTTATGCCCAGGATCTGAGGACGGATCCGAAGTTCAGGAGCGACGTTCCCATTGTGTCGGAGTACCCCGATGTTTTTCCAGAGGAGCTGCCTGGACTACCACCGCTGAGAGAGGTTGAATTCAACATCGACCTCGTACCTGGCACGGGACCGATTGCCAAGGCTCCTTACCGGATGGGCCCTACAGAGATGGTGGAATTGAAGAAACAGTTGCAAGAACTACTAGATAAGGGCTTCATTAGACCCAGTGTCTCACCTTGGGGCGCTCCTGTGCTGTTCGTCAAGAAGAAGGACGGAAGCATGAGACTGTGTATAGACTACAGAGAGCTGAACAATGTCACGATCAAAAACAAGTACCCACTGCCCAGGATCGATGACTTGTTCGACCAGCTGAGGGGAGCTAAGGTGTTCTCTAAGATTGATCTGCGTTCCGGATATCACCAGATAGCTGTAGCTGAGTCAGACATAGAGAAGACAGCCTTCCGGACCAGATACGGCCACTACGAGTTCACAGTGATGCCGTTTGGACTGACCAATGCACCGGCGAGATTTATGGATTTGATGCAGAGAGTCTTCCAAGCCCAGCTAGATAAGTCGGTAGTCGTATTTATAGACGACATTCTAGTCTTCTCCAAGAGCAAAGAGGAACATGAGCAGCATTTGAGGACAGTCTTGGAGACACTGAGGGAGAAACAATTGTATGCCAAATTCAGCAAGTGTGAATTCTGGCTGGACAAGGTGTCATTTCTTGGACACGTGATCTCAGCTGAGGGAGTTTCAGTAGACCCAGCTAAGATGAGGCAGTGAAGAGCTGGCATAGACCTCGCACCGTGACAGAGGTTAGGAGCTTCCTTGGGTTGGCTGGCTACTATAGACGCTTTGTGAAGGACTTCTCCAGGCTAGCCAAGCCCTTGACCTCTCTGATGAAGAAGGACAGCCCTTTTGTATGGACAGAGGCTTGTGAGGTCTCCTTCCAGGCGCTGAAGGACGCCTTGACCACAGCTCCAGTATTGATTATCCCAGAGGGGAATGAGGGGTACGAGGTATATTGCGATGCTTCAGGCAGAGGAATTGGTGGAGTACTGATGCAGCATGGCCGAGTAGTAGCATATGCTTCTAGACAGCTGAAGAAGCACGAAGAAAACTACCCCACCCACGACCTTGAGCTCCTCGCCATAGTCTTCGCCTTGAAGATCTGGCGACATTACTTGTATGGAGCCACAGTCCGGATTATGACAGACCATAAGAGTCTGAAGTACATCTGGACCCAGAAGGAGCTCAATTTGAGACAGCGACGATGGGTTGAGCTACTGGCCGATTATGACATCAACCTCCAGTACACAGAAGGGAAAGGAAATGTTGTGGCAGATGCTCTGAGCAGAAGAGCTTATTCACTTCTCGCCCTGATAGAGACGACCACGATAGCTGAGGAGGTGTATGCAGCCCAGGACAGTGACGTTTATCTACAGGGCATCAGACAGAAGTTAGCAGACGGGTTGACTGACGGTTTGAAGTACGACTATGAGCTGGACAGCGAGGGACACCTTCGAGTCAGAGGCAGACTCTGCGTTCCTCAGGATGCGACAGAGCTTCAGACCAGGATTCTTTCAGAGGCTCATTCCTCGACATTATCAGTAAACCCTGGAGCCACCAAGATGTACAAGGACTTGAAGCAATTATTCTGGTGGAGCGGGATGAAGAGGGATGTAGCTGATTTTGTCTCTCGGTGCCTCACTTGTCAGAAAGTGAAGTTTGAGCATCGTCGACCAGGCGGCCAGATTCAGTCACTTCCAGTACCGTGCTGGAAGTTTGACGACATCATCATGGATTTTGTGGTCGGTCTCCCTCCAGCTAGAGTTTGACTGAACGCATACAATAGTCGATGTTGACCAAACAGCTAGGTTCATACCTATCAAGGACACATTGGAAGGTGCCCAAACTGCTGAGGTGTTTACCAGATAGCATATCCGGTACCATGGTACCGACGACGAATCGCTCTGATCGGACACTCATTTCCTCAGTCTATATTGCGTCAGGTACCGGAGGCATTTGGGACTCAGCTACGACTTAGCACAGCTTTTCACACCCAGACTGATGGGCAGACTGAGAGGACTATTCAGACATTGGAGGATATGTTGCGAGCAGTCGCTCTGGACTATCAGGGGAGTTGGGTAGAGCGTCTACACCTGGTAGAGTTCTCCTACAATCTCTTACCATGCGTCCATCGGCATGGCACCATTCCAGGCTCTTTATGGCAGGCCGTGCCAGACTCCCTTATCATGGAGTGACCCTGCTGAGGCAGTCTTGATTGGGCCCGAGTATATTCAGACACTACAGGATGATGTTAGGGTTATTCAGCAACACATGAGGGCAGCGCAGTCCAGACAGAAGTCTTATGGGGATCAGCGTACCAGAGAGCTCGAGTTTCAGTTGAGAGACATGGTCTTCTTACGAGTGTCCCCGATGAGAGGGATATTCAGATTCGGGATGAGGGGGAAGCTAAGCCCTAAGTATGTCGGCCCGTACAGGATTACGGAGCGAGTGGGCCCAGTTGCTTACAGACTCGAGCTACCAGCGGAGTTGGGGAAGGTACACGATGTGTTTCACGTATCTCAGTTGAAGAAGTATATTCCTGACCCTTCTCACGTACTGCAGCCAGAGAGGTTGGAGATTGAGCCTACATTGAGGTATGAGGAGACTCCTATACAGATCTTGGACACGAAGGTCCGAGAAACGAGGGGCAGATCAGTTAAGTTAGTGAAGGTTCTTTGGGAACATCATGGGGTTGAGGAAGCTACTTGGGAGACCGAGGACTCCATGAGAGTAAAGTACCCACATCTGTTTGCATGATACTCTGTTATCCTGAGGTGATTCACGTTAGTGGCGGTACGAGGGCGTACCTTAAGACTTTTAAGGGGGATATGCTGGCATACTCCTCCTTTGTTATCTCATCCGGATTATGCCTCGTTGCATTGTTAGTAAGGGAGAACAGTATTAGTAGGGTGAGAGGTGTATGTATGTACGTAGTTTTACGTTGTGGCATAGTACTTTGTCACGTTTGTGTTGTGTTTTGTTTCAGTTTATATTTTGATTCACTTTGATTTGATTTCGGTACTTTGATTTCGGTACTCTCGAGTGGAATGTTGAAATGGAAATGGAAATAAAGGATTGGAATGGTATGGAATTTCATTGGAATTATTATTGTCTCAGCACACCCGAAGCGGTGTGAGTGCCTATTAGTTGATTGTTAAACTTCGAGGCGAAGTTTCTTTTAAGGGGGACATACTGAAATACCCCTAAATTAATTTAGGGGATTTCTTTTATTAAATATTAAATTATTATATGGAATTATGAATATTAAATTATTATATGGAATTGTGAAATTTATTTAGGGGTTTTCTCCTATTTTAACCCTAATTTTTATATATTATTATATAGTATTATGAATTTAATAATAAGATTTAGAAGTAAATAAATCTTGGGAAAATTTCTAAACACTCCAACTATATTATAAATATTTTAGGAAGTGTTGGAACATTGTTTTGAAACATAAAAGTCAATATAAAATTCTAGAAACCTTAAAGCTTCTTAAGCCTTGCTAGAGTTGACTTTTTGAGAATGGTCAAACCAGGCCATGAAACCTATACCAATAAATAGGTTATGGAAAACCATGAAGATCGATAAAAAGAATGTCAAAAACGGATCATCCTAGCCAAAGTTATGCTAGATTGAAGTTTTGAATCAAAAATTTGAAAGATGCCACGTGTCACTCTGTCACGGGTCGCCCACACTTAGCCGATTCTTTCCCTGAATTTTGATAACAAAATTCAGTGTTTAGCCCTAACTTTGGACGGCTATATCTCACTCATCTCTCAATATTTTTCCATGCCGTCCTCTTCATTCTCTTCTTCAAAACGTCCTCTTTCCAACCATTACTCACACATGCCCTAATTCGTTATACATCAGCCGCAAATCTGACCTAAAGTTGCACCTTGCAAAACGTGTTCCCAGAATTCCAGTTTCTCATCGATTTCAGGTAACTTGCGTCGATCATAACTCTTTCGTTTCTCAACCAAAATTCGATTTCTTTAGCTCATTTTAAAGATCTCAAATCCATCTACAATTTTCATGTTTATGCCCAAGTCTGATTCGTAACTAGTTGGAAGATATAGATGTCTTAAGTTTCGGTCTCGCCAACACATAAAATAATACCGGAACAGAGAGGTATAAACTCGTAACTTGTGACCTTAATTTCTTTCTTTGTGTTGCGAGTTAGGATTAGTTCTTGCTATCAATACGTAGATCTAAGTTTGCTCTTTCCAATGAGCCCTTACTCATAGCCTAACTCGTTTTGTGCTGCTAGTTATAGATCTTCGAAGTTGGCACCACGAACTGCTCAAAGTTCATATTTTTCCTGTTTTCTCGATTTCGATTTCATTAAATTCGCACAACTCCGGTAAGTTTCCGATCAATTGCTCCGTTATTGTCATTCGTAGTCATGTTACTGACCTAATCCATGTTCCAATTTAGTCAATTATGTGTTAGATTAGGAGAATTTGTAAGAATTGCGCCCGAATTGAATTCTGTATCTAATATAAACCCTAACCTTCGAATTGATTTCGAAACTTGATGTATACTGCATTATAATTGGGAAAATTGGCATCAATAGAATCGGAATTCGATTTCGAATCCATAGAAACAAGAATCACTCGATTTCATTCTGTAGATTAGGATATATTTGCGATTTAGTACCCGACTTGGTTTAGTAGTTCGCTGACAAACTGGGAGTTCAGGGGCCGTCCGATCTCGTTTTAAGAGATTGGACGGCCGAGATTAGATCATGCTATTAAATAATTATTATAAGTTTATAAAATTCCAGTAAATATTCCTAACTTGTTGGGTTAATTTAAATATCTTCCCGAATGTATTTTGACTTGAAATTTTAACCATAGATTCCTTATTTAATCTAGTTTATTTTGATGTAAATTATTATGGTTTTGGAGTTTTTAAACATAAGTTATGATTTTTAAAAGTTACGGGTTTTCTGGAATTATTTGGCTAAATTAAAAAGATATTTTTATGAAATAAAAATTTTATAATATGTCTAAAATGTTATAGTTACTGTATATTAAATTTTGGAATTTTTCGGCAATGGTAAAAGGTTTTAAAAATTGTGTTTATGAGTTTTCCATAAGAATAACCTATAATATAAGGTTTTTAATGTAACCAAAAATTAAAGTATGGTTTGTTAATTAACTTTTAAGCTGGGGAAAATAAGGGAAATTAAATTAACATTTTATAACAGTAAGTTTATAAATGTTTTTGGTATTGGCTTTTAAGAGAAGTGAAATTATTTACATATATGTATATATACATACTTAGTATATAGAAACTTATATAAGTTAAGGAATTTAATTATCCTACATTTTATTTATTATATTATATGGGAGTTGATATTTTTAATTAAACTAAGGAATAAATATATATATATATTTACGCATTTATAAAAGGGAATTAAGTGGTAACTTAGAGTAAAACAAGGAACTAATTAAATTAACACTTATAATAACTAAATATTATAGGGAAATTTCACCAAATACCACTGAGTTTTTGTTTAATTCATGTTATACCACTGTGTTTTCAAAATTACACAGGATAACACTGAGTTTTTAGTTATTTCACCAAATAACATCTGTCTTATATTTCATTAACTACTTTGTAAATATTCCTAGAAAAAGACTTAATTACCCATGTTATTAATTAACTATGTGATAATGATTTATCATATTGATAAATTCCATAAGATACAATTATCATTTTACTAATAACAAGGATAGTTTAGTCTTTTTTAAAAGTATATTAATGAAGTAGTTCACAAAATATGGGATGAAGTGTTATATGGTGAAATAAGTGAAAACTCAGTGTTATCCTGTGCAATTTTAAAAACATAGTGGTATATCGTGAATTAAGCAAAAACTCAGTGGTATTTGGTGAAATTTCCCAATATTATAAGAGCTAGAATCCTAAGATATAGTAAAAGAAATGTTTAATGAAACATACTTGGAATGCAGTTAAAGGTCGAAGTAATAAGATAGTTTAAATATAGTAAGCTACATGGGGAGTGTCTTAGTTAAATTCTAATACGGGAATATTTATATATATTAAATAAATAAAGGAAACACATTATTTTATAAACCATAATTCGGTTGTGTTAAGCCTAGAAGTTATTGAACATTAATAAATACAGTAAAATTTCCTAAAAATGCTATGGATAAATTTTAATACATAAAGATATATATATATATAAATACATGTATATAAATACATTAAAATGGTTGAGGGAAATAATAATCCTTGTGATAGTTATAATAAGTAGATTATATATATATGTTAAACCTTAGGTTTTAGTCGGTGTGTGATTAAATAATCACTATTAATTTAAGGGTTTTATTTCATAACATAAACTTAACACGGTCTTGGGCTAACCTACTAAGCCCAAGTCTATGAACTCCAAAAGCCCACTTTAACAATCCAAAGAGAGTTTGGGCCACTCTCAGGAATAAATTCTAAATCATTCCAAACTAAACGAGATGGGCCTAACAAAGGATTTAGTTAACAAGTCAAGCCTAAACCTTTGTAAGAGAATAATGGTAAACCTGAAACTGTTAATCAATGAGTGAAGTAGGCTGTTAAGTTTATAAATCTCTTAACTAATCGACACTTGGAACACCTTAATTATAGGTTCTATTGGGGAATCACTTATTCGAGTTAGATATTGTTATTCGCATACCAGGTACGATTTCTCGTACTCCGATATTTTGCTGATTGACTTGTGGAATGTTTTGGAAAACGCTAACTGACTTAAAGAGGAATTTCTAAAAAAGGAGATGGTTGTGTGACTAACTCAGCCTGTATGACTAACTGAGCCTTGGATGTGAAACTCGCTTGGGTATTGGTTCCTTCTGTTTGGTGCCCCGTTAGACATTGACTGCTTAGGGTTTACGCTTTTGCACTCTGTAGGACTGAGTGTTTTGGTATTGCTCTGGGTAGTTGGTGATCTAGTGGGAATTTGGGAAAAAGTCAATCTTGGAAATTCTTCTTGACTCTGGATATCGTTTCATCCATGAGCTGGGTCTTGTTTGGGTGGCGTGCGCACGTCTTCATCGGCAACAGAGAGGGGTTGTATATCCCCTGTCCCAAAAGGGACGTTGTAGACAGATAGGGGTTGTATATCCCCTGTCCTTAGTGGACGTAGTTAACAGAGAGGGGTTGTATATCCCCTGTCCTTTGTGGACGTAGTTAACAGAGAGGGGTTGTATATCTCCTGTCCTGAAAGGACGTGTTCGGCATTGGGGTTTATTCTACTCTTGGGTTATTGGATTCTTCATTATCTACCAATCATTCCTAGTCCTGGAGACTACTTGGACTTTCTACTCCTAACTGGAACTTATTCTAACTAAGGCAATGGACCCTCACTAACTCATGGTGTGAATTTGTTACTAACTTTCCTTTCTGTTGTTGACTCTATCTTTGACTTGCTATTTTTGACTTGGTGATTTTTAAGGTGTCTGTTCTCTGTTTTGTTTTAAATATTGATTCCAAGTTACTGCTTGTTTAAAGGTTATTTTTAAAGTTCTGTTTTGGAGATTAGTACTAGTTCCATTCCAGGGAACTGACCCGCCCCTTTCGGGGTGGGCTGCTTGGTTTCATCTTGCAGGTACGAATTGATTTACAGGTGGCCACGAAGTGAATGAGCGTTTGGGATGGGACTAGGATTTGTGGAGTTGTTGTAATTTATCTGTATTTTTATCGTGTTAAGTTTCTCGAGTTCAGACCGTAGCTTTGTTAATTGTAGGTTGTAATTGGTGAGGTTTGATGCCGGGTGTTTGGAACCCGATGGTCTGTAATCGCCTTGTAGTTTTATTCCCGCTGTAATTATGGTTAATAGGGGCGTTACACATAGTTTTCACCATTAAACATCCAAGAACACTTAAATCCACCAAGAACATTCTTATACACAAAAATTCACCCAATTACACTACATCACAATATAGTGCATAATTTAAATTGCTTGGGACTTAGGCCCCTAAATTGCATAAACCATAAACACTGAATTTCCACATATATATTGCCTTTGACCTGCAAATACACCCATCATCATATATGCCCTTTAATAATCTCCTTGAGAGCTTTTACTAACTCATTCACCATTGGCTCTTTAGGTAGTTTTAATAAGCAACATAAGCTCATTTTCCCTAAGGCATCAAACTACATTAGGTTAGCACATTTACCTCTTTTCCTTCACAACTTCCTCACTTGTTTTTCCTAGCTCTTGCTTGATTAGAAATCGGTAAGGCTTTGATTTCTTGTCAGCCTTCTAATCAATATACAAGCAAGAAATGAGCATTCAAGCTTCATGCTTAAGCTCATTTATAAACCCTAATTTGCATATTGTCTTAAAACATTAAGATGATTGTTTTACCATGGTATTGGAAGAGAGTTTGAATAAGTAGCAAGAAAAGACTCCACCAAGCCCTTGGAAGATTAAATTGAAGCAAGAACAAAGCAAGATAAAGACACCATCAATGGTGATTTTTGGTCAACATCAAAACAAGAGGGAAATGGAGTTTTCTTTGGTTTTTCCTTACCTTGAAGCAAAGGTGATCAACAAGGCTTAAAAATGTAAGCTCAAGCTCCTCCCATGGAAGTTCTCCTTGGCACCGAAATGGTTGTTTTGGAGTTTAGAAAGGATGAAGTTGAAGAGCTTGATGAGACTAAGAGAATGGTGGTCGTAGAATTTGATTTGGTATATGGAGCTAGGAATTACAAGAGTTCAAAGATGGAGAATGGTGTGTGAGCTGTAGCAAGCCGATGGAGAAAGGAATAAGAAGGGTTGGAGACGGTGGGAATGCAAAGAGAATGAAGAGAATGAAGATAACTAGCTAGTTTTAAGATATTTAAGTGAAAAGTAAATAGTAACTTACTTTATCAAATTTTTCTTTCTTATTAAACTAGCAAGGGGGATGACTCATCCCTTGCCAAAAACTGGCCCCCATTAAGTACTTAGGGGTATTTTAGCCTTTTTTGACCAATTAACTCACTTATATTGACTTATGTTATAACCTAGCATAATTTGTTTACTATTCACTAACCAAGGCACATAATTGTGAAATTTTTGATTTCCCATTGATTTAGACTTCCTAATGTGATACTAAGTAGTACACATGTTAATTAAAAAGTAATGATGGACATTTAGCCATTCAAAACCCATTTACAAGACAATTTTTCAAAAATGTGCTTTAAGACTCCTTAAAGCACATTTTATGTTTTAACTTGTTTTCAAGCTTGGTTTTCTTTGGTAATTGGTTTAATATGTTCATTAACATATAAATAAGATCTTGGTAAGCTTATTAGGTCTTAACCAAACTTATCCCAAGCTTAGAGCACATTTTCGCCCGTATTGACTTTAAGGTATTTATTTATGTTTTATATGGTTTAAATTGTTCACTAATGTTTCTAAGGCACTTTTTAGCCTTATTATACCATATTTTAATGTTTAAACAACATTCTAAGGTTTGGGGTATTTCAATCTACCCCCTTAAAAGAACTTTGTCCCCAAAGTTCACATTTCCCACATATCTTTAATATTAGAACACGGGGAACACTTATAAAACAATACTTCCATAACAACATTATCAACATACTTACATAACATCGGACACAAGGTCCAAACAACATAACATCATTCAGACACAACAGTCTGTAACATAACCACATAACAACATAACATAGACAATGTATTTAAATACATGTCGTACACACATAACCGAAACGGCTCTACCCCCCTTAAAATAGGGGTATGCCTCGTAACCTATATATACAAACACTCAGAAGTAAACAATGACGGGTACTTCGCCTTCATCTTATCTTCCAGCTCCCAAGTGGCCTCCTCAACGTTCTAGTTAGACCAGAGGACCTTCACCAGTCTTACAGACTTATGGCGAGTGTCTCGAGTCTTAGTGTCCAGAATCTGTACGGGAGTCTCCACTGATCGCATGGTCGGCTCTAAGGTTAGCCTTTCAGGCTGAAGTACATGAGACAGATGAGACATATATTTCTTCAACTCGGACACATGAAATACATCATGTACCTTGCCCAGCTCAGCAGGTAATTCAAGCTTGTAAGCTACCGGGCCTATCCGCTCCGTCACAACATAAGGTCCCACATATTTCAGGCTCAATTTGCCTTTCTGGCCCAAACGAAACACTCCCTTCATGGGGGATACTCTAAGAAATACCTGATCACCCACGGCGAACTCCAGGTCACGCCTGCGCACATCGGCGTACGATTTCTGCCTATCCTGAGCTGCCTTCATGTTAGCCCGGATCTGGCGTACTTTTGCTTGTACTTGTTCTAGATACTCAGGTCCTATGATGACCGTCTCACTCGACTCATCCCAGCATAATGGTGTGCGGCATGGTCTACCGTACAAAGCCTGGAAGGGAGACATCTTGATCGAAGCATGGTAACTGTTGTTGTAGCTAAACTCAATCAGATGTAACTTATCAATCCAGCTGGTCTGAAAGTCAAGTTCACATGCACGTAACATATCCTCAAGTGTCTGGATGGTGCGCTCACTCTGACCATCAGTCTGCGGGTGGAACACCGTACTCAGCTTCAGCTCGGTACCCAGCGCTTCTCGTGTGGATTTCCAGTACCTCGAGAGGAACCTGGTATCCCTGTCAGACACAATCGTTTTTGGTACCCCATGATGTCTAACAATCTCTCTGTCGAAGAGATCTGCTAACTTCGCCACTTTCCAAGTGTCCTTCATCGGAATGAATCAGGCCACTTTGGTCAGTCGGTCAACAACAACCCAAATCATATTCAGACCTCCCCTTGTAGGCGGAAGCCCTACTACGATGTCCATGGAAATGTCATGGAACTTCCACTCAGGCACTGGCATTGGCTGTACCATACCACCAGGTCGTCGGTGCTCAAACTTGACCTTCTGGCAAGTGAGACACCTCAACACATAATCATTCACATCTTTCTTCATTCCAGTCCACCAAAAATATCTTTTCATACCTTTATACATCTTTGAAGCTCTGGGGTGAATCAAAGTAGTAGAACAATGGGATTCACTCAGTATGTGCTCTTTCAGCTCAGCGCTACTCCTCGGAATACATAGTCGGCCATTAAGCCTAATCAGGTCATCATCGTGGAGTCGGAAGTCGTACTTCTGACCCTCGAATGTGCCATCAATAAGCTTCTGCCTGATCTCCAACATATACTGATCTGACATCTGAGCACTCCGCACCTCTTCAACCAAGCTAGAATGAGAGACTAGCGAATGGAGAGAGTGTGCTCGGTGACTCAGTGTGTCAGCTACCACATTTGCCTTACCCTCTTTGTACTGCAGGTTGATGTCATAGTCATTCAGAAACTCGACCCACCTTCTTTGTCTCATGTTCAACTCCTTCTGAGTGAACAAGTACTTCAAACTCTTGTGGTCAGAATAAATTGTCACGTTCACCCCATACAAATGATGTCGCCACATCTTCAGAGCGAAGACAATGGCACCCAATTCTAAGTCGTGGGTAGGGTAGTTCTCTTCATGTTTCTTCAGATGTCAGAGCATCCTTGAGACTCTAGAAAGAACTCTCACAGTCGACTGTCCACTCGAATGGTGCATCCTTTTTCATCAAGGAAGTCATCGGCTTCGAGACACTGGAGAATTCCTTTACAAACCTCCTATAATATCCTGCCAGACCGAGGAAGCTCCGGATGTCGGTAACTGTCTTCGGCCTAGGCCAGGTGCGCACTGCATCTATCTTGGCCGGATCAACAGCAATCCCAGCCTCGGAAATAACATGACCAAGGAATGAAACTTAGTTCAACCAGAATTCATACTTAGATAATTTGGCATACAACTGATTCTGTCTCAATCTCTGTAACACACTTCTTAGGTGGCTTTCATGCTCACCTTTCGATTTCGAATACACAAGGATATCGTCGATGAAGACTACCACTAACTTGTCCAACTGGTCTCGGAACAAGCGGTTCATTAAATCCAAGAACTTGGCTGGTGCATTGGATAAACCAAATGGCATAACCGTAAACTCATAATGACCGTATCTGGTTCTAAAAGCGGTCTTCTCAATGTCACTTTCCTGGATAGCAATCTGATGGTAACCGGATCGTAAGTCTATCTTGGAGAATACTGATGCTCCTTTCAACTGATCAAATAAGTCATCGATGCGTGGTAAAGGATAACGGTTCTTAACCGTAACTGCATTCAGCTCTCTGTAGTCGATGCAGAGGTGGAGACTACCGTCCTTCTTCTTCACGAAGAGAACCGGCGCTCCCCATGGTGAAACGCTCGGGCGAATGAATCCCTTGTCGAGTAGGTCTCTCAGCTGCTCCTTGAGCTCTGTCATTTCAGCTGGAGCCATTCGGTAGGGCGCCTTCGCTATTGGTCCGGTTCCTGGCACCAATTCAATCTCAAACTCAACTTCCCGTGCGGGCGGCATGCCCGGCAGTTCCTTAGGAAAAACATCAGGAAACTCCGACACTACCGACACATCTGGGCTAAACTCTGGATCCCTCTCTACGTCCTGGACATAGCAGAGGTATACATCACTCCCCTTTCGCAACTCCTGGTACATACACATAGCGGAGATAAGCTGAGTCGAAGGCTCCCTGGGCCTCGGCGGTATGAGATAGTAACCCCAATCGGACTCCAAAGAAGTAGTCGATGCTCGGCACATAGAATTCGACCCTTGTACCGCTCCAACCAGTTCATCCCCACAATAACATCAAAACCAAGTCCGTCAAACTCTATCATGTCGATCGGAAACTCTTCACCCCTGATTCGTACAATAGCACCTCGGTGATAGCGGGTACACTTGATCCATTCTCTCGACGGGAGTGTGACTAGGAAGTCAGGCATCTCTTCATCGTCTAACCCCAGCCTCTTCGCAAATGAAAGCAAGACAAACGTATGTGAGGCTCCAGAGTCGAACAAGATCGATGCGTCCACGCCATTGACTGGAGAGGTACCGATGAGGATGGTGTCGCTCTTGCCGGCTTCAGCCTCATTACACACTCCCAGTATACCTCCCTTTCCGAGTGCACAGCCTAATACGGTTCACAAACTCGTAAGTACACAGTAACAACACGGTTGATATATGAAATACCCCAAACCTTGATATGTGGTTTTAAATATCAAATTATGGTATGTAAAGGCTAAAAAGTGCCTTATAACATCAGTGAACAATATAAACCATAATAAATGCAATAAAGCGTTAAGACACAGTTTGAGCAAAACATGCTCTAAGCTATGAGTTAACTTGGTTAGGACCCAAAGAGCCTACCAAACTTGATAACATTTATCATGATTTAATAAGGCTAAACAAGTCCTTAGGAAACTTTGGTAGACAAAGAAACCAAACAAACACAAGGTTATACCTTAAAGTGAATATGAGCAAAAGTGCTCTAAGCTTGGGATGAATGTGTATAAGACCTAATGGTCATACCTATACCCTTATTTATATGTTAATGAACATATTAAATCAATTACTAAAGAAAACCAAGCTTGAAAACAAGTTAAAACACAAAATGTGCTTTAAGGAGTCTTAAAGCACGTTTTTGAAAAATTGTCTTGTAAATGAGTTTTTAATGGCTAAATGTCCATCATTACTCTTTAATTAACATGTGTACTATATAGTATCACATTTGGGTGGCCATATTAGTGGGAAATCAAAAATTTCACTTCTATGTGCCTTGTTATAGGTGAATAGTGACTTTTATAACTAGTTTGTAACATATAATGTTATAAGTGATTAAATTGGTCAACAAAGACCAAAACACCCTCCTAGGCATAATGGTGGCCGGTTTGTAGAGAGGAGTCACCAAGCATGTTAACTTGTTAGTAAATAAATGTGTGACTCATAGTTACTATTTGCTTTAAGGCTTAAATATCTTAAAAGCAATTCTATCTTCATTCTTCCTTCCCCTTCATTTCACACGGTTCCACATTCTCTCTCTTCCTCTCTTCTTCTTGTTCTCTCTCGGTAATATATCACCACCAACCATGGAAGTCTACCTTTGACCACATGTAAAATCTAGCTCACTTAACCAAATCAAAAACAAACACCACCATTCTCTTAGTTAAGCCAAGCTCTACAATCTTGTCTCTTCAAAGCTTCAAAACCTCCATTTCGGTGCCAAGAGAAACCACCATGGGAGGGGCTTGAGCCTCACCTTTTCACATATCTTGTTCTCCTTTGCTTCAAGGTAAGGAAACACTCAAAGAAAAATCAAGTTTCCTCCATGTTTACATGTTGTCCGAAAATTCACCTCACATGGTGTATTTATCTTGCTTGTTTTAGCTTCATTTGAATCTCCAAGGGCTAGGAGGAGTCCTCTTTGATACTATTCAAGTTCTCTTCCAATTCCAAGGTAAAACAATTACCTTAATGTGTTAAAACAATATGTGTACTAGGATTTACAATGAGATGAAGCATAATGCTTGAATACTTTATGTGTTTGTATAATTTTTAGAAGTTGACAAACAACCAAACACCCCACCGGTTTACAAGGAACCAAGAAAGAATTTGTGAGGAAAAAGAGGTAAACAACTATCTCAATGTAGTTTAAAATGCCTTAGGAAAATGAGCTTGATTTGCTTGATAAATACCTAAGGAGTCCAATGGTGAGTGACCTAGCAAAATGTTCTCAAGGAGACTAGTAAAGAACATATGTTTTGGTGTATGTATTTGCAGGTCAAAGGCATTATTATGTGGGAAATTCAGTGTTTAAGGGTTATGCAATTAAGGGCCTAAGAGCCATGCATTTAAGGGCCTAAGTGCCAAGCAATTTAAGTTATGCACTATATTGTGATAGTGCAAATGTGAAGTTTGTGTATGAAATGTGTTTGATGGATTTAGGTGTTCTTGAGTGAAATAAGGGGAAAACCTAATGTTTGGATGTGAGTGTATACAAGAGAAGCTATGGCCAAATCTGGGAAAATGTGTGAGAAGTTCTAAGTGTTTTAAATGGTTTGGTGAACTAGAAAGTGTTAAAGGTGAATCAATGTTACTTGAGAAGAACATGTTAAGGTGATTTAGAGTGATGCAAGAATTTAGGTGTTGTCTTGGAAGTTCTAGGAATCAATTGTTGTGTTAGTGGATGTGTTTAAGTCTTGGAGGAGTTTGTATAAGGTTTAGTAATGTTGATATTCAAGGAACAAGTGATGTTTAGGCATGATGTAAAAAGGAGATTTAGTTAGTAAGAAAAGAAGTTGAGAGATGATGATAAGGTGTAGGGGAAACACCTTGTGTTTGTGGTCATTATAGGTGAAATACCACCTAAATCATAAGGAGAAAACATCGTAAGTGTTAGGAATTTAGTGGAGAATATAGTAAAGGTTTAAGGAATTAGGAGAAATAGTTTTGAGAGTGTTTAAGGTATCTAGGTGTGTTTTGAGTGCCAAATGATGTTAGAACACATTAAGAGGCCTAGGAGAAGTTTGGTGAAGATTGACAAAGTTTGGGAAGTTTAGGAGGCGACCGACCCAGGGCCGACCCAGTTTGTGGGTCGGTCGACCTCTGTTTTATTTTAGGAATTTTTCGGTAAGGTCCGACCCAAAGGGTGGGTTCGGAAATGGGTCGGTCGGTCAGTTTCAAGAGTAAGGAAATGTTCGCACATGACCGACCCGAATGGTGGTCGACGGGTCGGACGGGCATGATTATAAGGAAGTAAAAGGGGTCGTTAATGGACCGACCCATTTGTGGGTCGGTCGGTGGGTCGGTCGGACCAAAACATGGTTTAAGGTTATGAAATGAATATGTGGATGATGGGATTGGTAGTTATGTGTTATAAGGATGTAAGGACATGTTAGTGAGTTTTTGTGGCAATAAAATGGTTAAAAGTTGTATTAAAATGTGAGAGTAAAACAAGTTAAAAATGTTAAGTTATATAACTAAGTTAACGGGGAACAATTAGCATTGACATTGAAATGATCAAACCACCCCGATGTTAATAAAACATATGTGATGTTAACATTTGTTCGAGATTACTCGAGGAACATAAATGGAGAGGATAAGTGGACTCCTGTGACAGGTATGGTTTCTTGCACCTGTGTTCCTAACGGATTATACACCGGCTTGTATGCCAAAGTGTTTTTGTATGTTTGCCACGTTATGATATAAATCATGAAACGAGTTTACAGTCATTATTGTTATTGTATGTTCACGTGCCGATACGGTAACCTCTAATGCGCTTGAAGGCTAGTTAAACACTATTAGGTAAACGTAGAGAACGGTATCCGGTAATAACGTTTCCGACTTAAGGAACGTTCTAACCACGGCTATGCGTGAGTTGGTTATGTGATGTTGTGTGGATGTTTTGTATGTGAATGTTGTGACTCTCTCTTCCCTTGTGTTGTCTGACAAACTTAACTAATGTTGTTTGTTTGATAAGTTCAAAGTTGAACTCTAATACTGCTACGTGGGAGTGAGGAGTCCGGTCTGTTCCGGCCACGCGTGTGAGTATAGGGGGTCGTTGTCATAGCAGTTCGATCTCTCTGTATGTTATGGTTGTTTTCCAATTTGGTTCCCAACCTTCCCTTTAGCTTAACCAAGGCTATTACTATGACTCACGTCGGGCCACAGGGGATACTATTGTTATGTTGTTTCGGTGTGCTGGATCACTATATCCGAGACACCTTGTGTTAAGTTAAACCGTTCATTTTAACGAGACGGTAACGGTTATTAACGATCTTATCTGAGACTGGCAACAATCTCTAGGCTCACAGTATGTTGTGATGTTTGGGTGGATTCCTAAGAAAATCATTCCGTGTGTTATGTGTTTTGTTGTGATGCAATATTTTTGCGTGTTTGTTGTGCACATGGAAACGTGCAAGTGTTGTTAAGTGTTTGTTACGTAGTGTACGTAATGTTGTAAAATGCGAAGTGTGCGGATCATGGAAATGATTCCAAGTTGGTGATAAGAGGCATTTGAGGATAACCGATTTAAGGGTATGTGTCGTCTATTAAGGAAGTAGCTCCGTTGGAGGAGAAACACTCTAGGGATGATGAATACCATGGTGATTTATTAAGTAGGATGTATTATCCGATGTTGAGCCATTGAGGCGAAATGTTAATGTTGTGTGTGTTTGTTGTACATGTATGATTAAAATATAATCAACCGAATGCTAAACGACAAGTAGTTGTGCGTGGCCCGATAGCATGTGGGCTGCGGGATTACCATACCAGCAAGGTGCTGAGCCCCTTGGGCCACCCCTTTCCTCTTTTCGTATTTCAGGTACAGAGAGCTGGAAGCCGTCGAGAGTAAGACGGGGTAGACATTGTAATGGGTATTCATTTAAGTTATATATACAGTAGGTAGTAAGACCGATATTGTTGTCGGCACCAGTTTATAAATACTCGGTATAGTTGATATGGTGTTGTTGTTGTTGTTGTTATTGGAAAGGAATAACATGTATAGTCGCTCGGGGAATGAGCCCATCAGACCGGTACGTTGTGTATGTAGTAAGCCTTGTTAGCCACGTGGGTGGCTAACGGCGTGTACAACACTCACAGTTAAGTTAATGTGTGAGGTTGTTCTTCCCTGCAATTTTTGTAAGTATGTTATTGTTTGGATGGGGTGTTACAAAAGTGGTATCAGAGCGAAGTATCGCTCTGATGACTGAACTACCGAGCTTAGGAAGTACCGAGTTAGGATTTTAGTATTTGGGTAAGGGTTGAGTGATAGCGTGAGAGATACGCTAGTTAGGAACTACCAGTGACTACTGGAAACCTACTACATCCTTCCCGCCCTCCACAATCCCTGTATATAACTTGGGGAAACAACGCCAGAGAGGAATCCACTCTCATACTCGGGAATACCCGATCTGGCTGTTATTATATACCTTAGGGTACGGTAGAACCTGTCATACGGTAGATCCCGGAAACTGGGAATCCGGAGACGGTCTCCATCTAAAACAATGTTAACCGCATTTCATAGCAATGAATGAAGGATCTTGTGTATTGGAGAATAGAATTCCCCCGGCAACCTGGGTCGACATGCAGAGCAGTCGAGAATAACCAGCTTGCAACGCCCTACTGTGCAACAGGCAAGAGTAGATTAGTGAAACCCGAGACAAGTGTCTACGGAACCACAGTTGATAAATAAAAACACCAACGGTTATACCAACCGACAAAGGAACTACAACGTAGTGCCCAACAAGAGACAAGTCTCAGTAAACCACGACAAGTGCGTGTGGAAGGGCTATAAAGGAAACGAAACACAAAAAGGGGGTCTCCCAGAAGGGAAAACCCTAGTTAATGATTGTTATTGATACAGTGAGAATTCACCTAGACAAGTTATTATCAAGACAGTGAGATCAGTGAGGGCCAACAAGGCACTGATGACAGTGCGGGTAAAAACAATACCACAACGGTATGTGTTAAAATGATAGCCGTTAGCATGGCGCACTTGCCATAGCAAGTGCTGCTATAATAGGGCTGTCGGAAAATTTATAACCACTACGAAAGTACTTGGAAAAGTACATAAGTTTTAAATGTGATTCATAACAGTGTAAGGGCCTGTTAGCCTAACCCTGTAATTGTAAGTACACAGTCAGCAAGAAGCTAGACTTGGTTAAGGTAAGAAGATGTTGTGAAACCATGAAATTGTTCTTTCAACCCAGATTTATTCAAACCCTTTTCTTTCAAAACCAGATGTTCTTCAAAACCAACACTTCTTTCCAACCTTCTTTAAACCAAACCCAGTAAACCAAGACATTGACAAGGATACAACAATGGATAAACTTTCCCTCGATTAAGTTCGGGAAGCAGGGAATGAATATTGTCACGGGACAATATAAGGAGTTGACAACAAATACTTCACCGAGGCGTGTGACGGACACTACAAGTGTACCAACTTGTGGGCGACCGCACTCGATAGGAGCATGTGGGCCTGACAGACCTACTTGGGTTTGTTGGGTAAGTAGCAATGTATCAGTATGATACCCCATATATGTACGAGTAGAGTCCGAAACACGGGAAAGTAGCCGACTCCGTCTACGGTCAGCATATAAATCAAAAGAGCTAAGGATTACAAGGAATAGTTGAAGTTAAGGAATTCAGTTAAGTTAGCAAGACTAAAAGGATTAGTGAACTCCTTCAAGGAAATGTTTAAGTTTAGGAAGTTGCGATGGGCACAAACTGTTATGTGAAGACACCACATATGTCTTAAGGATCCTTGGGGATAAAACATGTTAGCTGGAACGGTGACCCAGCTTGTAAATGGCGAGCAGATGCCTAATGTGGACACATTAATGTGCAACAAACGGGATGAAACTCCCAGAATAAGTACCTACACTATCAAGAAATGTTAATCTTCACAGAAGAAGATAGTAACAGTAAAAACGCGAAAGGCGTAGCCAATGGAATGTACCAATAAGTGTGAGCCAAATGTAATGGCATAACTTAGCAACACCCAGGAGAAATCCTTAAGGTGTTTGCATCAGCAATTGTTGCACGAAATAACGTGACAGAAACATAAGGGTTGAAACTAACACCCAGTTTAGACATGAGTTGTCAGGAGACGGACTGACAAACCTAAGGGGCATCTCCCATGAAAGGAAACGTGATGCAACGATCTTGTAATATTGTACAGAGAAGTACATGTGTGTGGACAGCCTATAATGAGCCCAGCTCAAGGCAAACAAGGCTATAAGCCATAAGTAAGACATGTTACATAAATTCGATTGATGGTAGAAGTTTGGTTTAGGATAAGCGAATAGAGTGGTAAACGAACCACTGCATTAAGGTGGGGATACCTCTCGACATTGTCACAAAGCAGCAGGAGCGGTAGTTTATGTGGATCAAGTTCAAGAAATATGTTAAGGATGGACGACGTTATTATTGAAAAAGAGCAGTTAGCTTGATAGCAAGTGTGTATAAAGTGAAACACCGAGCTGAATAACCCGGCTTGTGACTCGAATGATCGATGCTCAAGGAGCATTAGTGTCCAACCAATGAGGGATGAACCATAATACGAATGATGTAAATTTATGTGTGGAAGCTAATGTGACAGTAAATACGATGTGAGTTAGTATTATACAATAAGTACGGGGCGCAACAAGCGACCGTTGTATAAATGTTGTCAACGATAATGTAACAGATAAAACCAGTTAAGAGTTAAACTCATGGGATGCAATGAGTGATGTTAGACAGACTGGGCAATAAGCCAGTGGTTGGTACTGTGTGATGAGGAACTCAGTGTGAATTCCATGGCGAATCGCATAAGGGATTTACTGTCGAGAGTTTACGCCTCTGCACTCTGTATGACTGAGTGTTTTGGTATTGCACTTGTGCAGTAATGAACGAATGAGATAGCTAGGAATTGGAAACATGTTGATTGTGGACAGATAATGTTATAATGGCCGATGCATAGGAAATGCAAGGCCGCACTAATAAAAGAATACTTGTACAAAACCGAATGTGGAGACATGATTAACAGTAAGTGACTACAATAGCACTAACTGCCAAATATCGGTATGGAATATACCCCAAATATTGGTAAATAGCTGAGAGAGCACTACACACTAGGTAGTAGCTCAATCTCAACCGACAGTAAGTCGGAAGGGAAAAGTCAATCAGTTGAAATACATAGCTGTATACACAGTAAATTATCATGGAAGTGGATGGAAAGTTTGTAACTCACCGAATTCGCTAATGGTAAAAGATACCGTGCGTCGGTTGAGAAACCATTGTTACCAAGATGAAGGTGACATTGGGGATGTACAATACAGTAAGATAACAAAAGGGAGCAATTAAGCTCTACAGTTATTAGAGTTTCGCAGCAGAAACTAGTGAACCAGTGATTCAAATTACAACGTGAATAACGATATGAGTGGATGGCTAATTATTAATGCCTAAAAGCCTCACAGGCCAGGACCGAACCGGTTATGAGTTACAACTCATGCAATTCTTGGTTTACGGACTAAACCGCCAATATGGTTGGGACCCTCTAATCAGAATCCGTTGTGTAATAGACCGCGTGGAAGTTAAAACACTTCACGACGGCAGAGCATTTAAGCAATGTTTAGTGATTGATTACGTGGGCGTAATCCCTTTTAAGGGGGGTAGAGCGCAAAACCACTTAGTGTATATTACCGTACAAGAGTACGTAGTGTATGTTATCATATTGTGCATAGCACAAATTATTGTTTGTTTTGATGATTGGTGTGTGTTACGTAAACATACACATTCATTCATGGTTTATTTGTGGTAATTGCGCACAGATGATGCGAATACCATTGTGATAAGGTGTGTGTTTGTTACAGTTGTGTGTGATTGTGCAAGTGTGGGGAGTAGATAAACTCCCGGGGGAACAAAAGCCCCGACGGTGTATAAATGTAAAATCAGGTGTGTTGTATTTTGGATAAAATATATGTGTATATATATATATGTATACTTTATAGTGATGCATGAAAGGGTATGATACCGACATAGAACCTAGTGAGAATAAGATTCCCTAGGCAACAGGATTAAAGTGAATGGAGGTAACTGATAGGCGGAGTTCTATCCTTTGGAGATGTTGTGATCATGACTAGAATGATTCAAAAGATAGAAAATTGGAAATGAGTGACTTACTGATGCTTGAAAATGAAGTGGGAGGTGGAACTTGATTTGCATGTGATCAAGGGAAGCCGAACACAAATGGAGTGGAAGGATAGTTCGACACCGATGCTGATCACATCAGGGTTGGATGATTCTTGAAACTCCCTATAAGTGGTCACGAATAACCACGCTAATAAAAGAAGCAAAGAGCTTAAGTTGGACTTGGAGTTGTGTGTGTTTTCAAAAGGATTTTCAAATTGGTATTTATAAAACGTTGATAGATACTCTTATAATTAAAGTCTTCTTACTTAACCTCACAAGGAAATTTTAAATTTAAGTGATCGTTTTAATCTCCTAAAGGCACGGGGACGGAAGGTGTCCATCGCGACGTGTTCTGCGGGATCACAATGTATATCAAAGATACTTTTATTGTTATACATGCTCTGACATTTGTGTGGTATGTGTAATGAATGTTGTTTTGACTTGGATTTCCTAAAGCGTATACTATCAAGGCCTATGAGTCTAAATGTGTGGTGTTAAATAAATCTACGTGTCTAAAGACTGTTATGTTATCAGGACCTATGTGTCCAAATGTTGTTATGTATGTGTAAATGTTGTTAAGATACCCGGACCATAGAGTCCGAGGTTATCATTTGGATATGTTATGTTAGTGTGGAGTGAATGTGTTGTTGCCCGGACCATTAAGTCCGAGGTTGTGATGTAAAGTGTGTTTGGTTAAGGAAGTTTATTTCCAAGTGATTATTGTGTTCAAATCTATGATGTGTGAAAAGTGTGAACTTCGAGGACGAAGTTCTTTTAAGGGGGTAGATTGAAATACCCCAAACCTTGATATGTGGTTTAAATATCAAATTATGGTATGTAAAGGCTAAAAAGTGCCTTAGTAACATCAGTGAACAATATAAACCATAATAAATGCAATAAAGCGTTAAGACACAGCAGTTTGAGCAAAAACATGCTCTAAGCTATGAGTGAACTTGGTTAGGACCCAAGAGCCTACCAAGACTTGATAACATTTAATCATGATTTAATAAGGCTAAACAAGTCCTTAGGAAACTTTGGTAGACAATGAAACCAAACAAAACACAAGGTAATACCTTAAAGTGAATATGAGCAAAAATGTGCTCTAAGCTTGGGATAAATGTGTAAGACCTAATGGTCATACCTATACCTTATTTATATGTTAATGAACATATTAAATCAATTACTAAAGAAAACAAGCTTGAAAACAAGTTAAAACACAAAATGTGCTTTAAGGAGTCTTAAAGCACGTTTTTGAAAAATTGTCTTGTAAATGAGTTTTGAATGGCTAAATGTCCATCATTACTCTTTAATTAACATGTGTACTATATAGTATCACATTTGGGTGGCCATATTAGTGGGAAATCAAAAATTTCACTTCTATGTGCCTTGTTATAGGTGAATAGTGACTTTTATAACTAGTTTGTAACATATAATGTTATAAGTGATTAAATTGGTCAACAAAGACCAAAACACCCTCCTAGGCATAATGGTGGCCGGTTTTGTAGAGAGGAGTCACCAAGCATGTTAACTTGTTAAGTAAATAAATGTGACTCATAGTTACTATTTGCTTTAAGGTTTAACTTAAATATCTTAAAAGCAAATTCTATCTTCATTCTTCCTTCCTCCTTCATTTCACACGGTTCCACATTCTCTTCTTCCTCTCTTCTTCTTGTTCTCTCTCGGTAATATATCACCACCACCATGGAAGTCTACCTTTGACCACATGTAAAATCTAGCTCACTTAACCAAATCAAAAACAAACACCACCATTCTCTTAGTTAAGCCAAGCTCTACAATCTTGTCTCTTCAAAGCTTCAAAACCTCCATTTCGGTGCCAAGAGAAACCACCATGGGAGGGGCTTGAGCTCACCTTTTCACATATTCTTGTTCTCCTTTGCTTCAAGGTAAGGAAACTCAAAGAAAAATCAAGTTTCCTCCATGTTTACATGTTGTCCGAAAATTCACCTCACAATGGTGTATTTATCTTGCTTGTTTTAGCTTCATTTGAATCTTCCAAGGGCTAGGAGGAGTCCTCTTGATACTTATTCAAGAGTTTCTTCCAATTCCAAGGTAAAACAATTACCTTAATGTGTTAAAACAATATGTGTAACTAGGGTTTACAATGAGATGAAGCATAATGCTTGAATACTCATTATGTTGTTTGTATAATTTTTAGAAGTTGACAAACAACCAAACACCCCACCGGTTTACAAGGAACCAAGAAAGAATTTGTGAGGAAAAGAGGTAAACAAACTATCTCAATGTAGTTTAAATGCCTTAGGAAAATGAGCTTGATTTGCTTGATAAAATACCTAAGGAGCCAATGGTGAGTGACCTAGCAAAATGTTCTCAAGGAGACTAGTAAAAGAACATATGTTTTGGTGTATGTATTTGCAGGTCAAAGGCATTATTATGGGGGAAATTCAGTGTTTAAGGTTATGCAATTTAAGGGCCTAAGAGCCATGCATTTAAGGGCCTAAGTGCCAAGCAATTTAAGTTATGCACTATATTGTGATGTAGTGATTGATGTGTGAAGTTTGTGTATAAGAATGTGTTTGATGGATTTTAGGTGTTCTTGAGTGAAATAAGGTGAAAACCTAAGTGTTTGGATGTGAGTGTATACAAGAGAAGCTATGGCCAAATGGGAAAATGTGTAAGAAGTTCTAAGTGTTTTAAATGTTTTGGTGAACTAGAAGTGTTAAAGGTGAATCAATGTTACTTGAGAAGAAAACAGTGTTAAGGTGATTTAGAGTGATGCAAGAATTTAGGTGTTGTCTTGGAAGTTCTAGGAATTCAATGTGTGTTTAGTGGATGTGTTTAAGTCTTGGAGGAGTTGTAAGGTTTAGGTAATGTTGATATTCAAGGAACAAGTGATGTTTAGGCATGATGTAAAAAGGAGATTTAGTTAGTAAGAAAAGAAGTTGAGAGATGATGATAAGGTGTAGTGTAGGAAACACCTTGGTGTTTGTGGTCATTATAGGTGAAATACCACCTAGAAATCATAAGGAGAAAACATCGTAAGTGTTAGGAATTTGTGGAGATAAGTAAAGGTTTAAGGAATTAGGAAAATAGTTTTGAGAGTGTTTAAGATATATTAAGGGTGTGTTTGAAGTGCCAAATGATGTTAGAACACATTAAGAGGCCTTAGGAGAAGTTTGGTGAAGATTTGACAAAGTTTGGGTAAGTTTAGGAGGCGACCGACCCAGGGGCCGACCCAGTTTGTGGGTCGGTCGAGCCTCTGTATGTTAGGAAATGTTCGGTAATGGTCCGACCCAAAAGGGTGGGTCGGACATGGGTCGGTCGGTCAGTTTCAAAGGAAGGAAAATGTTCGCACATGGACCGACCCAGAATGGTGGGTCGGACGTGGGTCGGACGGGCATGATTATAAGGAAGTAAAAGGGGTCTGTAATGGACCGACCCAGTTGTGGGTCGGTCGGTGGGTCGGTCGGACCAAAACATGGTTTAAGGTTATGAAATGATGTGATGATGGGGATTGGTAGGGATGATGTTATAAGGATGTTAAGGACATGTTAGGTGAGTTTTAGTGGAATAAATGGGTTAAAAGTTGTATTAAAATGTGAGAGTAAAACAAGTTAAAAATGTTAAGTTATGTAACTAAGTTAACGGGGAAAATTAAGCATTGACATTAAATGATCAAGCAAACCCCGATGTTAATAAAAACATATGTGATGTTAACAGTTGTTCGAGAGTTACTCGAGGAACATAAATGGAGAGGATAAGTGGACTCCGGTGACAGGTATGGTTTCTTGCAACCTGTGTCCTAACGGATTACACCGGCTTGTATGCCAAAGTGTTTTTCTGTATGTTTGCCACGTTATGATATAAATCATGAAACGAGTTTACAGTCATTATTGTTATTGTATGTTCACGTGCCGATACCGGTAACCTCTAATGCGCTTGAAGGGCTAGTTAACCACTATTAGGTAAACGTAAGAGAACGGTATCCGGTAATAACGTTTCCGACTTAAGGAACGTTCTAACCACGGCTATGCGTGAGTTGGTTATGTGATGTTGTGTGTGATGTTGTATGTGAATGGTGACTTCTCTTCCCTTGTGTATGTCTGACAAGACTTAACTCAATGTTGTGATTTGTTTGATAAAGTTCAAAGTTGAACTACTAATAAGTGCTAAGGGGGGAGTGAGGAGTCCGGTCTGTTCCGGCCACGCGTGTGAGTATGGGGGTCGTTGTCATAGCAGGTTCGATCCTCTCTGTATGTTATGGTTGTTTTCCAATTTGGTTCCCAACCTTCCCTTTAGCTTAACCAAGGCTATTACTGACTCACGTCGGGCCACAGGGGCATACTATTGTTATGTTTGTTTCGGTGTGCTTGGATCACTATATCCGAGACACCTTGTGTTAAGTTAACCGTTCATTTAACGAGACGGTAACGAGTTATGTAACGAGCTTATCATGAGACTGGCAACAATCTCTAGGCTCACAGTATGTTGGTGATGTTTGGGTGGATTCCTAAGAAAATCATTCCCGTTGTGTTATGTGTTTTGTTGTGATGCAATATTTATTGCGGTGTTATGTTGTGCACATGGAAACGTGCAAAGTGTTGTTAAGTGTTGTTACGTAGTGTAGTTAATGTTGTAAAATGCGAAGTGTGCGGATCATGGAAATGATTCCAAGTTGTGATAAGAGGCATTTGAGGATAACCCGATTTAAGGGTATGTGTCGTCTATTAAGGAAGTAGCTCCGTTGGAGGGAGAAACACTCTAGGGATGATGAATACCATGGGTGATTTATTAAGTAGGATGTATTATCCGATTGTTGAGCCCATTGAGGCGAAATGTTTAATGTTGTGTGTTTGTTGTTACATGTATGATAAAATATAATCAACGCATGCTAAGACGACAAGTAGTTGTGCGTGGCCCGATAGCATGTGGCTGCGGGATTACCATACCAGCAAAGGTGCTGAGCCCCTTGGGGCCACCCCTTTCTCTTCTTTTTTTCAGGTACAGGAGCTGGAAGCCGTCCGAGAGTAAGACGGGGTAGACATTGTACATGGGTATCATTTAAGTATATATATACAGTAGGTGTAGTAAGACCGATATTGTTGTCGGCACCAGTTTATAAATACTCGGTATAGTTGATATGGTGTTGTTGTTGTTGTTGTTATTGGAAAGGAATAACAATGTATAGTCGCTCGGGAATTAGCCCATCAGACCGGTACGTTGTGTATGTAGTAGCCTTGTTAGCCACGTGGGTGGCTAACGGCGTGTACCACAACAGTTAAGTAATGTGATGAGGTTGTTCTTCCGCTGCAATTTGTTGTAAGTATGTTATTGTTGGATGGGGTGTTACAAAAAGTGGTATCAGAGCGAAGTATCGCTCTGATGACTGAACTACCGAGCTTAGGAAGTACCGAGTTAGGATTTTAGTACTTTGGGTAAGGGTTGAGTGATAGCGTGAGAGATACGCTAGTTAGGAACTACCAGTGACTACTGGAAACCTACTATCCTTCCCCCCTCCACAATCCCTGTATATAACTTGGGGAAACAACGCCAGAGAGATGGAAGTCCATCTCATACTCGGGAATACCCGATCTGGCTGTTATTATATACCTTTAGGGTACGGAGAACCTGTCATACGGTAGATCCCGGAAACTGGGAATCCCGGAGACGGTCTCCATCTAAACAATGTTAACCGCATTTCATAGCAATGAATGAAGGATTTGTGTATTGGAGATAGAATTCCCGGCAACCTGGGTCGACATGCAGAGCAGTCGAGAATAACCAGCTTGCAACGCACCTACTGTGCAACAGGCAAGAAGTGATTAGTGAAACCCGAGACAAGTGTCTACGGAACCACAGTTGATAAATAAAACACCAACGGTATACCAACCGACAAAGGAACTACAACGTAGTGCCCAACAAGAGACAAGTCTAGTAACCACGACAAGTGCGTGGAAGGGCTATAAAGGAATACGACACAAAAAAAGGGGGTCTCCCAGAATGGGAAATACCCTAGTTAATGATTATTATGTGAATACAGTGAGAATTCACCTAGACAAGTTATTATCAAGACAGTGAGATCAGTGAGGGCCAACAAGGCCACTGATGACAGTGCGGGTAAAAACAATACCACAACAGGTATGTGTTAAATGATAGCCAGTTAGCATGGCGCACTTGCCATAGCAAGTGCTGCTATAATAGGGCTGTTCGGGAAATTTATAACCACTACGAAGTACTGGAAAAGTACAATAAAGTTAAATGTGATTGTCATAACAGTGGAAGGGCCTGTTAGCCTAACTCGTAATTGTAAGTACACCAGTCAGCAAGAAGCTAGACTTGGTTAAGGTAAAGATGTTGTGAAACCATGAAAATTTTCTTTCAACCCAGATTATTCAAACCCTTTTCTTTTCAAAACCAGATTTCTTTCAAACCAACACTTCTTTCCAACCTTCTTTAAACCAAACCAGTAAAACCAAGGACGTTGACAAGGATACAACAATGGATAAACTTTCCCTCGATTAAGTTCGGGAAGCAGGGAATGAATATTGTCACGGGACAATATAAGGGAGTTGACAACAGATACTTCACCTAGGCGTGTGACGGACACTACAAGTGTACCAACTGTGTTGTGGGACGACCGCACTCCGATAGGAGCATGTGGGCCTGACAGACCTACTTATGGGTTAGTTGGGTAAGTAGCAATGTATCAGTATGATACCCCATATATGTATACGAGTAGAGTCCGAAACACGGGAAGTAGCCGACTCCGTCTACGGTCAGCATATAAATCAAACGAGAGCTAAGGATTACAAGGAATAGTTGAAGTTAAGGAATTCAGTTAAGTTAGCAAGACTAAAAGGATTAGTGAACTCCTTTCAAGGAAATGTTTAAGAGTTAGGAAGTGCGATGGGCACAAACTGTTATGTGAAGACACCACATATGTCTTAAGGATCCTTGGGGATAAAACATGTTAGCTGGAACGGTGACCCAGCTTGTACATGGCGAGCAGATGCCTATGTGGACATTAATGTGCAACAAAGGGATGAAACTCCCAGATAAGTACCTACACTATCAAGAAATGTTAATCTTCACAGAAGAAGATAGTAACCAGTAAAAACGCGAAAGGCGTAGCCAATGGAATGTACCAATAAGTGTGAGCCAATGTAATGGCATAACTTAGCAACACCCAGGAGAAATCCTTAAAGGGTGTTTGCATCAGCAATTGTTGCACGAAATAACGTGACAGAAACATAAGGGTTGAAACTAACACCCAGTTTAGACATGAGTTGTCAGGAGACGGACTGACAAACCTAAGGGGCATCCCATGAAAGGAAACGTGATGCAACGATCTTGTAATATTGTACAGAGAAGTACATGTGTGTGGACAGCCTATAATGAGCCCAGCTCAAGGCAAACAAGGCTCATAAGCCATAAGTAAGACATGTTACATAAATTCGATTGATGGTAGAAGTTTAGGTTGTATAAGCGAATAGAGTGGTAAACGAACCACTGCATTAAGAGTGGGGATACCTCTCGACATTGTCACACCGCAGGAGCGGTAGTTATGTGGATCAAGTTCAAGAAATATGTTAAGGATGGACGACGTTATTATTGAAAAGAGCAGTTAGCTTGATAGCAAGTGTGTATAAAGTGAAACACCGAGCTGAATAACGCCGGCTTGTGACTCGAATGATCGATGCTCAAGGAGCATTTAGTGGCATCCAAATGAGGGATGAACCATAATACGAATGATGTAAATTATGTGTGGAAGCTAATGTGACAGTAAATACGATGTGAGTTAGTATTATACAATAAGTACGGTGCGCAACAAGCGACCGTTGTATAAATGTTGTCAACGATAATGTAACACATAAAACCAGTTAAGAGTTAAACTCAGTGGAGATGCAAGATGAGTGATGTTAGACAGATGGGCAATAAGCCAGTGGTTGGTACTGTGTGATGAGGAACTCAGTGTGAATTCCATGGCGAATCGCATAAGGGATTTACTGTCGAGAGTTTACGCCTCTGCACTCTGTATGACTGAGTGTTTTGGTATTGCACTTGTGCAGTAATGAACGAATGAGATAGCTAGGAATTGGAAACATGTTGATTGTGGACAGATAATGTTATAATGGCCGATGCATAGGAAATGCAAGGCCGCACTAATAAAAGAATACTGTACAAAACCGAATGTGGAGACATGATTAACAGTAAGTGACTACAATAGCACTAACTGCCAATATCGGTATGGAATATACCCCAAATATTGTAAATAGCTGAGAGAGCACTACACAACTAGGTAGTAGCTCAATCTCAACCGACAGTAAGTCGGAAGGGAAAAGTCAATCAGTGTGAAATACATAGCTGTATACACAGTAAATTATCATGGAAGTGGATGGAAAGTTTGTAACTCACCGAATTCGCTAATGGTAAAAGATACCGTGCGTCGGTGAGAAACCATTGTTACCAAGATGAAGGTGACAATTGGGATGTACAATACAGTAAGAATAACAAAAGGGAGCAATTAAGCTCTACAGTTATTAGAGTTTCGCAGCAGAAACTAGTGAACCAGTGATTCAAATTACAACGTGAATAACGAATATGAGTGGATGGCTAATTATTAATGCCTAAAAGCCTCACAGGCAGGACCGAAACCGGTTATGAGTTACAACTCCAATGCGAATTCTTGGTTTACGGACTAAACCGCCAATATGGTTGGGATCCTCTAATCAGAATCCGTTGTGTAATAGACCGCGTGGAAGTTAAAACACTTCACGACGGCAGAGCATTTAAGCAATGTTTAGTGATTGATTACGTGGGCGTAATCCCTTTAAGGGGGGTAGAGCGCAAAACCATTAGTGTATATTACCGTACAAGAGTACGTAGTGTATGTGATCATATTGTGCATAGCACAAATTATTGTTTGTTTGATGATTGGTGTGTGTGTTACGTAAACATAACATTCATTCAGGTTTATTTGTGGTAATTGCGCACAGATGATGCGAATACCATTGTGATAAGTGTGTGTGTTTGTTAACAGTTGTGTGTGATTGTGCAAGTGTGGGGAGTAGATAAACTCCCGGGGGAAAAAAGCCCCGACGGTGTATAAATGTAAAATCAGGTGTGTTGTATTTTGGATAAAATATATGTGTATGTATATATATATGTATACTTTATAGTGATGCATGAAAGGGTATGATACCGACATAGAACCTAGTGAGAATAAGATTCCCTAGGCAACAGGATTAAAAGTGAATGGAGGTAACTGATAGACGGAGTTCTATCCTTTGGAGATGTTGTGATCATGACTAGAATGATTCAAAAGATAGAAAATTGGAAATGAGTGACTTACTTGATGCTTGAAAAATGAAGTGGGAGGTGGAACTTGATTTGCATGTGATCAAGGGAAGCCGAACACAAATTGGAGTGGAAGGATAGTTCGACACCGATGCTGATCAATCAGGGTTGGATGATTCTTGAAACTCCCTATAAGTGGTCACGAATAACCACGCTAATAAAAGAAGCAAAGAGCTTAAGTTGGACTTGGAGTTGTGTGTGTTTTCAAAAGGATTTTCAATTGGTATTTATAAAACGTTGATAGATACTCTTATAATTAAAGTCTTCTTACTTAACCTCACAAGGAAATTTTAAATTTAAGTGATCGTTTTAATCTCCTAAAGGCACGGGGACGGAAGGTGTCCATCGCGACCGTGTTCTGCGGGATCACAATGTATATCAAAGATACTTTTGATTGTTATACATGCTCTGACATGTTGTGTGGTATGTGTAATGAATGTGTTTTGACTTGGATTTCCTAAAGCGTATACTATCAAGGCCTATGAGTCTAAATGTGTGGTGTTAAATAGATCTACGTGTCTAAAGACTGTTATGTTATCAGGACCTATGTGTCCAAATGTTGTTATGTATGTGTAAATGTTGTTAAGATACCCGGACCATAGAGTCCGAGGTTATCATTTGGATGATGTTATGTATGTGGATGTGAATGTGTTGCCCGGACCATTAAGTCCGAGGTTGTGATGTAAAGTGTGTTTGGTTAAGGAAGTTTATTTCCAAGTGATTATTGTGTTCAAAACTATGATGTGTGAAAAGTGTGAACTTCGAGGACGAAGTTCTTTTAAGGGGGGTAGATTGAAATACCCCAAACCTTGATATGTGGTTTAAATATCAAATTATGGTATGTAAAGGCTAAAAAGTGCCTTAGTAACATCAGTGAACAATATAAACCATAATAAATGCAATAAAGCTTAAGACACAGTTTGAGCAAAAACATGCTCTAAGCTATGAGTGAACTTGGTTAGGACCCAAAGAGCCTACCAAGACTTGATAACATTTAATCATGATTTAATAAGGCTAAACAAGTCCTTAGGAAACTTTGGTAGACAAAGAAACCAAACAAAACACAAGGTAATACCTTAAAGTGAATATGAGCAAAATGTGCTCTAAGCTTGGGATGAATGTGTATAAGACCTAATGGTCATACCTATACCTTATTTATATGTTAATGAACATATTAAATCAATTACTAAAGAAAACCAAGCTTGAAAACAAGTTAAAACACAAAATGTGCTTTAAGGAGTCTTAAAGCACGTTTTTTGAAAAATTGTCTTGTAAATGAGTTTTGAATGGCTAAATGTCCATCATTACTCTTTAATTAACATGTGTACTATATAGTATCACATTTGGGTGGCCATATTAGTGGGAAATCAAAAATTTCACTTCTATGTGCCTTGTTATAGGTGAATAGTGACTTTTATAACTAGTTTGTAACATATAATGTTATAAGTGATTAAATTGGTCAACAAAGACCAAAACACCCTCCTAGGCATAATGGTGGCCGGTTTTTGTAGAGAGGAGTCACCAAGCATGTTAACTTGTTAAGTAAATAAATGTGACTCATAGTACTATTGCTTTAAGGCTTAAATATCTTAAAAGCAAATTCTATCTTCATTCTTCCTTCCTCCTTCATTTCACACGGTTCCACATTCTCTTCTTCCTCTCTTCTTCTGTTCTCCTCGGTAAATATCACCACCACCATGGAAGTCTACCTTTGACCCATGTAAAATCTAGCTCACTTAACCAAATCAAAAACAAACACCACCATTCTCTTAGTTAAGCCAAGCTCTACAATCTTGTCTCTTCAAAGCTTCAAAACCTCCATTTCGGTGCCAAGAGAAACCACCATGGGAGGGGCTTGAGCTCACCTTTTCACATATTCTTGTTCTCCTTTGCTTCAAGGTAAGGAAACTCAAAGAAAAATCAAGTTTCCTCCATGTTTACATGTTGTCCGAAAATTCACCTCACAATGGTGTATTTATCTTGCTTGTTTTAGCTTCATTGAATCTTCCAAGGGCTAGGAGGAGTCCTCTCTTGATACTTATTCAAGTTCTCTTCCAATTCCAAGGTAAAACAATTACCTTAATGTGTTAAAACAATATGTGTAACTAGGATTTACAATGAGATGAAGCATAATGCTTGAATACTCATTATGTTGTTTGTATAATTTTTAGAAGTTGACAAACAACCAAACACCCCACCGGTTTACAAGGAACCAAGAAAGAATTTGTGAGGAAAAAGAGGTAAACAAACTATCTCAATGTAGTTTAAATGCCTTAGGAAAATGAGCTTGATTTGCTTGATAAAATACCTAAGGAGCCAATGGTGAGTGACCTAGCAAATGTTCTCAAGGAGACTAGTAAAAGAACATATGTTTTGGTGTATGTATTTGCAGGTCAAAGGCATTATTATGTGGGAAATTCAGTGTTTAAGGTTATGCAATTTAAGGGCCTAAGAGCCATGCATTTAAGGGCCTAAGTGCCAAGCAATTTAAGTATGCACTATATTGTGATGTAGTGCAAAATGTGTGAAGTTTGTGTATGAAATGTGTTTGATGGATTTTAGGTGTTCTTGAGTGAAATAAGGGGAAACCTAAGTGTTTGGATGTGAGTGTAAAGAGAAGCTATGGCCAAATCTGGGAAATGTGAGAAGTTCTAAGTGTTTTAAATGGTTTTGGTGAACTAGAAAGTGTTAAAGGTGAATCAATGTTACTTGAGAAGAAACATGTGTTAAGGTTATTTGAGTGATGCAAGAATTTAGGTGTTGTCTTGGAAGTTCTAGGAATTCAATGTGTGTTTAGTGGATGTGTTTAAGTCTTGGAGGAGTTTGTATAAGGTTTAGGTAATGTTGATATTCAAGGAACAAGTGATGTTTAGGCATGATGTAAAAAGGAGATTTAGTTAGTAAGAAAAGAAGTTGAGAGATGATGATAAGGTGTAGGGGAAACACCTTGGTGTTGTGGTCATTATAGGTGAAAACCACCTAGAAATCATAAGGAGAAAACATCGTAAGTGTTAGGAATTTAGTGGAGATATAAGTAAAGGTTTAAGGAATTAGGAGAAATAGTTTTGAGAGTGTTTAAGGATATCTTAAGGGTGTGTTTGAAGTGCCAAATGATGTTAGAACACATTAAGAGGCCTTAGGAGAAGTTTGGTGAAGATTTGACAAAGTTTGGGTAAGTTTAGGAGGCGACCGACCCAGGGGCCGACCCAGTTTGTGGGTCGGTCGAGCCTCTGTTTTATGTTAGGAAATGTCGGTAATGGTCCGACCCAAAAGGGTGGGTCGGACAGGGGGTCGGTCAGGTTTCAAAGGAAGGAAAATGTTCGCACATGGACCGACCCAGAATGGTGGGTCGGACGTGGGTCGGACGGGCATGATTATAAAAGGAAGTAAAAGGGGTCTGTAATGGACCGACCCAGTTGTGGGTCGGTCGGTGGGTCGGTCGGACCAAAAACATGGTTTAAGGTTATGAAATGATATGTGATGATGGGGATTGGTAGGTGATGATGTTATAAGGATGTTAAGGACATGTTAGGTGAGTTTTAGTGGCAATAAAATGGGTTAAAAGTTGTTAAAATGTGAGAGTAAAACAAGTTAAAAATGTTAAGTTATGTAACTAAGTTAACGGGGAACAATTAAGCATTGACATTAAATGATCAAGCAAACCCCGATGTTAATAAAAAACATATGTGATGTAACAGTTGTTCGAGAGTTACTCGAGGAACATAAATGGAGAGGATAAGTGGACTCCGGTGACAGGTATGGTTTTCTTGCAACCTGTGTCCTAACGGATTACACCGGCTTGTATGCCAAAGTGTTTTTCTGTATGTTTGCCACTTATGATATAAATCATGAAACGAGTTTACAGTCATTATTGTTATTGTATGTTCACGTGCCGATACCGGTAACCTCTAATGCGCTTGAAGGGCTAGTTAACCACTATTAGGTAAACGTAAGAGAACGGTATCCGGTAATAACGTTTCCGACTTAAGGAACGTTCTAACCACGGCTATGCGTGAGTGGTTATGTGATGTTGTGTGTGATTTTGTATGTGAATGTGTGACTCTCTCTTCCCTTGTGTATGTCTGACAAGACTTAAACTTAATGTTGTGATTTGTTTGATAAAGTTCAAAGTTGAACTACTAATAGTGCTAACGGGGGGAGTGAGGAGTCCGGTCGTTCGGCCACGCGTGTGAGTATGGGGTCGTTGTCATAGCAGGTTCGATCCTCTCTGTATGTTATGGTTGTTTTCCAATTTGGTTCCCAACCTTCCCTTTAGCTTAACCAAGGCTATTACTGACTCACGTCGGGCCACAGGGGCATACTATTGTTATGTTTGTGTTTCGGTGTGCTGGATCACTATATCCGAGACACCTTGTGTTAAGTTAACCGTTCATTTAACGAGACGGTAACGAGTTATGTAACGAGCTTATCATGAGACTGGCAACAATCTCTAGGCTCACAGTATGTTGGTGATGTTTGGGTGGATTCCTAAGAAAATCATTCCGTTGTGTATGTGTTTTGTTGTGATGCAATATTTATGCGGGGGTGTTATGTTGTGCACATGGAAACGTGCAAAGTGTTGTTAAGTGTTGTTACGTAGTGTACGTTAATGTTGTAAAATGCGAAGTGTGCGGATCATGGAAATGATTCCAAGTTTGTGATAAGAGGCATTTGAGGATAACCCGATTTAAGGGTATGTGTCGTCTATTAAGGAAGTAGTCCGTTGGAGGAGAAACACTCTAGGGATGATGAATACCATGGGTGATTATTAAGTAGGATGTATTATCCGATTGTTGAGCCCATTGAGGCGAATGTTTAATGTTGTGTGTGTTTGTTGTTACATGTTGATTAAAATATAATCAACCGCATGCTAAGACGACAAGTAGTTGTGCGTGGCCCGATAGCATGTGGGCTGCGGGATTACCATACCAGCAAAGGTGCTGAGCCCCTTGGGGCCACCCTTTCTCTTCTTTTCTATTTCAGGTACAGAGAGCTGGAAGCCGTCCGAGAGTAAGACGGGGTAGACATTGTACATGGGTATTCATTTAAGTATATATATACAGTAGGTGTAGTAAGACCGATATGTTGTCGGCACCAGTTATAAATACTCGGTATAGTTGATATGGTGTTGTTGTTGTGTTGTTATTGGAAAGGAATAACAATGTATAGTCGCTCGGGAATTAGCCCATCAGACCGGTACGTTGTGTATGTAGTAGCCTTGTTAGCCACGTGGGTGGCTAACGGCGTGTTGTAACAACACCAACAAGTTAAGTAATGTGATGAGGTTGTTCTTCCGCTTGCAATGTTGTAAGTATGTATTGTTTGGATGGGGTGTTACAATATACTCCAAAACAACGTCTTTATTCATTACACCTCTTACACCATAGGTTGGTTCACATGTAACATATCTAACATATACATAACATCCTTAACATACAATGGTTTCATCGATTACATGGTTACACAAGGCTTAAAACTGCCGAAATGTCAAATTTAAACGTCTGGGTTTCATGTGTGTGGCATTGATTACTATCGAAGGTGCGGTATTCAGTTTGACCTTCTTGATATCGTGATATAACATCCTTGACTACCCACCCATGATCAACACATCTCCTAACTTCAACACCAACTTCCTTGCGAGATCAGCACACTTCTGCTCGCCGTACACAAACACTGCGGTATCACCAATGGACCAAGACACCACGGATACTCCCTTACTCAGAGATTCGGGTGTTTCGTCCTTATCTTGGTGTAGACCCAACCGTCCACCTTTCTGATAAAAATTTAATACACAAATCTACTTTAACACCCGGAATTGGATCCGATTCAACTTGCTGAGCAATTCCCACGGCGTGGTTAACGACCGCAAGGAACTCCTCAGGTATATTTGGTACAGTTGCTCCGTCTTCAGCTCGCATATCCTGATATGTCTTGGTGTAAGGGTTCCAGTCCTTACCCATGCACATCATCTTCAACTTCATCTTTGATCCACTCGGGTATTCAGGTGTGTAGAAACCTCCAAGGGCTGCTCCCAGTTCGTCGCATCGTCGGATAATGTGGATTTGCGCTTCGGGTGTCAGGTATCCATTTAAGAGTATCATTCCTGGCTGGATAACCTGACACTGCTCCATTGGGAATTCGGATGCTAATGGTGGGTTTCTTGAGGGTTTGGTGTGGGCGGGATTGGATAGCAAATATTGAAGGTTCCTAAGTTTCCAAATTACCTAATTTAGGTGACTTTCACATTATACTTTAACTCATTACTTATGTGGTTGTACATTTAGACTCACTACACACATGCATGAAATGCGGATGCAATCATCACTTATTTCACTTAACAGTTTAGGCGGTACCTGGTCTAGAAGAGGGTCCTGGTGCCTCAGACCGGTCCACCACATTCAGGGTGGCCTTGCCGGATCCCGACCCCTTCCCCTTCTGGGAATCAATGTTCCTCTGATCTATGGGTGGCTGGTTAGCCATCTTCGGGCCATCGGTGATCGCGGCGGTCTTACCCTTCCACTGCCCCTTGGGCCTGTAGTTTCTGCCATTCGGGTTCTGGAAGAACTCGTAGTCACGATGCCCCATCTTCTTGCAGAACCGGCACTGCACATCATTGCCCTTGCAGTCCTTCCCGGGGTGGTCTCCGTTGCACCACTTGCAGTAGTAGTGGCGATCGGATCCAGAACCCGCGCTAGCTGCTAACACATCACACATTTAGTTCACACTTCACATTATAACATCACACACTTAAATTCGGTATTCAAACAAATTGGTTACCCTTGAATGGTTGAGAGCGTAGGGGCTTAGCCGCGTATGCATAGGTGAGCTGCAACGGCTCCTCAGCAGTGGTGGTCTGGGCTTGGCCTTTGCCACCCTGTTGCTGACCTTTCTGGGACTGGGGGTAATACTTCTTCTTCTTCTTTCCTCCCCCGTACCCTTGCGTGCTTTGGCCCTCGCTCGTGGCCTTGCACTTGAGCGCATTCTCCTCGTCCCTCAGACGGACGGTGATCTCTACTATAGCAGCGGCATGATAGCACTCCTATTATTTAGGATGTTAGTTATGCCCCACAAACCAAACTCACAATCACATTCACACATTATACGTACTTAGTCACATCACACTGTAGTTCCATTACCTGCAAAGTAGTATATCTGGTTGGCCCCATTCCGTAGCGTAGGCGGTAGCTGAGGCCGTTGTAAAAACGGTTTACCAGAATCCGGTCTAAGTAACCCAGATCTGGTAGCAGGTGGATAAGGCCGATAAAGGCGGTATAGTACTCGTCTACCGACATCTTATCCCCCTACCTCAGACTGTCCAGCTCAAGGCGCTTCGCCTCTTGCACATGTATCGGGTAGTACTTGGCTCACAGCAGAGCCGTGTACTCCCTCCACAGAAAGGTAGGATCAGCAACTCTGTCCTCCCTTACCAGCTTCCACCAACTCTGTGCCGAACCCTTCAGGTAGTAAGCGGCAAGACGGACCTTGACCTCATCAGGTACATTCAAGGTCTCGTAGGCGGTCTCCATCTCAGAGATGTACGCCTCCAACTTACTAGGGTCGGTTTCCCCACTGAACGACGGTGGTCTCAGGTCTGCCAACGCCTTGATCCAGTTGGTCTCTCGAGCTGGTGGCGGTGGTGGTTAAACTTCGGGCTGTTGCCCCTGCTGAATCGCAGCTACTAATTGCGGGACCATCTGGGCTACGGCGGCCGCTACAGCGTCGGCCATGACTTGTGCCGTAGTATTCTCTCCCTGGTTCCCGGTGTCACCAATGCCACGCCCGCGGCCTCTACCACGTGGTCTACCTGACATCTGAATTCACACGAACATTCATTAGCATCATGCTTTCAAACTTATCGGTCCAACGGTTGTAACATCTTCCCGACAATAAGGCATTTCCACACTTAGTTAGTGGTTAACCATTCCATGACTGCTCACTTCAGTAACTATTGCTAGATTTCCTAACTCGGTATATTCCTAAGCTCAGTATTCCAGTCATCAGAGCGATACTTCGCTCTGATACCACTTTTTGTAACACCCCTACTACGCACTTAACAACTAACCGAAATCACAGCGGAAATAAACAACTAGAACAATAACTAAACGGGTTGGTGCTACACGCCGTTAGCCACCCACGTGGCTAACAAGGCAGAATACATACAAAAATTGTACCGGTCTGATGATCAGACTCCCGAGCATAGAACTAAAAGCCATGATACATAAACAACGATGCCAAGTATTAATATAACATTCATAACTGTATAACTGTCAAAACACCACCACTGTTATAACAACGGAACCACAATCTACCGCCACGGGAGCACGGGCACATCCCGGGTCCGAACATCCAAAACCATCAAAAGTATTTCATAAACCTAGAATCTAGAGCCACTCCGCCTCTTCGATCCTCATCCTGCATCATAGGAAAAACAATATGGTGCCCCAAAGGGGCTCAGTAACTCATGGCTGGCATGGCTAACGTGCAGCCCATCGACTACCGGGATACACGCAACCAATTGTCATGATAACATGGCATTGATTTTAAACAAACAATATACATAACATAGCAATAAGAATTGCATCACAACATAAACATATAACATAAAAAGTACGGATCTCTTTAGGAACCGAACCAAAACACAGTCAATTTACCCGGTGAGCCTAGAGATTGCTGCCAAACTCATGCTAAGCTCGTTACATAACTCGTTACCGTCCGGTTAGATGAACGGTTAACTTAACCCATAGGTGTGTCAGATATAGTAATCCAAGCACACCGAATGAACATAGTATGCCCCTGAGCCCGACGTGAGTCAGTAAAATAGCCTTTGATAAGCTAAAGGGAAGGTTGGAACCAAAAGGGAAAACAACCATAACATACAAAGAGAATCGAACCGGTTATGACATCGACTCCCATACTCACACGCGTGGCCGGAACGACCGGACTCCTCACTTTCCCCGTTAGCACTTGTAGAAACCCCATTATCGGAACTTAATAAGTTAGTTCACAAGCAAGTGTTTAGGTCTAGTTATACACACACAAGGGAAATGAGACATAGCTCACCATCACAATAATATTAACAACTGTAAACTCATTTCATGACTTAAGTCTTACAAGGTCATAAACACACAGAAAACAACCAACACACAAGCCGGTGTAAACCGGTAGGCAACAGACTACAAGAAAACCATACCTTGGTCCTTGCTGCTTTTTTTTCCTCCGTAGGCAACTCCTATACACAGTTAGTAACGTCGGTTAATGAACTTATTTAACTCCCGAACTACTAAGTATTTTACATGATTATATGACATGTTTTAATGCCCAAACTTACCCTTGATTACCTCATTATACCCCCTAGGGTTAACTACTAAAACCACATTTAGTTTGTTTTTTTTATAGGTTTTGGTCAGACCGACCCACCGACCGACCCAACCCGTTGGGTCGGTCCACTCCAGTAACTCTCGGGTTTCAAAAATTCCACTTCGACCGACCCACGTCCGACCCAAGTCCTCTGGGTCGGTCCATTCCAGAAATTTTTCCGTCTTTTAAAACTTACCCGACCGACCCAACACCACTCCGACCGACCCATAACCATCTGGTCGGTCCATTTCAGAACTTATTTGTTCTTCGTTTTTAGCCTGACCGACCCACCGACCGACCCAACCCCTTGGGTAGGTCCACTCCAGAGACTCATCCGGCTGGTTTAACAGAGGCCGACCGACCCAGCCAAGGGTCGGTCCCCCGGGTCGGTCCACCACAGAACTTACCCAAAACTTGTCAAATCTTCTCCAAACTTTTCCTCAACCCTCCTAACATGTTTCAACACCATTTGGCACACTTAAACCTTTATACAACAACCACCAAACACATTTTCTAACCCCTTAAACACTTACTCTTTTTCTTACAAAATCTCTTATACTATAATGTTTTTCCTTAGACTTCTAAGTGGTGTTTCTTACCTATGATAGCAACTATCCCAAAATGTTTCCTCATCACCAACAACATCATCTCCCAAGCATCTTTTCTCACTAACCAAAACTCCTTTATGCCACCTTTAGAATTCTCTCCACAAGTTTACACATCTTCCTTACATCATCTTATTTCCTCATGTTTACCAAAGCTCATTTAAAACACTTAGAACTTCCTATACATTACCTAATTTTTGACATGGGTTCTACTAACATCTTGTTACATCAAAACACATAGTTTTCACCATTAAACATCCAAGAACACTTAAATCCACCAAGAACATTCTTATACACAAAACTTCACCCAATTACACTACATCACAATATAGTGCATAATTTAAATTGCTTGGTACTTAGGCCCTTAAATTGCATAAACCATAAACACTGAATTTCCACATATATATTGCCTTTGACCTGCAAATACACCCATCATCATATATGCCCTTTAATAATCTCCTTGAGAGCTTTTACTAACTCATTCACCATTGCCTCTTTAGGTAGTTTTAATAAGCAACATAAGCTCATTTTCCCTAAGGCATCAAACTACATTAGGTTAGCACATTTACCTCTTTTCCTTCACAACTTCCTCACTTGTTTTTCCTAGCTCTTGCTTGATTAGAAATCGACAAGGCTTTGATTTCTTATCAACCTTCTAATCAATATACAAGCAAGACAATGAGCATTCAAGCTTCATGCTTAAGCTCATTTATAAACCCTAATTTACATATTGTCTTAAAACATTAAGATGATTGTTTTACCTTGGTATTGGAAGAGAGTTTGAATAAGTAGCAAGAGAAGACTCCACCAAGCCCTTGGAAGATTAAAATGAAGCTAGAACAAAGCAAGATAAAGACACCATCAATGGTGATTTTCAGTCAACATCAAAACAAGAGGGAAATAGAGTTTTCTTTGGTTTTCCTTACCTTGAAGCAAAGGTGATCAACAAGGCATAAAAATGTAAGCTCAAGCTCCTCCCATGGAAGTTCTCCTTGGCACCGAAGTGGTTCTTTTAGAGTTTAGAAAGGATGAAGTTGAAGAGCTTGATGAGACTAAGAGAATGGTGGTCTTAGAATTTGATTTGGTATATAGAGCTAGGAATTACAAGAGTTCAAAGATGGAGAATGGTATGTGAGCTGTATCAAGCCGATGGAGAAAGGAATAAGAAGGGTTGGAGACGGTGGGAATTCAAAGAGAATGAAGATAACTAGCTAGTTTTAAGATATTTAAGTGAAAAGTAAATAGTAACTTACTTTATCAAATTTTTCTTTCATATTAAACTAGCAAGGGGGATGACTCATCCCTTGCCAAAAACCGGCCCCCATTAAGTACTTAGGGGTATTTTAGTCTTCGTTGACCAATTAACTCACTTATATTGACTTATGTTATAACCTAGCATAATTTGTTTACTATTCACTAAGCAAGGCACATAATTGTGAAATTTTTGATTTCCCATTGATTTAGACTTCCTAATGTGATACTAAGTAGTACACATGTTAATTAAAGAGTAATGATGGACATTTAGCCATTCAAAACCCATTTACAAGACAATTTTTCAAAAATGTGCTTTAAGACTCCTTAAAGCACATTTTGTGTTTTAACTTGTTTTCAAGCTTGGTTTTTTTTTGTAATTGGTTTAATATGTTCATTAACATATAAATAAGATCTTGGTAAGCTTATTTGGTCTTAACCAAACTTATCCCAAGCTTAGAGCACATTTTTGCCCATATTGACTTTAAGGTATTTATTTATGTGTTCTATGGTTTAAATTGTTCACTAATGTTTCTAAGGAACTTTTTAGCCTTATTATACCATATTTTAATGTTTAAACAACATTCTAAGGTTTGGGGTATTTCACTCGAAGAAAACGGATCTATAAAATGGATTAAAACCACTAATGAACCTTAAAGCTTGTTTTTCGAGGAAACCGGGAAAACGTGATTTTAAGCGGGTTAAATAGACCAGTAATAATTTTAGTCCATCAAATGTCTATAATTAGACATTAGTAAGGGTCGGGAGCCATTAAAATTAATTAAGCGAGAAAATTCCGAAAAACGGGTTCCGGTGAGTGAATAGTGTAAAAACTAGAACTTTTGGGGTATAAATTGTAAATAGCCCAAAAATTTCCCTCCATTATGTAAATAAAAGGCTGGCTCCCCCTCTTAAATGTGTGTCACATTTTTTGTATTCATACTCCCCCTCTTATGCACTAAAAGAAAAAAAAATAGGTAAAAAGTAAACAAAAAGTAAAAAGCACTCTCTCACTCTCTCTCATCCCCATTTCTCTCATCTCACCCATACTCACTCCTCCTCTCTGAAATTCTTTCCTCTACCTCCAGCCAGTAATGGCGATTTGGAGCCCTCCACTCATCCCTCTCTTCCTCTCCATTGTTGAAGGTGCAAACAAGGTCCAAATGCCACAAAAATTATACCGTTGAATTCCCCTTGTTTTGGAGATCGTTTTCCACCCTTTAAGGAAGGAACAAGTAAAGAAGGAGAAAGGAAGGAAAGAAAGGAAGCTATCAATTCAAGGTAAATGTGCTAACCTTGAGCTAGTTTGTATGTAGTGTGAAAACATAATTTTAAGGCTTATAAATGAGGAGATTACATTGTCTAGGTAGTGATTATGTTGCTGTAGATTAAGTAAAAGATTGAGGTATATTAAGGGTGGTTTAATGATGGTTAAAGGCTTGGAAGCCAAAAGAAAGTAAATGTGTATGTGCAGGAAGCAATTTGTTGTGGTGTGTAGAATAATGTGAATATTGGAAATTGATTTGGTGGGCTGAATTTTGTATGTGGGCAATGCTAAATTTATAGGGGAAACTCTGTCGAAATTGCTCTAGGAATTGGATGACTTAAGGGTGCTGATGAGGGGGAAAGAACCTAGTTTAACTAAGTGTCTTTTGAGGTAAAACTTGAGTAGTTAATCACCTTGGGATTTGATTGAGTAGAAGTGTGTATTTGGGTAAGACCTGAAATGGAGGTAATGCAATGAGCATTGGTAGTGCAGTAATTGTAGGACCATGAGTTGGTGAAAAGGAGTAGGGCATAAACCTGTAGCATGAGTTTAAGAGAGTTAAGAGTGAAAAATGGTAAGGAAACCAAGAAATGGGTGATGAGTTTAAGGAATGAATTAAGGGAGTTTAGAGTGTTGATTTAGTGCTAAAACATGCTGGAGTTCATGTGGGAATATTGGCAAAGAAACAGGTAAAGGATTGAAGTGAGAACAGAGCTTAAAAACTGTAAATTTGAAACAGACTGAATTCTTACTGGTTTGCAAACAAGTACGCAAACAAGTACGTAACAGAAAATCTCGCTGAAGGATGGTCCGGGTTTGCAAACAAGTACACAAACCTGGACCACCTCAAAAACTTGATAGAAACTCTCGCTGAAGGATGGTCCGGGTTTGCAAACAAGTACACAAACCCGGACCACCTTAAAAACTTGACAGAAATGTGTCTGAAGAGATGGTCTGGGTTTGTAACCCCGGACACAAACCTGGACCACCCCAAAAATTCACCAGAATGTGTTTTGATGCATTCTAATGATGGGGATTTTAATGGTAATAGTATTATAAGGTAATTAAGATTTGATTAATGATGTTTAATGGTCATTAAGGGTATAAACAAACTTGGGAAGAATGAGAAGTAAGTAACTTAGGTGGATGAATTTGATTTGTAAGGAATTAGTAAGTGTAAACCGAGAAACATTAAAAATGTAATGAGTGAGGTTAATTATAGATAATTAACCGCCCGATTCTATATATGTTATAGGATTCTAATAGCCGAACACCGAAGGGAAGTCGGTGAGTCCAAGTCAACGGTGAATGGTATGATTTCTTCATGCTCTGTATCCTAACCTGGTTACCCCGATTTGTGTGCTTATTTGATCACCTAACTAAGATAAATGCATGAATCGGACTTTATTGCACTTGTGCTTGTTTTATATTGTTCTTGATATATTGCCTTGAACACTTAGTTTTGTATAATTGATGAAATGAATGGATGAGGATGAAGTGTATATGTACCTTGTAGTGTACTTGTGTAATGTATTATTGTGTGGTATGGATGTGTTGACTTCTACTAGTTCCTAACTACCTAACTCCTAACTTAAGTATGAGTAAATTGGAATGAGTAGAAGTCCTATATAGCTTCGGCCACGCATGAGGATGAGGAGACACAAGAGGTTGGATCCGATTCCTGGCCTGAATCCTTTCCATGGACCAAACCCCTTAAATGGGTAGCATCCTAGATTGGTGAGCCACAATAAAGCCCGGTGGTGGGACGGTGTAGTCCCTGCCTGGAGGTCACCACGACTTGACTTGAGTAAGTAGTAAGTAAGTAAAGTATTGTATGAGTAACGGTCTTGGCTGGTGTAAGTCGTTGACCCTGAGTAAAAGAGTAATGACCACCCGATTAACCCGGGTGGGTAAATGAAGCTAACAAGCATTGTGTATGTATTGTATAAGCGTAACTCCGTAACGGTAAGTATGTATGGTTGACTTGTAATGTCTTCCTGGTATGTATTGAAATGTATGTATGTATTCTTTGTGATGTATTGTAGTATTATGAATGAAGCATGTATGTATGTATGAGTAAAATGAACTGCATGTATTCGACCAAGTGGTCGGCGTACCCTCGCTAGTACGCGGGGTATGCGGAAGTCATATGCAGCATAAGCTGAGCCCCTTGGGGAAATGTTTTTATTGTACAGTACCGAAGCGGTTATGGTCACAGTAAGAGACCGGCGGCTATGCTTAGATAGCTAGGAATGAACTGTAGATAGTAGAGAATGGTATAAGGCTTGTAGCCTTTGATGTAAGAAGTGTACCAAGCGGTACACCCTTTTTGTATTTGGAAAGTATGTAGTTTGTGAGGAATGGGTAGGATGTTAGACTCTTAGTGAGTATGTATGGACATGTGGAAAATGTTGTACTTGGGTATTGTACTTAGAAAACTCGATATATTGTATGGTAAGTATTGAACAATGTATTGAATGGAGAATTTATAGTAACCGGTTGGTAATGGGAGTATGTATTGTAACTGTGTAGTACTCGGGTATTCCGGTCCATCAGACCGATGCTGTAAGTAGTAGTAGGCCTTGTTAGTCACGTGGGTGGCTGACGGCATTGTATCACCCACCGTTGTGTAAGTACCCGCTGCGAAGGTATGTAAGTATGAGGTGATTGACGGTAATGACAGTATTAGCGGTAGGGGTGTTACACGTAGACTTATCACATTTTATAAGCTAGATGTATAGTAATATTAGTTAAAATAAGGTTAAGATAGGTAGTATTTACATTATTTTGTATGAAAAGTCATTTTATGTGTTCAGACTAATGCCTTTAATGTTTCTCATGCAAGGAGCACGTTTTACATCAGAAACCATGCCTTGCCGGATGTGGAGCCGGGTTCCTTCTACACGGCATATGTACACATCAGAAAAGGGATCTGGCCGGGCATAATGCCGGGTATTCTGTAGCCGGCATAACCAAAGGACGTACCTGTTCACCAAAAGATAATGGTTATTTACCAAAACATAAAGCGTAGTGCCGGGTATGGTGCGGGACCGCTTAGTGCCGGTATGCCGGACATCCTTGTCCGGCATATGCAACGTTTCGCCAGAGCGTTATGACCGTTAAACGGTTACCCGCGTTTTACACGTGGGGCCGGATCGACGCAACCCGGCATGGCATCCGGCACGTGGGAAAAAGTTGCTTATAAAAAGGGCGAGAGTCTTCACTACAAGGATATTCCACACACACACATACACACCATCCATACTGAAGTTCCGCCATCCACTCCAAGTGTGGTGTCATTTTCTACCAAGGAGTTACACTTGATCCACCATCTTCAAGAAGACTAAAATCATTGGGTTAAGGCTATGATTCTTCCTTTCCTTTTGTAATTCTCTTCTGGTTGTATGGAGTGTTGGGTAGAACTCTTTGTATCTTAGTTAGAAATGTAATCTTCTTGTAAACATTATGATCATTCAATATATTCTTATAAGTTTTTCTAAGAATTTGGTCTTTAACTAGGATAGAATGAGAAACCTACTTGTTCCTTCCCTTTCTAAATTCTTCTTAAGGTTCAAAGACAAGAGTTGAATTGGTTAAAAATTCTTAGTAATCTTTTACCGTTGTTAGATGCATAAGTGTAGATGACAACATTTAAAGAATTGAATTTCCTTATCTATTTTCATTATCTAAGTCGAATACTGACGAGAGATTGTTGGGTTCAAAAGTGGATAGTGAGTCTCTGTTTTCGGAATTAGAAACTGGGATGAAAATTCATATTTTGGTCTTGCCGGATCTTGTGCCAGGTTGGATGTGTCCGGCATATTCAATGTCTTTGAATGCGCCGGGTATTGTGCATCCGGCAATGAGTCTGGCATGTTCATTTGTTTGGGATAATTCAGAAACTTGACATTCATTAAATGATCATGATTGCTTATTAGGTCGACTACATTCCTAACTAGGATAATTTCACTGTAAATACCATTTAGTTAGGATTTCTAATTGGTTATTTCTTTTAGTAAAATAACAAATCTCATTTTCCCCCTCCTTACTTAGTAATTACCAAGGCTAGGACTAATTTTCTATACAAGTCCTTAGGGTTCAACTTTCCTGGTCTTAAAATGTTTTCTTGCTACTTTGATCGGGTTTTGGTTTGCTACCCGTATTAGATTGAGTAGGTTATTTTACTTTTTATTCTTTGCCATGTATAGTGCCGGGTAGAGCATACCCGGCACATTCTTGATTTTTCCTATGTTTTAGTTTAATCTTTTGTACATAATTGTTCAATTAATACCTACTAGAATCTTTAGTTAGCAAAATGGCGCCGTTGCCGGGGACTTAGAATTAGTCCAAGTCCTAAATTGGTAATTGCCCCTTCCTTATTCATTGATTTTTGCATTGATTTCTGGTTGGTTGAATATGCCGGACTTAATGCCAGGCAAAGTAAATCCGGCATACTCGGAGGAAGTCCGTGCCGGATAGAATACATCTGGCACTATGTCCGGCATACTCTTTATTTCGTTACTATCTGTTTCTTTATCTGTTATGTGTTGTTTCATTTTAATTTCAAACATGCCGAGTAGGATGCCGGGTTCCGTGATCCGGCACAAATAGAGGAAGTCTGTAGCCGGACACTGCGTATCCGGCATTCCACCCGGCATGCGCAACTTATTATTTGTTTTATATAATACGAATTTCTTGCTCTTATAAATGTCTCACCCTTTGTCTGACTTTGTACTCAGGATGTCTAGTAACATTTGGATGGCAAAGTTACAAAGTGGGGAGTCCGACCTTTTCCATTTTCTACATATATATATGTAGTAAATGAACTCTACCCCCTACAGGGGTAGAAATCTTTATTAAGAGGAAGAAGATGAGACCTGTCCTTGCCTACCACCGCCTCAGGACCACAGCCCGCATGAGGGTTCTGCCCGTGGATGAACTCAGGCGAATATTCCCTCATATGGGTATCTTCACCAATAGGATTCACTGAAGGCCCCCCTCCTATGCAATATTCATTAGTAGAGTTAGGCGTACTAGGTTTAGGGCTATCTACTAGTTATATACTTTAGTATCTTTTAATATTTTAATTTAGTTTCTTTTCTTTTATATTTCTATGTAATGACTATGATAAGTTCTATTTAATAAAAGCATATATTAGTGATTATATTTTCGTTCCATATTACTTAAACATTTCCTTGTTATCTTTTAGGTACTTGTTCTTCTAAAGTGAATGCCACTTACACGATCACACAGTCTCCCTGAAACTCTCATCGATTACAATCCAGAAATAGAAAGGACATTCCATCACCTACAAAGACAGCAAAGAAATCACCATACCATGGCTGACATACCGGCGACCGTCAAGAACATTAACCGGCCTTCCAACCAAGGCCAACAACCCGCCATAACCCTTCCCGCTCTTTCACAAGCAGATTATGACGAATGCCAGAAGTTAAAGCCATATCATCAAATCCATTGTGTAAAAGAGTTAGGAATGTTTGATGGATCTAATCCTGATGAAGCCTTACTCCACATTACTAAGTTCCTCCAACATTTAAATAGCCTTACTTCCAAAGACTCGGTTCTCGAATACGCTAGACTCTCCCTATTTCCTCATAGCCTTACAGGGATGGCAAGTAAGTGGCACCATAGCATATCCCCACAGACTATCCACACATAGGACGACATGGCCACTAAATTCCATGACAAATTTTTGCCCCCAAGCCGAACCTTAGAAATGATCGCTGAAATTTATAACTTCAAACAACCAGGTTCAGAGAACATCGGCGAAACAAGGGATAGATTCAAGGGTTTGCTTTTGACTTCCCCACCATGGTCTCACCAAGGAACAACTCTCCCAGTTATTTTATAATGGATTGGTGAATCAATGTAAGACCATGGTACTTTCATCCCTTGGTGCTGATATTCTAAAGAAGCCCGGAGAGCAATTTCTTAATGGGATTGAGTCCCTATGTGAATAAATGAGAGATTGGGCTACCGGTGGTTCCAAAGGTGGCACCCTAGGTCTATATCAAATAGGAGGAAGCGACAGCAAAATCGAGCAATTATTGAAAAGTCATGAACAATTACTAGAGAGTAACGCTCAGCAATCCACCAAAGTTAGTGCCTTGCAAAAGGTAGTGGAACAATTGGCTATGAGTTCTCTTTCCTAGCATGCAAAATTAGTTAATACACGACAACCTCAGGTATCGCACCCCTCTGTGTTTCCTTTACCACCTTCTGATGTGTTTTGTACACAGTGAGGAGGACAACACGATTTCGAGCAATGCCCTGAGTTGCAGGAATTAAAAGCATCTGAGGAAGTGAATTATGTAAACAACAACCAAGGATTCAGGCAACCTTGGCAGAGAAATGCCCAAACTTCTCGAAACTTCCAGAACCAAGCCGGATTTCAAGGAAATCCAAGACAATTTCAGCAACCTACATATGGTGGTAGTAGACCACCCCAACATTCATCCAATCATGAAGCCGAGATGGCCGAGATGCGTGACTTAATGAAGGCCTTGATGAATAAGTCACAAGATACACAGGAAGACATTGCAGCCCTTCGTAAAGATTAGAAGTCACTGCAATCTCAGATCCAACAAATGCTTACCTAACAAAGGCCATCCAGCCAATTACCTTCACAAACTTAAACAACCCAAGCAAAGTCAGTTACCCTTGGGAATAACGATGTAAGCGCAGTCACTCTTAGAAGTGGAAGAGAGTTAGGTAAGGATCAAAGAAAAGAAAAGAAAAGCAAATTGATCTTACTGACTTGGAGGAAATCTCTCCAAAGGCACAGTCTCACGAGACACAGGCTCCTATCCCTTTCTCTCCCTCTTCTAATTCTTCTCCTCCCAATAAAAATCAAATTTCTGTTGAAAAATTGCCATTTCCCAATAGGCTTAAGAAAAAGCACTTAGATGAGCAATTTAAGAAATTTTTAGGTATCTTTAAACGTTTGACTATTGATATTCCTCTTATCGATGCATTAAAGCAAATGCCTACTTATGCTAATTTCCTGAAGGAGTTAATTAATAACAAAAGGCAGATGGAAGACGTGGAGATGGTCAGTCTAACCGAGGAATGCTCCGCAGCATTGCTATGGGCACTACCACCTAAACAGAAAGACCCTAGACTACCAATTGTACCATGTTATATTGGAGAAATTGACTGCGGTCATGGTCTATGTGACCTTGGTGCCAGCATCAATATCATGCCATACTCAATTTTCACCAGGATTCATGGCAGTCAACTGAAGCCAGTATCCTTTTCCCTGCAATTGGCTGATAGATCCTCGATAAAGCCGATGGGAATGGTGGAAAATTTGGTAGTTGGAGTCAACAATTTCATCTTCCCAGCAGACTTCGTGGTTTTAGACATCAATGAGGATACCGAAGTTCCTCTAATCCTTGGAAGACCTTTCCTAAGTACTGCACGCGCCATCATTGACGTTCATGAAGGCAAAGTCATCTTCCGAGTTGGGGACGAGAAGATTGAGTTCGATATGGCAAAGATGGTAAGAAAAAGTGTAAAGGCTCATACTGTTTGTTGTGTCGGTCATTTGGCAGATGAGGGTGAGAATGAATTCTAAGATGATGAAGAGACGTTTTCCCTTCCCTCAATTGAACCTCATGAATTAGAGGCACTGGAACAAATCTTGGTTTTATCAATTGAAGAGCCCCCCAAGAAGGAAGTCAAGGTGATTGTTGACCAACTTAATTGTGGTATTCGGAAAAATACCAACAATGGTTACCGACCACCATTGGAAAGCCTAGAACGTACACCATTTAAAGCTACTCCATCAATCAAACAACCTCCCGAGGTATATCTTAAAGCACTTCCCTCTCATTTCAAATACGCCTTCCTGGCAGGTAACAATTCTCTCCCTCTTATCATTTCCTTACTTCTAACTGCTGAGCAGGAAACTAAATTGTTAGGAGTCTTAGGAGATCATAAGAGAGCAATAGGTTGGTGTCTAGCTGATTTAAAAGGCATTGATCCGAGCTTTTGTACTCATCGTATATTTATGGAGGATAACCATAAATCGATTAGGCAAGGGCAGAGGAGACTAAACCCAAATTTGAAAGAAGTTGTGAAAAAAAAGGTTTTGAAATTGTTAGATGCGGGTATCAACTATCCAATTTCCGATAGCCCTTGGGTGAGTCCTGTCCAAGTGGTTCCTAAAAAGGGAGGCATAGTGGCCGTCCCTAATGAAAAAGGAGAATTAATCCCACAAAGACAAACAACTGGCTGGAGAATGTGCATTGATTATAGAAGATTAAATGCAGCCACTAGAAAGGATTACTTCCCCTTGCCATTTATAGATCAAATGTTAGAAAAATTAGCAGGTCAGGAATTTTATTGTTTCCTAGACGGCTACTCAGGCTATTTTCAGATCCCAATTGCACCAGAGGATTAGGAAAAGACCACCTTTACCTGTCCTTATGGTACATTTGCTTATAATCGTATGCCATTTGGACTGTGTAATGCTCCTGCTACTTTGGAAAGTTGCATGCAAGCAATATTTGCTGATTTCATAGAAAAAAGTATTGAAGTATTCATGAATGATTTCAGTGTATATGGTTCCACCTTTGACAATTGTTTGCAGCAACTGGATTAGATCTTAGACAGGTGTGAAGATACAAATTTAGTCCTCAATTGGGAAAAATGCCACTTCATGGTGAAGGAAGGCATTGTGTTGGGGCACAAAGTGTCGAAAGTTAGTATTGAAGTAGACCGGCCCAGGTCGAAATCATTGAGAAACTCCCTCCTCCCACTACCGTCAAAGAGGTTCAAGCATTTTTAGGCCACACTGGGTTCTACCGCCGGTTCATTGCTGACTTCTCTAAGATCGCCAAACCTTTAACTGATTTATTGGGAAAGGATACAAAATTTGAATTCACAAAGGAATGTTTGGAAGCATTTGAAGTCATCAAGGAGAAGTTAATTTCATCCCCTGTAGTCGTTTCCCCCGATTGGTCTCTTCCCTTTGAGATCATGTGTGAAGCAAGCGACTATGCTGTGGGGGATGCACTATGTCAGAAAAAAGATAAGGTATTGCGAATAATCACGTATGCGAGAAAGACCCTTGTGGATGCACAAAAGAATTACACAACCACAGAAAAGGAGCTTCTTGTAGTCGTCTTCGCCCTCGACAAATTTCGTTCTTACTTATGGGGGAGCGAAGTCATTGTACATACGGATCACTCTGCCCTGAAATACCTCTTTACCAAGGCAGAAGCTAAGCCAAGGTTATTGCGCTAGATTCTTCTATTACAAGAATTTGATGTTTTGGTTGTTGACAAAAAGGGTTGTCTCAACGGCGTCGCTGATCACCTCTCCCGTATTGAAAGGCCATACGATGGGATTCCCATTCGGGAATATTTTCCGGATGAGATGGCATTCAGCATCCAACAGTTTAACAATGAGAAGTCTGATTCTAACGATGATATTGACAATAACTTTACAGAGTTAGTTGCATTATGTGAAGCTTTGCAGATAAGCTCTCAAGAGCCATGGTATGCAAACATGGCCAATTACCTAGCCTCAGGAATCCTCCCTCATGGGCTTTCTTCTCAGCAGAAAAAGATTTTTGTCTCAAGTGAAGCATTTCTTCTGGGATGATCCATACTTATTCAAGGTATGTGCCGACGGGATCATCCGGAGATGCATTCCTGAACGTGAAGTCACATCTGTTCTCCAATTCTGTCACTCTAAAGAGGCCGGTGGACATCATGGGTCCACTCGAACTGCGGCTAAGGTTTTGGAATCAGGTCTTTATTGGCTAAGCTTACATAAAGATTCCCATAGATTTGTTTCTCAATGCGACAGTTGTCAAAGAATGGGAAACATCTCCAGGCGTCATGAAATGCCGCTAACCAATATCCTGGAGGTGGAATTATTTGATGTTTGGGGCATCGATTTCATGGGTCCATTCCCCTCATCACAAGGCCATCAGTACATCCTAGTTGTCGTTGACTATGTTTCCAAATGGGTTGAAGCCATTCCATGCTCATCTGCCGATGCCAGAACTGTTCTGAAATTTTTAAAGAAGAACATCTTCACCAGATTTGGCGTTCCACGAGCTATCATTTCGGATGGCGGTTCTCACTTCTGCAACCGCCAATTTGATAACCTTCTAGCGAAATATGGAGTCCATCATAAGGTCACCCTTCCCTACCATCCACAAGCTAATGGACAGACCAAAGTCTCCAACCGAGAATTGAAATGGATCTTGTAGAAACGGGCCGTTCATCTCGCAAGGATTGGTCCCCCAAACTTGACGATGCTTTATGGGCATATCAAACTGCCTTTAAAACCCCTATAGGAACCACACCATTCCGCCTTGTGTATGGAAAAGCCTGTCACTTGCCCGTGGAACTTGAGCACAAGGCCTATTGGGCCCTCAAAGCCCTCAACTTTGAAATAAAGGAAGCAGGGATTAAAAGGAACTTCCAGATATCAGAGTGTGAAGAATTACGTCACACCGCCTTCTAGAATGCCCTTCTCTATAAGGAACGCACTAAACAAATTCATGATCAAGGCATTCTCCCTAGAGATTTCCGAATAGGTGATCGAGTCCTTCTTTACAATTCACGACTTCGAATATTTCCAGGGAAGTTGAAGTCCCGTTGGGCTGGGCCTTTCACTATAACTTCGATGACCGAGTTTGGTACTTTCGAGCTTGAAAATTCCAAAGGGGAACGGTTCAAAGTCAATGGTTCCAGATTGAAGAAGTATCTGAGCGGTCCTCAAGAGCACTCAATTTCAGCCTGCTATATGTTCCAAGACTCTCTTCCACTCCCTTCCAACCCCAAACTTCCTGTCATATCACAAGTGAAGCAATCTAATGGCACCCGTCTGATGCACAGCAAAGCCAAGTGTAGGGCACCTTCACTCTCACCTACCAGGTCCTTCCTTTCTTCTTTCCTTTACTCTTTAATTTATCTTTCTTTTTCTAAAAAAATCGAGTTCTTTCTTTTTGAACATTGGGGACAGTGTTCCTGCCTAGTGTAGGGCAGGGGGACCCCCTCTTAAAAAAACAAAACATATTGATGCACATATAGCATGTCTAGTTTATCCAATATAATAAGTTTTAAGTTTATTAACCTTCTACTCAGCTTCTTGTATGTCTTTGATTAAGTTGACATTAGGGAAGGCTAGATATTTGTTCTCTCAAGAGGTAAGCTTTCTAATGACCTTTAGATATCATTTCTCACTTCGTGATTCTTTTTGTTAACATGAGTATATGACCTTACTTCTATTTTTGTCCGTGATCTACTTATGGGTAATATATCTTTCTTTCCTTTTCAAAATAGTTCAAGTCTTATGGGTGAATATCTTAGAAAAGGGTGATGGAAAAAAATGGAAAAAGCTTCAAGAAAAAAAACTTTTCTTACAAAATATATATGAAGCATTATGAGGTTGTAAAATTGCCTCAAAATAAAAGCAAGAAATGAGAGTTTTTTTCCTTTTTTTTCTCCTAAATTCCCCGTTCTTTAAAATGAAAAAAAATCATGGTTGGATTCAGAAACCCTTGGAAAATAGGGCTGAACTATTAAAACCATTGATGAGTGTCTTGGCCACTTTCAGAAACTCTTGAAAAATAGAGCTGAATGTTGGAAACCGGAAGAAGGAGAGATGCAAAATCCCCTATGCAAAATTGCCCATGAGTCCTTGTTCCGTTTTTGAGATTGGATGTTTTACTTTTACCCATTTGTATATTATTGATGGAATGAGAAAGATTAAGTGATTTTTATGAATTAGAGTCAAGTAGTTAGAAAAGAATTATCTCATTGCCATTCTAGAGTTTATCTGTTTTGTGCACAAGTAGTTACTCTTTTCTGATTTAATTTTGCTCGAGGACTAGCAAAAGGTAAGTGTAAGGCCTTGATAAGCCGTAGACTTATCATATTTTATAAGCTAGATTTATAGTAGTATTAGTTAAAATAAGGTTAGGATAGGTAGTCTTTACATTATTTTGTATGAAAATCATTTTATGTGTTCAGACTAATGCCTTTAATGTTTCCCATGCAAGGAGCACGTTTTACATCAGAAACCAAGCTTTGCCGGATGTGGAGCCGGGTTCCTTCTACACGGCATATGTACGCATCAGAAAAGGGATCTGGCCGGGCATAATGTCGGGTATTCTGTAGCCGGCATAACCAAAGGGCGTACATGTTCACCAAAAGATAGCGGTTATTTACCGTTGACCAAAAGCTTAGTGCCGGGTATGGTGCCAGACATCCCTTATCCGGCATATGTAACGTTTCACCAGAGCAGTTATGACAGTTAAACGGTTACCCGTGTTTTACACGTGGTGCCGGATCGACGCAACCCGGCATGGCATCCGGCACATGGGAAAAAGTTGCTTATAAAAAGGGCGAGAGTATTCACTACAAGGATATTCCACACACAACACATACACGCCATCCCTACTGATGTTCAGCCATCCACTCCAAGTGTGGTGTCATTTTCTACCATGGAGTTACACTTGATCCACCATTTTTAAGAAGACGAAAATCATCGGGTTAAGGCTATGATTCTTCCTTTCCTTTTGTAATTCTCTTCTGGTTGTATGGAGTGTTGGGTAGAACTCTTTGTATCTTAGTTAGAAATGTAATCTTCTTGTAAACATTATGATCATTCAATATATTCTTATAAGTTTTTCTAAGAATTTGGTCTTTAACTAGGATAGAATGAGAAAGCTACTTGTTCCTTCCCTTTCTAAATTCTTCTTAAGGTTTAAAAGACAAGAGTTGAATTGGTTAAAAATTCTTAGTAATCTTTTACCGTTGTTAGATGCATAAGTGTAGATGACAACATTTAAAGAATTGAATTTCCTTATCTATTTTCATTATCTCAGTCGAATACTGACGAGAGATTGTTGGGTTCGAAAGTGGATAGTGAGTCTCTGTTTTTGGAATTAGAAACTGGGATGAAAATTCATATTTTGGTCTTGCCGGATCTTGGGTCGGGTTGGATGTGTCCGGCATATTCAATGTCTTTGAATGCGTCAGGTATTGTGCATCCGGCAATGAGTGCGGCACGTTCATTTGTTTGGGATAATTCAGAAACTTGACATTCATTAAATGATCATGATTGCTTATTAGGTCGACTACATTCCTAACTAGGATAATTTCACTGTAAATACCATTAAGTTAGGATTTCTAATTGGTTATTTTATTTAGTAAAATTACAAATCTCATTTTCGCCCTCCTTACTTAGTAATTACTAAGGCTAGGACTAATTTTCTATACAAGTCCTTAGGGTTCGACATTCCTGGTCTTAAAATGCTTGCTTGCTACTTTGATCGGGTTTTGGTTTGCTACCCGTATTAGATTGAGTAGGTTATTTTACTTTTTATTCTTTGTCGTGCATAATGCCGGGTAGAGCATACCCGGCACATTCTTGATTTTTCTTATGTTTTAGTTTAATCTTTTGTACATAATTATTCAATTAATACCTACTAGAATCTTTAGTTAGCAACTTTAAATTATGGTTGGTAGGAGAACCATATCTAAAGCCGCACGCCAACCTTTAAATTACAGTTCCGCATATAATCGTAACCTAAAGTCTGTTGCTGTTACCCACTATTCATCACCTGGCTCATTATAAATTATAATTTATATAAGAACTGTGAATAATTATCTCCGGCCTTAAATTATGGTTGGTCTATTAACCATAAATTATTATGTGTCATTTATTCCTTTTTTCCACTAGTGTTGGTTCTAAGGTGTGAACTATAGTTGTTTGGCTTAATAAGCTAATTTAGTTGTTGTTGTGTTACCATGGAAGAAAGTATTGTCTTGCTAAGTTGTGGTGTATAATCTTTCCTTCGAGTTCTTATTGTGATTGTTAAATTCGAATTAATGTGTTTTCCTTTAGTTTTATGTACAATCTGTCTAAGGAAGACTTATCGAATGAACAAGGATAATTAATGTGGAAATGAGATGGTCAATGATTAAAAGGTAAAGAGGGTGGACCCTAGAAATCTGGGCATACGGCTATTTGATCTTCATTGAGGGGGCAAACCGTTTAGATATGGGCATAAGGCCACATTACTTTCATTTGGCTCATGGTACGCCTCGGGCTCCATGGGACGCTCTTTGGTTTCCTACACTATAGTTTAAGGTACTATAGGGGGTGTGCACATCTTTTAGGGTTGGGAGTGTGGATAGGATATGTTGGATCGCCTATATGATCAGTGTTTATCCGTACACTTGGTTTGGATGGAAATGGAACAATGATGACAAAGAAAGATAAATGAATTGGTTAATGAATAACTTGATGAATATGGATATTTGGATGTTTTATTATATTTACTTGAATTGTTGGTTGTTTTGTGAATTATATATATATGTATACTTACTTTGATATATTACTTTCTATAATAGTGATTATATTTAGCGTTTGCTGATTATCTGGCACTGTGCCTTGTGGTTCCTTCCTTCTGTTGTTTGAAAAAAAAAACCCCACAAGTATAGGCTTGGTGGTGCACATGAGTGTAGGAAAAAAGGGACTAGAGACTTCCACCTAGATCATTTTAAGAAATTTTAGTATTATATACTATGTTTGTACCTAGAACAACTAGTAATAACATTTGGTTTTGGTTTATGTTATATATTAATTAAGCCTTAGCATTCACATCAGTAGTAAATGTGGTGGTAGCACCCCTTTAGCTTGAAGACTTCCACTGTTGTAGTTTAATCTTGTTTATTACTATCATGCTCTGTAAAGGATTAGAGATTATGGGTGTTACACGAACAACTAGTAATATCGTCCATAACGGACAGTACTTGTTAACGTCCACAACAGTCAGAACTGGAGCAAACAGAAGTAACTCATCCGCTAAACGACGCCTTGTGTAAGTGTCCAAACGAACGCACCAAAACAGACCCTAAAAACTGCCTTACCTGCGCAGTAAAAAAAAAGACCATGGAGAAATAGTCTGTTTCTCGTTGGTCCGCTAAATGGACCATTTTCAGGCCGAGTTTCGAGCGGACAAAAAAAACCCGGACATACCACCATAATGTCCGTTTTTTATCGCCCACAGCGAATGATAAAAAACGGACATTATGGTGGTCTTTCTAGTTTTTTTTGTTCGTTCCGGACAAATATTTAATAAGCCGCGACCCATATTGTTTTTTACTTGTAAGCCAGATTTGAGTTTCGTTTGATCTGATTCATTGCTAACAATATTACTAATCCTACACTAACATAAATAATCAATTATGAGTGAAAAACGTTACCATAAACGCTGAAAATGAAATGCGACCGAAAGAGAGATTTTGGGAGGTTTTGGAATAGATGGTTTTCACGCGAAGTTGGAAATGAGAACGTGAAGAGAGAGCAAATCTGGGTGGTATATGTAGCCAAAATTGATTTTTTTGCGACTACGAACTCTAGAATACTGACTATGTATTGGTGACTGTGAATTTTAAAAATTTGATAGTACTTTGATTAAAACGTTTGCGGAAATAAAAAAACTGTAAGTAACTAAAGGATTTAATTTGATGTATAGATAAATAAAATGGTGACAGAGTTGTTAATTACCCACTATCACTCAGTAATAGCCAGGCATAAACACCCAATAACTCTTGAAAAACATGATAAAGAAAGGAGATAGAAAGAAAATAAGACATTACGTGAATTAGGGAGTTTTAAGTGAGTTAAGGAAGTTGGAAGACCTGATTTAGTAAAAGGCTGAAAAGAAGGTGTGGGTAACTTCAAATTTTGAATTTCCTAACTTATAAAGAAAAATTCGTGTTGTAATTAGTAAAAGGACCAATGTTAAAAATATAACTTAAAGATCATTAATGAATTTTATGCATTAAGGATTTAATGAGGGTTTAGTGTACAAGGACAAATAAAAGCCGAAAGTAACGTTATATACTGAATATCATGACTTATTAAAGATGAAAGGGTGGTGCATTATCAGAAAATTCAAAACTAACGGTTTAGTACCTCGGAATAGCATTACAATTCTTGGAATTGCATCTATTCCCATGTTTGGTACAGAGAAAACCAATTCCAGGAATTTAGCTTATTCCATTTGCTGGTAACTCACTGGGAATAGTATTCCCTACCAAAACGCTGGGAATTGTTATTCCAAGCGAGTGACCAGATTATCTAAATACTCGATAAATTAAAATATAAGTAGATATCAATTATAGTCTTTATTTATTAATCTATATTAATATTTTAGTTACAATTAATTTTTAATATATATTATTTATAGACAAATTATTTTTTATATATTTAAAAATAAAGAAATGAACCATTTTATTATTAGCGAATGTCTTCGATGTTATATAATAAAATAAAAATTATGTATTATATATCAGTATTTAATATAAAATCAAATATATTAATACTTAAAATATGGTTATTTTAGTTCTAAATGGAATAAATAATACAATTGAAATTTAAAAACATTCATATTAATAATAAAATAATTGACTATAAGCAAATATATATCTGTATAGCTATTACTTACTATTTCAATATTATATATTGTTCAATTGTTGATATAATAATTATTTTATTCTATTTTAAACATACATTTTAGTTAAAACAATATATTCTAGAATATTACTTAATGGAATTTAAAAACACAAATTCAAATTTAATAGTGGATTTTCAAAGAGATTAAAAATAAAGTCTATTAGCATAGGAATTTGTTCTTTAATTATTAAGCACAGTATAAAATCTATAATAACTTTGATATATAGTTAAAATAAATAGTTTGTAGACATAATTTTATAATTATTACTTAACAAGTGCAATACTTATAATTAATCATTATGAAATATACAAATATTTTGTACTATAATAATTTTAATATAATTAGATTGTAATTTTATTAGTTTTTTCTTTCCTTGTAGAATGTTTTATTAAAATTGAATTAGTAATAGTTTTAAAAGAATTTATCCGCATCTGAATAATTAGTATAATTTCTATATTAATCACATTCATATTACATGCTAGTATAATGTTTCTTTTATGTTCTATATACTCTATAATTACAAGTTTATATTCATAGTATCAATTTAATTATTATCCATAAAATTTAAATAGTAGAACTTTTCGGGTTCTTATATATGAAAAGTAAACTTTATTAATTATTATGTAATAATTTTTTTACATATTTTGAAGTTATATATAATGAAAATTTATAGTTTATCATACAACAAATAATAATAATGTTACATATCAATTATACATTCGTAACAGTATACTTTATTCTAAGTCTATTCCTATCATTATTCTGCCAACTAAACTAAAGAAACATCAATTTCAATTATTCACATCATAATAACCACCAATTGAGATGATATTCTATTCTTATAATTCTATTATCTAAGTATTTTAACTCTAAAATTAACATTCCAATACCAAACAACCGTAAAGGTTAAAATATGATTTTAAGGTCAAAATGACACTTTTGTACACTAAGGATAAATTTGTGATTTTGAGTGGAGTTAAATTCAAATTTACCCAAATTTTACAGAGTCCCCCACCCCATATTTAAAAGCCAACCAAAAAGTTAAATTTCAGCTCTTGGGTTGAAGGGTCTTAATTACCAAATGCTCTTATGGTCAAAATCAACCCTAGATCAGAATGACCAAATAACTTTTTGGCTCAACTTAACAAACTGATTCTCTAAATCCAATAAAACACTACCAGCCTCAACACCACTCCCTAAAGGTTCTATTCCTATTTTACTATAAAAAATGACCGAAATTGAACTTTAATTATGTCATGAAATGAAGTTTTATGATATTTCACTATTTTTGGGCAAATCTTGTGTCAACGCGGTCAAGGCTTTAAAAATGCCCATAACTGTCTGAAGGCCCTAAACCTGTTTTCGAAGAGAGCGTTTAAAGTTGCTAACGTTTGACCGGTAATCGTGAAAGGTAAAGTGCGGGTGTAGTCCGTGAGCAAGAGATACATACACGTTGGACGACGTGGTAAAATCTTAAGCGTCAGAAAGTGACGAGGAAGAGATAGAAAAGGCAGCTAAAATCCCGCACACCTTTCGCGTCGAACCAAGTGTGAATGCATCTCTTTTAGTCAAATTCCGGCCTGAAGCTCGGTTGAATTACTCTTTCCTTCTCTCATCCATCCTGTCCCTCGTTTGGCCGCTGTCGAGTGCTTTGATTTTTTGAGGCGGCTTACGGTCACTCATCGGGTGCTGTGTTAGGTATGTTCGGACGTTTTGAAATCCGGTCAGAAACGAGGTGAAATCCGAGCCCCGCACCCCCAATCCCTTATCAATACCTTTGGCAATTGCTGGCCCCGCGGCTAAGATTTCAGGTGATTGCTCAATCTCATTTCACACTCTGTTAGTTAAACTCTCATAATTGCTTTTCAAAACCCTAATTTGGAGCCAGAGCTTGTAGGTGTTTATATGTCTGCATAACTGAGAGATAATATCGAATTTTAGGAATCTGAGTTCTTGTTTCGTTATAATATGTATTACAGCTGCCGCGCTAATGATCTGATGACTCCTAATTTATCTATCGAATTTTTGCACTTTCCTCAATATCTATGTCTTACTCCCTTGCCACTGTTTTGCCTGGAAAAACGGGATTTATCTTGCTCTGTGTCACGCTTTCCTTTTTTTGATAATTCTGTGTCACGCTTTCCTGAGGTATGGAGAGTTGAATCTATCGTAATTGAATTAAAAATAAGAGAATATGATGATGATATGGGATAGGATAGAGAGAGTAAGAAAATACAATGAAATGGTATTTGTAATTGCATAATTGGCATTATTTCTGGTGCTTCTTTTCGTTGGTTCTTGTTGTTTTGTGTTACCTGGGTATATAGCTAAATTATAGCACTGCGGTCGTGCATCTCGGAATTCAATTTTAAGGTGACCTGGATGTATAGCGCTGTCCAACATCCTATTATATCCAGACTTTTCCCTCGTCAAATTCTGTTCTGTTTCCGATTCCACATCTGATTACTAACACTAACACTGCTGTCTGATGGCAGTTTGAAGAAAAAGAAAGCTCGGGCTGCAGAATTCCAAATATGCTACATAAAGAAGAAAGAACGTGTCATGTTCTTCTGAAGAAGCCAATGCTCCCAGACTACAGTCGGTGATGAACAGTGGTGATGAATTGTCCATTGAGAAGGGAACTCTTCTTGTCCTCTGTAATTAGGCCTATCACTCCAAGTCCAGAACGGGGGAGTAGTATTTTGTGCAATCGTAATATTCTTACTAGTAGTACTACATCTGATTCTGGGAAAGCTCCTTGGTTACTATCATCATCATCATCATCTTTCCTGCCTGTAACCACCACCTTCATGAGCAACAATGAAGAATGTGATGATGTTGATAATGATAGCCCTCACACTCACACTCCTCAAGAGATGGTTTTTGATCCGTTTGCTCCTGGTCCTGAGTATCTGGCTTGTGCTCCAATCCGACGTCACATGGTTTGTCGGAAAGAATTTAAAGATATATGTCGAAGGCTAAGTTTTGGAGGTGATTCTTGTTTTGATGATGATGATGAGGGTGTAGGAAGAGACATAGATGTGAAGGAAAAAGAATCAGTATTGAATGTGGAGGAGATATCTGAAGAAATGATTCTGGAGTGTCTGTATGAGACTCTTTTGGAAACGATGTTGGGAAAGGAGACAAAAGGGGTGGTATTGCTGCGGAAATGAAACAGTGTGATGAGCTAAAGGATGTCTTCTTCGTGGAGACCCTCCATGTACAATATTAGGTGTGAGGGAATACAGTTGCTTTAACTACTGCGATGCAAATGGTGATGATACATGTCCCTGGTGCTCCAATGAAAGCTGCAGTTAGGAAAGCAAGAAATGTGGAAGCTGTTCGCAGAAGGCTGGTTTCTGAGGGTTTGGGATCTTCACAGTCGGACGAAGTAGTGGAGTAGGGTTTTTTTTTTTATAAGTATAGTAGTAGTAGAAAATGCAGAACATATGATTCTAAGCTTTAGTTATAAATGTTGTAAATGTTGTATCTTGAGTAGGTAAGGTTGTAGGAAAGTATATGGTTCAAAATTGAGATTTGAAGTTTCTCACATATTCTGTGTCGGGGAAAGAGGACAACCTCTTCCTCCACAGACATTTTTCAAGTATTTTACTAGTTAGACGATGAAGAATGAAAGGTGTCAGTTTCGGGAACTATACACGCCCACTTTATTACAAAAAACCAAACCGTATTATGTATGGAAAACATCATAAGAAAAAAAAAACACAAATGAATAAAATAAAACTAGTGCTAGTATTGTCTGTATTAATTCCCCTGAAATTGATCAAAGTCTAGTGTGGTAACTGCAATCCTTCTTGGTGACATTGAAAGCAGGAAGGCGATAACAATCCGGCAATCTGAAGTCGTCTCAGCATGCTTATGGATCAACCCACCCAACAAATAGACTTTCCCAGGGATACTAGTCTTTGTCTCTATTGGCAACTCACCACCCATAACATCACTAACCACTGCTCTCCGAATCTATCCGCTAACAGAACGAACGAGGTGACACTCTACAGTTGCCGATCCCATGGCAGGAATAGTCCCTCGATCAATCTGAGCTTCTCCAACCTGATTCCCCCTATAGAGCACCACGGCGAGCCGATGTGATGCCTGAAGGCAGCGTGGTTAGGGTTTGAGACGTCAACAGACAGGTCAAGGCTGATATTGAGCTGGATTTGGATTGCCGGGAAGGTGAGGTGTGGAGAGACACCTTGGAGTGTGACGGAAGTGATTTCGGTACGTGGATGTTTGATCTTGAAAAAAGTTAGGGATAAGATTAATCCGATGATGAAGAGTATAAAGAGGAGGATGAGGATTGTCCAAATTATAGTTTTGCATCCACAGCAATTTCTTGTTCCTGCTGTTGTTGCCGCCGATTGGTGATAGGTTTACGTTGTTCGACTTGCAGCGTCATTGTGTGATTTAGACTTAGTATTATGGTATGGTATAAGAATGATGAAGAGGGAATGCAGATTGAAACTGTGTATAGTAGCTGCTACCTAGCTTAGCTAGTAGTACTACTTACAAAGTGGAAATCAAACAATAGCACTTGTATCAGAAGAAAAAGTAAGTATAATCAATTTCACCTTTCATATTGATTGATGGTCGGCTCCACCAACAACATTCACAAGGAAAAACAAAATCACCTATAAGTAGTTAGTGTGCACTCTTAAATGCAACTTACTCTCTCAACTGCCACCGATAACCAGCCACTCTTCTTTTAACACACACTCACCTCTCAAACGATAGGTTGGAAGTAATTACTACCCATCCCAATCCAAAGAGGTTTGGATTCGTGTCTTTCTCTAGAATGTAGAGCTAGTTCGTAGTCCCCACACTATACTACATGAGTGTAGCAGTATGAATGTCTTCCGAGAAAAAGATGGGTTTCTTTAATGTACCATTTGACTTTATTTACATCTCCACCTTGCACGCATGTCTATCAGTCTTTGTGTCACAAGTATCCACCTGGGCCAACTTCTATCCCTCAAAAAGTAGCGGTATACCAGGCAAGCTAGTTGAATTTTCAATTGTACGACCCCAAACTTACTAACTCAACGTTACTGTTAATGATGGCACTCACCACCAATCTTGTACCTGAATATGCATACTCTAACTTACCGGAAAAATATATCATATTTATAATATATAAAATCAGAATAATTATTATAGATAATAAAGATTATCATAAATCTTAGTATAATTTACAGTGAGGGCATATATAAACTCAATTATAATTAGCATGTTTATAATATCTAGATTTATTTTTATAAAAAGAGTCTAAACTTTAGACACTTATTCATAAGGTTTTATTTCCTTGGTCAACCCCGTTATTGTTAATCTCTGTTTAGCATATGGCGAGCGAGTTCAGTGCAAGTAAACAAGGGTGTGGAGGTTGATTTTTTTAGGGAGGTTGAAATTTGGTTCTTGACTATAAAACCTAGATCCTAAAATATTTTTTATGAAGGGTGAAATTTTGTTATCCTGACATCCCTTAAACGCCTAATTTATCGCCCGTTCTTTCCCTAAAAGCTTACACCCGCTTTCAGTGGGCCTCACGTGGACTATGCCCTGAGGGCAAAATTGACTAGAATCGCCACCTAGTTTGATCTAAAATGAACTAGGAAGGAAAAAGAATCTACAAACCATTGGTTGACTATGAGATTTGTTGCCTATGGATAAGGCTTATCTGATCGTACCAAAGATTCTATGTGAGGTTTGTATTAGGTTACGCCCCTCAGAAGTGGCAAAGACCACGGCTTCGTATGGCGCCAGAGGAAACTTCGGTCCCCAATTGTCAGTATTGCTTTTTTTTCAAAACCTTTTTAAAAGAGATTCAATTTGGAGGCCACAAGGATAGAATAGGTAGAGTGTAGAGTATGGATAATTGATGAGGCAAGCCTTTCTATTAAGCTGGTGCGAAGAAAGGTTAATAGGTTTAAAGGAGTTGATTGAATATAGAATGAAAGGTTAGACAAGCTTTTTTTCCAAGCTAGAGCCAAAATGAGGATTGATGAATAAAGGGAATGGAATGAGTATGGATAAGAGACAAGGAAATGTGTAAGATTAACTTAGTGAAAAAAGACTGGAAGTTTGATAGTATAAAGTTTACGGAGGCGAAGGGAGATTTGAGTGTTTCGAAAGGTATGAATACCGCCTTAGAGATAGGAAGAGGTTTTTAATTGAAAGGGGTCGCACACTGAGTGGGTGCCTACTTACTCAACTCTTTGTTGAGATCAGACCTTACGTAGTTCATGGCCTTTAGGATTTTGGGGTATTGGGGTTTTGAGAAAATTGGGATTTTGACATTTTGGATCTTTGAAGGCTTGAAGGGGTATTTCGATCATTTTGAAACTTGATCAATTGGGTGTGCTTGATAGATGGTCAGGATTATCCGTTGAGTTATCAAAGGTTCTTGGGTTTGAGATTCTGAAGGGTTAAAGTTTTGAAGAGTTTCAGATTTTAGAGGTTTTAAAGATTTTTGGGGGTTTAAAAGAGTATCATGATTCCCGCTGAAGTGCTTAACACCTTTAATTAGTCTGAATCCATTGAATTTTCCGAGTCTGCTACAACATCTGAGTCTTTTGGCATGTTCGAGCTTGCTGAGACATTCGATTTTGTTGAGACGTTCAAGTCTGCTAAGACATACGGGTCTGTTGAGACATTCAAGTCTACTAAGACACCCGAGTCTGTTGAGACATCCAAGTTTGTTGAGACTGTTGAGTGTTAGGGTACTCAAGATTTGATGGAGTTTGAGGTCTTTCAAGGAATTAATGGTTTCAGGGAGTTCAAGATTTTGAAGATTTCGAGACTTATGGAGTTTGAAGGAATCAGAAGAATTCATGATTTAGAGGAGTTTAAGATTAGTGAAGGTCAGTATCTTGAAGAGTTTGAAAATGTTTAAGTGTACTTGAAATTTTATAAGATATCAGAATTCTCCTGAGATGTTTCAGGTTTGAAATGATAGAGTCAGTGAGACGCTCTGGTCTGTGTAACATTTAAAATCTTGTGATGAAGGAGTCCATGAGATGGTCGGATCTATGAAACATTTCAAGATCCTGTAATCTTTCATTTTTTTTAGTAATTAAGAATGATCAAGGCTTTAAGATCATGAAATGAAATTATTTAAAAATCAGAGAATTCCAGGAAGGTTTGTGTGTGCAAAAGCTGAAATCTGCAAGACAATTAAATTTGGAAGATGTTAGAATTTGTGAGACAATTGAAGCGGGGGGGAGATTGAGTCGCTTGAGATTTAAGGGAGTTTGAAGTTTCAAGGAACTTAAGGCTCCATGAATTTTGAAATACCCCGACCTTAAATATGGCGATTAAATTATCCTAATAGGTATTTAAGAGCCTAATAATGATTAAGAAATATTGGTAAGGGAAAATAAATCCAAAAGAGATAAAGAAACGCTTAAAAAGCGAAGGGAAAATTCACGAGATACCCCTGTTTTCTTTCGTAATTCACAATATACCCCTGTGATTTTTGTAATTCAACTTTAAACATGCTTAAATGTTGTCCAAAATTGATGAAACTTTACATGGACGATGCTAAAGTGTTATATTTTGGTCCAATATCAAATTTGAAGTTTTTTAAGCTCACATGTGACCTGTGGTACCCAATGAATATGTGACTGCTCATTGGGTCCCACAGGTCACATGTGAGCTTAAAAAACTTCAAATTTGATATTGGACCAAAATATAACACTTTAGCATCGTCCATGTAAAGTTTCATCAATTTTGGACAACATTTAAGCATGTTTAAAGTTAAATTACGAAAATCACAGGGGTATATTGTGAATTACGAAAGAAAACAGGGGTATCTCGTGAATTTTCCCAAAAGCGAAAAACACTAAATAAGCGTTAACTAACCATAGGAGGTAGGAGACCTCGGTTAGCGTATTATAAGGATTCTAAAGGCTTAATTAAGTCTAAATAAATATTAGGGAACAAATCCCGAAGAAAACAGATCCTTAAAATGGATTAAAAACACTAATGAACATTAAAGCGCGTTTTTCGAGGTAACCGGGAAAACGTGACTTTAAGCGGGTCAAATAGACTCGTAACAATTTTGGTCAACTAAATAATCATTAATAAATATTAGTGAAGCTTTAGAACCAATAAAATCAATAAAACGAGAAAATAATAAAAACTGTCAAAAACGGGAAGTTATGGGGTAGAAACATAAATAACTCAAACTTATGTGTCCAATATTGTAAAAAAAATTTTTGCAAACCCATATGGGCTGTGTGTGTCCGATTGTGAGCCCTCTCTCACACTCCCTCACACCCTCTTATTTAATTGTGCTAATGCACTACAAGACAAATACATTTAAAAAGTAAAAAGTAACCCCCTTTACTTACTTACTCTCTCTCCTACTCTCTATTCTCCCTCACTCACGTACAGACCCCCATCTCCCTCACTCTCTTTTCTTTCTCTGGTTGCCTTCTTCCTCAACCGATGGAAATGGAGAAAATGGAGAACCCTCAAAAACACTCACTTCTCTCCTCTTGTTAGGTGTCCAAACCTTCTCCAAAAATTACAAAAACTACACCATTGTCTTCCTCTCATCAAGGGGAACATTTCCCTCTTTTCAAAATCCGAAAACGAGCATCTTCATCTCCATGGGTGTGTAGCATTTGGAGCTTCAAGACCACCATTAGAACCACCTCCTTCTCCTTGATATTTTGAGGTAAAATATCCTCGAAACATTACCTTTTTCTAGCCCTTGTGGGCAAAACGAGATTTATACTAAACTTTGTTTGGTTCCCTTGTACTCTAGCCGATTTTGGCATTCTTGGAGGAGTTGGAATCTTGTTCTTGAGCCATACCAAGCTTCACTTATACCCTTACAAGGTAATAGGATTTCTAAACCCTAGAAATCTTGTGTAAAGCATTTCAATGAACTAGCATTAATCTAAGGGATTAGTATGTTAATTGCACTTATTTTGTGTGCTTTGGGTGATGGGAATGGAGTTGGCAAACTCCATTCCCCATATGGACGATTTGGGCAAGAAAGAGAAAAGAGAAGAAGTGGAAAAGAAAAGAGGAAATAAGAGCTTAAGGTAAGAGCTCTTTCTTGAATGGTAAATTTAATGCATTAGCGTAATGGGAATGGGTAACCAATTTAACGAACCCAAAACATTGTATTAGTATTGTAGTTGTGGAAGTTTGACTGATTGGGAGCTTGTACTTGGATTGTAGGCCTTAGAGCCAAGTATTGTGTATTTGTATTGGCATTGTTGTTTGATGGAAGTATTGGAGTATTGGTATTGACTTGAGTGCTGGTAGGACCCTTGTATGGGTGTGGCTAGATTAGGAAAGAACCTGATGAAAAAGTGTGTATGTGGAGAAGTAAGAAAAGTAGGTGAACTATGGCGAAATTTCGGTAGGAATTATGTATTTAAGAATGACTTGGTGAATGGGAGAACCAAGGTGTATATTGGATTGAGTAGGTATGTTTAGTAGTGATGAAGTGGTAGTTGTAGTATGAGAAATAAGAAGTGTAAAATCTGTAGCAAAGTGTATAAAAATGCAATGGAGAGACTAGGAGAACTTATGTACAAGACCTAGTGAATGAGTGTTGAACTTGAAGAGGTAAGATAATGCATTGTAGGCCTTGGAAATGGCATTAGGAGATGAGAATATGCATGGGGAATAACAACTAAAATCTGTAGCAAAACGAAACTAGGAAGGATGTGTATAAGTGTGAAAGGGAGTGTAAAGGGAGATGTAGATGTATGTGTGAGTTAGTATGAAGAGGAGTAATGAATTGGTAATGGATTTAGACATGTTTAGAAGTTTAATTAGGTTCTTAAACATGTGGGATTAAGGGTAGGAATATTTGGGAAGCATTTGGGCTAAGTGAGGATTGTAACAGATTTTGAAAATGTCAAAATCTGTAGAAATTGTAGCAGGGTCCGGGACTTAAGCCCAGGACTAAATCCCGGACCAACATGTAAAAACTGAACGAGTGTAGATAGCAGTGGGTGGTCCGGGACTTAGGTCCCATACAAGGACCCGGACCACCCCTTGAAAAATGGTCGTGAGTTTTGTAAGTTCAAGGTCCGGGACTTGGGTTAAGCATGAAGACCCGGACCAGTACCAAAATCCATTCGAGAGTTACAAAGCCTTGGGTCCGGGACTTACCTTATGTATAAGGTCCCGGACCATATTTGAAAACAGGCCGAGAATTACGACCACATGTTGGTCCGGGACTTAAGATCCGGACAAGGTCCCAGACCAACCAAAAATTGTAAAATTAAGCTTATTAAATGGCTTTTAAGGTAAGGAAGTGAAAGGTAATGATAGTATAAGGTAATTAGTACTTAATTAATGATGTTTAAGGGTCATTAAAAGTATAAACAAGTTGGAGGATTAAGTAAGAGAGTTTTAAGTCTAAGAACGTTAAGTTAAACCGAAACAACGGGACACAACGGGGTAAGTACGAGAGTAGTAACTATGTACGTATTGTAATGCTTAGTATTGATTGAACCATTTGGCATGTAGCCGGAGGTTCAAGAATAGGACTCGAGGGACAAGTAGGGACTGAGGAACAAGGAGACACCCGGTAAAGTCAATTTCAGAAAAAGGTATGATTTCTTCATGCCCTGTATCCTAATCTGGTTACCCTGATTTGTGTGCTTATTTGATCACCTAAATAAGATAAATGCATGAATCGGACTATATTGCACTTACCTGTGCTTGACTTATGTTGTTCTTGATATTTATTGTCTTGAACACTAGTTTGTATAATTCATGAAATATATGAATGATGGTGAAGTGTATTTGTACCCTGTATTGTATTTGTGTATTGTATTGCATTTCGTATGGATGTATATATGAGCATTGTATTGTATTATTATGGCTTGGGTATGTGACTTCTACTAATTCCTAACTATCTAACTCCTAACATAAGTAAGGAATAAATTGGAATGAGTAGAAGTCCGATATAGCTTCGGCCACGCGCGAGGATGAGGAGACACAAGAGGTTGGATCCGATTCCTCGTTCTTAAACTGGTCCACGGCCCAAATCCCTTAATGGGTAGCATCCTGGATTGGTGAACCAAGTAAATCCCGGTGGTGGGACAGAGTAGTCCCCGGGCCGGAGGTCCCGACGACTTAGCATGAGTAAGAGTAAGAAGTAAGTAAAGTATGAGTATGTATGTGTAAGTATTGTGTAACGAGCAAAGAGTAATCTCCACCCGATTAACCCGGGTGGACAAAAAGGAGCTAACATGTACTGAGTATGTATTGTGTATGCGCATTTCAGGAAAGGTAAGTAAGTATCAATTGGCTTGTATGGACTACTTGTATGTATTGAAATGTATGTATGTATTCCTTGCGTAAAGTATTGTAGTATTATGTATGAAAGCATGTATGCATGTATGTATGAATAAAATGAACTGCATGTATTCAACCAAGTGGTCGGCGTACCCTCACTAGTACGCGGGGTATGCGGTTATCATATTCAGCGTAAGCTGACCCCCTAGGGGGAACGTTTTTAGTGTGCAGGTACCGGAAGAAGACATGATCACGGTAAGAGACCGGCGACTATACTTGGATAGCTAGAATGAATTGTAGTTAGTAGAGAATTGTAAAAGGGTTGGAACCTTGTATGTAGTTGTGAGGGATGGGTAGTTGTAGACTCTTGATGAGTATAGATGAACTTGGAAGGAGTATTGTATTTGTATTTGGAACCTAGTAACTTGGTTATGTATATTGTATTTTATGGAATGTAAAGGAGCAAAGTCTTGAATGGAGCATTGTAGTATTTCCTTGGTAAAAGGAGTATGTATTGTAGATGTGTAGTACTCGGGATTCCGGTCCATCAGACCGATGCTGTATGTAGTAGTAGTAGCTTCGTTAGTCACGTGGGTGACTAACGACATTGTATCACCCACCGTATGTAAGTATGTACCGCTGCGTGAATCTGGAAGTACGAGGAGATTAGACGGTAATGACAGTATTAACGGTAGGGGTGTTACAAAAAGTGGTATCAGAGCGAAGTATCGCTCTGATGACTAGAAATACCGAGTTTAGGAATACCGAGTTAGGAATTAGAAGCTTAGGGCTAAGGGCTGAGTGTTAGCATTAGAAATATGCTAGTTAGGAACTCCCGGTGAGTACCGGGTACCTACAATACCAGTCCCGCCATCGCAAACCCTATTGTATAACTTGGGAAAGAACGCCAGAGAGAAGGGAAGTCCTCTCATACTCGGGGAAGCCCGATCTGGCAGTTGTAAACCACCAAACGGTAAACAAGAACTTAACACACAGTAGATTCCAAGAATTGGAAGTCCCGGAAATGGATCCCGGTTGAACACCAATAACCACACTTAGTGGCAGTAGAATGAGAACTCCAACCATAAGGAGACTACAACATACAACAACATGGGGCGACATGCCTAGCAGTCGTAGAACCTGGCTAACCAACCAACAGCAGGAAAAGAAGCACCCAGCACAACAAAGCGGGAAAAGGAACTGTAACAAAACCCGAGACATAAGTATACGGGACAGTAAAGCTAAGTAATACTACCAAAGGTATGCTAGCTGACTAAGGACATAGTCAGGAGTGGCTAACTCTGAAAATATAACGCCAAAAGGTTACAATACCTGGCCGGCATAGCTTACACAGCTACAAGGATATCCGCGGGATATGAACCGATAGGACTACAAGGTTAGTGCCTAAACCAGTTAAGGCTCAATCGCCACGGTAAACCAGTGGGAACGAGCAATAAGGAAAAGCACAAACTAAATCAATGGGGATCTCCAAGGATTGGAGAAGTACCCCGATCAATGACAGTCATGTCAAGATCACAGAGGAACTACTTAAAAGATCAAGTATCCAAGACATAGATCAATAAGATCAAGGGAAGAGTCAACAAGACTACCCAAATGCGAGTGGAACCCACACCGTGACCGGTATAGGGTTACCCAAAAACCACCAGTACCACGCACTTGCCACGGCAAGTGCAATAAGAACAGAACAGGAACATGTAGAGGAACACTAACACACCACAAGTACATAGCAATGTACCGAGACCGCAAAGAAGCGATTACCGGACCACGTATCCTAAGAATAGGAAGAATGGAACCTTGGAAAGGCCTAACGGCCTGACCATTGTATTAAGGACATACCAGTCAGCGAGAAGCTGGACTTGGTCAGGACCTCAAACATGGCTATGCCATGAAGAACTTCTTTTAACACCGCACTATGGTTTTAAAACCCAAATTTTCTTTCAAACCACAATCTTTCTTTTAAAACTCTGGATTTTCAAACTAAACCAACGGAATTACGGTGAGTACCACTGAATGTTACAAGAGGAGCTGACAATAGAATACTTCACCTAGGCGTGTGACAAACACTACGAGTGTACCCAATTACGGGATATGGGACAACCGCACTCCGAAGGAGCTTGCGGGCCTGACAGATAGTCGGGTAAGTGGTAACGTATCAACAAGGTACCCCACATAAGTATACATGTAGTGTATGAAACACGAGAAGTAGTCAACTCCGTTCTACGGACCATCAGTGAGTTCACAACCAGAACAACTATACACTTCAGACAATCAAGTATAAAGGAACTCAGAGAATCCATCTAAAGATAAGGAATAAGAACCAGAAGGTGCAAAGAGCACAGACTAGCAAGTATAGACATCGGATATGTCTTAAAGACTTCAAGCAAATGCATGGTAACTGGGCAATTATCCAGCCCAGCATAGTAAGGAAAATGCCTAACGTGAAACACGATGATGCACAATAAACGGGACGAGCTCCCTAGAGCAATCACAAGATTACCACGAAGTATAATCCAGCATTGAAGAGGATATTAACCTAGTCTTAAGCACTAGGAGCAAGTACAGACAGTCTACCCAAGAACGGGAGACGTTCTAACCCAAAAGAGATAACTCAAATACAATACCACAAGGCAGTATGGTAATACCACTCACAAACATTAGCTGGATGTAACGGCATAACCCAACACACCCAAGGAGCAATCCTTGAGGGGTGTCTGAATTAACAACATCAAAACGAGGCGTCATCTAATAAACTACGACAGCTGGGACGAACACTCGGTTAGGACACCGAAGGGATTTCACTTAACAGGAAATACCCTAAATTACAAAAGGCACTAATTAGCAGTAGGTTGCTTGATGGGCCTCCAATGAACGGAAGCGTGATGTCACGACTACCATGGAGCCCAACAATACCTCCAGCCTATGGGGTATACAAAGAGTGGAAATGAGTATAAGCAACTTGGAAAGAGCATAGCTTGCAGCAATAAGGCTTAAAAGCAAAGCCATAAACTTAATACTTTATATAAACCTTAACGGTTGCAAAAACACCACCATTTATAACACGACTTGCAAAAGATATTGCTTCATACGACAAACAGACCGTCAACTGAACAACCCATTAAAGCTCAACATAATGAGCGGCTTGGAGTAATGGTTACCTCAATGTCACTGTCACTAGAGCATCAGTCTAGCTACAGTTGACTATTTTAATTACCCTTCATCCTTCTGCAGAAATGATAGCATAGAGGCATAAGATCGTGATATGCCAACCATTGGCCTGTCCACACTAGGACCTACGGGAAACCCGAGGGAAGACACCTCTTGTTAACTAAAGATCACCAATGCGGTGAAGATGTGAACCCTTAGAAAAGGCTTCCATCAACAGTAACAAGACTTGTGCATGTAGTTATTGCCAAGAGGCGAGTGAACAAGGAAAGAGATTTCCAAATCATTATGATCTAAAGGAGTAAGTATACTCCATACACACCAAGCATGTGGTGAACCGTTATATAAATACTAACATAGTGAACCTCTTCATGAGACCTATGAGTGGTAACCAACCTCTCAACAAGAACTTTCATTTATCAGTGATAGAATACTCTTCAATTAGAGAACGGACCCGAAAGCCCTGAAGTTTCTTGGGATGTCCCGGTGATATACATACGAAGTGAAACTGCACAGCTAGAGCCTATCCAATGCTCAGCACTGGAAAGACAATAATTGTCAGGAACAATCAATGTGAATACCAATTGAACACCACGAATGACCCACGCTCAAGAGAGCTTGTGACCCGATAAATTACTTTATTCTTGGCCAACCAAGATAATTGGTAAATGGTATCATAAATGATGGAAATAATGTGAGGTAAGCCAACCTACTCGTGAAACCTAAACTGAAATAAAACATCTCCACATGGGAAGATAATAAGATTGCGGTATGCTACGACAACCGTCATACATATGAACTAGGAACCTCCTAGTGTAATCACACACATAAGGAAATGGTGCCAATGACAATGGCATAAGTAAAGAGGAACTACCACAGTAACATAAACAGTAAAAACTGTGTCAATGAGTAAGATACGGTGCGCAACAAGCGACCGCTACGAGGAAGTAGCAGATAATGACACGGAGTATAAGTATGAGATGACAGACAAATATTCTTTCCTATCTCATAAGTGACTTACTGTCAAGCGTTTACGCCTCTGCACTCTGTATGACTGAGTGTTTTGGTATTGCACTTATGCAGCTAAGGATCTAATGGGATGGCTAGGGATATGGAGAATGTAAACCGTAGTAAACCCTTCTTTTCACCAACAACATGGCATAAGCCAGTAAACAAGCTTAGCAACAAACCGTGCGGTCTAAGGCCAAGAAGCACGAAGAGTGTACAACACACTAATAATCAGAAATGTGAATTCCAATGGAATAAAGGTGAAAAGAGACTTAAGAAAGTCACTAGGAACCAACGCTGTAACACCCCTACTAATTCGGCTCCTAAATATCATGTAATGTCGCACATAATAAACATATCGCAGCGGTAAATAACAGACTGTCGCTCCTATGGTGTCACTATTATCACTCGCCCATACGGGTGATAACGAATTACCTGATAATCAACATGCGAAACGTATTCCCGCAGTGACCACAAGAGATAGATAGTAGAACTTAAACAATTTTTAACAAACCAACAATAACCAATTATTACAGACCGTACTCGTGAGCATCTAAACAAATCCTCCTCGGTTTACATAACCCGAGTCCAAAACGTCATCAGTATCAACCGTACCAAGTCTTAAACAACAGAAATATCACAACCGTCGCGCCTCGCGTCGACCACCAGCTAATCTCCTGAAATAAAAATGGTTTGTGGTATGGAATCAGCCCCTGCTGAGTATGTTATCACATGCCCCGTCATGCCCCCAAAGACCCTCAATTATTTGGTCGAGAGCATGAGATTCGTTACATGCATTACCGTTTTAATATTTAAAGCTGTAAAACAATTAACAGTAATATCCATACAATAAACACAACCATCAACACAAAATAATATAACCACAAGTATACCAATGAACAACAAAGCGAAACAACGAGAAATAATAACAAGTATCAATTCTCATCCATGGTATAGAACCAATATTGTTCGCCACTGTACAAGTCTTAGTCGTATTAATTTTCAGTTATACCTAGTGACAATGTCTTGTTAAAAACGACATGTCTCTAGTTACCCATATATTATGGCGGGTCACCCACGATAGTAGCCACTCCAACGGTAGAGTCTCCGACAACGAGCCATTCTAGCTCACGGGAAATTTTCTTGATACTTGCAGACCCGTACGCGGACATCCTGGTATCGTTTTTGTGATCACATCGCGCACCAAGAGCCACATTCTCTTGGCTTTACTTTCCTTCATAATTAATTACTTATACCATCGCATCGCATTACCATTTTTTTTTCTAACACAGCAGACTAATGTCATTAGTCCAATCCGGAGTCTGTAAACTCGGGATCCAGTGTTAGATACGAGAGCGGCGTTAGAAAAGCCAATGCTCCGTAAAGATTCTCAGATAATATGTATATCTTATTATCCTAGTGCTACAACGTTTTTCTGACGTTCCTTATATTTCTATAAGATAGCACCATAGCCGCTAGTTAGTTTTATATATATAGGTCCATATATACGAACCAATACTGTTAACTCAACAACAGTAAATAATAAGCAGCTATAAATATACAATTCATGCATAATAATTAACACATTCAGACAAACAATCTTATCACAGAGCACATAGAAGTCTGAACTGAGGAGCCCTCAGAGACAATCAGAGACACATAACAACATACCGTTCACCCTGATTGTATTACGGTGGGTATGAATCAACAAGATCCTATGCTCCGGGTGTCATCTCTAACAGTCTAAACAATACATAATGCTGCTGATTAGCATCCCGTCAAAACAATACAACCCCACGGTACCCTGTACCGTCACTAATAACTCCCGGTTAATCCCCCGTTATTAACTGACAATGTTTTACGGGTTTTCGGCTTAACTCGAGATTTGGAAAAACATTATATTACGTGCGTAGTCTTGCTTCGTATATTAATATACTTTATGTTGAACTTGTTATCGTATGTAACTTAATATACCCTTGTATATTATGTAGTTTTTTCTACATTGCATGTATAATTCTTTATCATGTATTATACATTTCACCTTAGTATTTATTTTCCTAAGGTTCGTTTTTCCAAATTTAATGGAGTATAATTCATATGTAAAAGTACTTTGAAGTATTTAAATCCTTATTATCCATGTATACTCTTAACATTAGAATTTCCATATCTAATGTGTTTATTCTTTTCTCTCCACATCTATTATCATTTTAATTATGATAATTTATAGTTTTTGAACCATATTACATTTTCTACACCATAACATATATTATGGAACTATTTATTATATGGTAAGTCTTATAATCTATATTCATTCTTTTTAATGAATGCCTCTTATATTATAAATGTTTTAAACTCTTATAACATTAAAACCATATTATAAATTCCATTAAAAAGTTAATATTTCCGAACAGCACCTATGTTCTTAAATATTTACAAAATCCACCACATAATTAATATAATGTTACATTATAGTTATATAAAACATATATTATGACATTTAAGTCACTAAAACAATTATAACCTATAGTTATATTTTGTTTATAAAATACCAAACAGCCCCTTATATTCTCGGGTTTTACTATAAACCACTAAACTTCTATAAATCACAACTCCATCCCAATTATAATACATAGTTTTCTAATTCCATTAAAACTATATTATACATATATCTTTATAAAACCTTATACATAACTCCAAAAATTACCAAACTATTCCAAAGGTTATAAATATTATTCCTAACCTTATACTTCCTCTAAATTTCGGTTTCTACACATATGTTACCCATTTGTAACAATGTTATAAAATACCATATATTTACTATATAATTCATATAAGCTCCAAATTTAACCAAATAAACTTCTAAAAATTCCTAATAACTTAAGGACTATTCTAAATTCTATTTAGTACCCCTAAGTCTCGGAAATTACATTATAGCCCCATCTTTTATAAATCTTTTACAATTAATACTATCTTATTATAAGGTAGTATTTTAATTTCTTAAATTTTCCAAACTTGGTCAAAGTCTCCTATATAGTCAACTTTGACTTCTAATACCAAATGGGACCCAAACTTTCGGTAATTACCAATCTTACCCCATACTTTCTATTTTTACAATTTGACACAAAACTTTATAAATGTTATAATTTTTTATTAAATTCATTTAAAAACCCTAAATTGCTCTAAATTAAGCCCACGGCTTTCTAATTTCCAGTAATTACGGTTTGGCCCCATTTAGTTATATAAGCATAAATCTAACTAAATAAGCTTTAAACTTAAATTAAAATGGCCTAATGACATGGCCTTATTACAACCTTGAACTTGCAAAATAAATTACGCTTTAAATGTCTCAAATATAGTATAAACTCACGGCCTCACCATGGTTTAAATATTTTTCCACATAATGTCATATTTGACCATTATGTTAATTAAATCACTTAAATGACTAGCTTAATTTATCTTAGTCATTTTTTTCATTTCTAGGTTAATATAAACACCATATTAATTACTCAACTCTCGGCAATATATATATATGTGCTAAGAAATCATAAAAATCACAAGTTTAAGGTGTTTATACCTTGGTTTAAGCTCGTAACAGCTCAGCAGCTTGAAGGAAAATTCCCTTACATTATTTAGACATGTTTAATACATCAAAATAAGATATGGTTTATACTCCAAGCTTGAGCTTAACCATAAGGAACAATTAATGTAAGATTTAAGGCAAAATCACCTTAAAAATGCAAGGGAAGTTCCAAGTGAATTCGGCCTGTACCAAGCACACATAATGGTGTTAAATTCACCATATCAACATAAGAAATAGCTAAACAACAACAACTGCTATGGTAATTGATTTTACCTTGGCAAAATGCCTAAAAGAGGTATTTCCCTTTGGATCTCGGTCACCCTTGCTCCAAATGGCTAACCAACTGAATGAACATGTAAATATGAAGATTATGAGTGTAAAAACTCATAAAAATCCAAAGAAGAAAACTTGATGTAGAGTGGAGAGGCTTAAGGTATGTTTTTACCTTAAAATGCAATTTGAGCAACCTTGGCCCTAGACTTGCCTCAAACCGAGTTTGGATGTTTTTATAACCTTAGAACACTGAGAATGAGCCATAGGAACTGATGAGCCACGAAATCTAAGTGTAGGTAGTGAAGAGATGAAGAAAAAGAGCTAAAAATGACCTTAAAACCTTACCTTAAGAGCTTAGGAGTTAGATCTGCCTTCCATGCTCAAGACAAGGCTTGAGAGCTTCTAGGAAGGAGGGAGCTTGGTTGGGAAGGCTGGAGTCGGACAAGGAGGAGGGAATGATTGGAAGAAGTTGAAATAATTGAAAAAGGTAAGTTTACTATTGCAAATTTGGTATTAGGTAGCTAATTGTCTAATAATGATTGTGAGCTGTCTCCTCTCCTCCTTGCCTGCCGACTTCCATGGTCAAATGGGGTCAATTAATTGACCATTGACCATACTTGGTCATATTGACCCAAACAGGCCCCACTTTAGGGTTTATTAATATTTTAATATTAAATCTGTAAAATTCGTAAATTTTAGAATTAAATCCTAATATGATATATGTGATAAAAATATCATATTTAAAGGTAATTATAACCTTTAAGCCCATTAAAAACCAATTTAGAAGGCAATTACACAAAAACGTGCTTTAAGGTGTTTTAGTGCACATTTTTGTGTTGCAAGGTGCTTCTGAGCTTAGTCTTCTTTGATAATAGTTTTGTTGTGTTCCTTACTTCATTATAATACTTAGGAATCCACTTTGGATCCTATTTGAGTCATATCTCTTTATGTGTCTTAAAGCACATTTTTGGCTTTACCGATCTTAAGGCGTGTTTTGCCTTGTTGAGATCTTTTAGATTGTTCCCCAATGCTATTTAGATGTTTATAACCATCTTAGATCATTAATAGATCATTTAATTATATTTTAAAGGTTAGGGGTATTTCAGTCTACCCCCCTTAAAAAGGCTTCGTCCCGAAGTCCTAATCCTCTACAGTTCACCTATGGAATCAAGTTCCACTAAGTAACCAAACAGTCCATTGCTAGGAGTAACTCCCACTAGGTTAAGACCTAGTCTATACATACCATATATCAAATAGTTAAACTCATGGTACAATCTCATTCATATCACAACACTAAACAAGGTGCACATCCAACTCATCAACCAAAAGTACTCAGCGGTACTATATATATTCAACCAGGTATACACATCCAATCATCCAAACAACATGTATGATGCAACATGCCAACAAAACACACCACAAAACAAGACCTAATGCACAACATGTGCGCAAGCCAAGTGGTGTCTACCCCCCCTTAAAAAGGGTTTGACCACGACCCGTATAAGTATCACAGCTACTACTCGAAGAGTGCTGGTACTTCGCTCTCATGGAGTCCTCTAACTCCCATGTAGCCTCCTCCACTCATGGTTCGACCAGTGAACCTTGACCATGCTAACGGTCTTGTTCCTAGTCTGCCTCGTCTTCGTATCGAGAATGCGGAGTGGTACTTCCTCATATCGTAGAGCGGGGTCCCACTCTAAAGTCTCTGGCTGCAAAACGTATGATGGATGGGGCACATACCTCTTCAACTGTGAAACGTGAAAGACGTCGCACCCTCCCGAGCTCTGCTGGTAAGTCCAGTCTGTATGCTAACGGGCCCACTCGCTCCCTAATCGCATAAGGTCCAACATACTTTGGGCTCAACTTGCCCTTCTGCCCGAACCGGAATATCCCCTTCATGGGTGACACTCTAAGGAATACCATATCGTCGGTAGTGAACTCAATGTCCCTCCTTCTGGTGTCTGCATATGATTTCTGCCGGTCCTGAGCTGCCCTCATGTTCTTGCGATGTAGGACATCCTCCTTAATCTGCTCTAGGTACTCTGGTCCTAGAAGCGTAGTCTCGCTGGCCTCATCCCAGCATAAAGGAGTCCTACACGTCTACCATAAAGTGCCTGAAATGGTGGCATCTGTATCGAGGAGTGGTAGCTATTGTTGTAGGTGAACTCTATCAAATGTAGACGCTCTAACCAGCTCCCCTGAAAATCTAAGGCACATGCTCTCAGCATGTCCTCTAGTGTCTGGATGGTCCTCTCACTCTGACCGTCAGTCTGTGGATGGAACGCCGTACTAAGCTTCAACTTCGTACCCAAGGCTTCCTGAACCTGTCCCCAGAATCTGGACAAAAATCAAGGGTCCCTATCAGAAACAATAGTCTTTGGCACACCATGGTGCCGGATCACCTCCTTCTGGAACAAGTCCACTAACTTCGGGACCTTCCAGGTATCCTTCATAGCAACAAACTTCGCCACCTTCGTCAGACGGTCCACAATGACCCAAATCGTGTTCAGTCCTCCCTTAGTCAGTGGGAGACCGACAACGAAATCCATTGAGATGTCCTCAAACTTCCAGCAAGGAATAGACATAGACTGCACTAAACCTCCGGGTCTCTATGCTCAAACTTAACCTTCTGACAGGTCAAGCATCTAGCCACGTACTCAGCTACATCCTTCTTCATCCCGCTCCACCAGAAATGAACTTTCAAATCCTTATACCATCTTCGAAGAACCAGGGTGGACGGATAAGGACGAGCAATGAGCCTCCTGGAGTATCTTCTCCTCAGGTCAGGGGAAGACTCCGGAATACACAAACGGCCATTCAGTCGAATCATGCCATCATTACACAGTTTGAAATCATACTTCTGTCTCTCAAAATAGCCCTCTAACATCTTCTGTCTGATACTCTGCATATACTGATCACTCTCCTGTGCAGCTCGTATCTCATCAATCATACTGCTGTTCGCTACGTAGTGTAAACAATGAATGAGCTCTGCGGCTCAGGGCGTCGGCAACTACATTTCCTTTGCCCTCTTTGTACCTCAGGTCTATGTCATAGTCCTTCAGAACTCGACCCATCTTCTCTGTCGCATGTTCAGCTCCTTCTGAGAGAAGAGATGCTGTAGACTCTTGTGATCCAAGTAGATAGTGACTGTCACACCATACAAATAATGTCGCCAGATCTTCAAAGCGAAGACTACTGCGCCTAACTCAAGGTCATGTGTGGGGTAATTCACCTCATGCTTCTTCAGCTATCAAGATGCGTAAGCAACTACCTTCCCGTGCTGCATAAGCACACAGCCTAGACCGGTTCCAGAGGCATCACAATATACCTCGAACCCATCGGTGCCCTCAGGGATAAAGAACGGGCGCCGATGTCAGGAGATCCTTCAGCGTCTGAAAGGACTGCTCACACTCTGCAGACCATAAGAACTGAGACTCCTTTTTCATTAGATTAGTCATCGGTTGGCCTCTTTGGAGAAGTCCTTCACGAACCTTCTATTGTAACCGGCCAAACCCAGAAAGCTACGGACGTCTGTGACTGTCTTTGGCCTTGGCCAACTCTTCACTGCCTCAATCTTAGCAGGATCTACAGATATGCCGTTAGCTAATAATAATGTGTCCTACAAATGACACGTTGTCCGACCAGAACTCACCTTAGAGAGTTTGGCCATCAGCTGGTTCTCTCTCATAAATATTCAACCACCTGCTCAAATGTAACTCATGATCTTCCTTAGTCTTTGAATAGATCAGAATATCATCGATGAAGACCACAACTGAACTATCAAGATGCTCTCTAAAAAGACGGTTCATCAAATCCATGAATATGGCTGGCGCATTCGTCAATCCGAATGGCATAACGGTGAACTCGTAGTGTCCATACCGTGTCCTGAAAGCTGTCTTCTCAAATGTCACCCTCTGCAATCCTAATCTGATGATTGCCAGATCTCAGATCTATCTTCGAGAACACACTGGCCCCTCTCAGCTGATCAAATAAACATCTATCCGTGGTAGTGGGTACTTGTTCTTGACTGTAACCGCATTAAGCTCGCGGTAGTCGATGTAGAGTCGCATACTGCCGTCCTTTTTCTTGACGAACAGCACGAGAGCACCCCAAGGAGAAACACTAGGTCGAATGAATCCCTTGTCGAGGAGGTCCTCCAGCTGTAGCTTCAGCTCTCTCATCTCAGCCGGTGCCATACGGTAGGGTGCCTTAGCAATGGGGCCCGTACCTGGCAGCAAGTCGACGCAAACTCAAACTCGCGCACAGGCGGCATGCCTGGCAGCTCATCAGGAAATAAGTCGGAAAAATCTACCACGACTGGAATGTCTACATCCGTCACGTCGCTCTGTCTCGTGTCCTGTACATAATAGAGGAAGGCTTGTCGGCCCTTCCTACATCCTTCATCAGGGACAATGCTGACACGATCTTGACAGTCAGCTCTCTCCTCACACTGCGGTATGACACTGTCCTACCGCTCGGCCCCTTCAGTAGTAGTCGATGCTCTGCACAATGAAGGCGGCCCCTATGCTTCTGCAGCCAATCCATGCCCACTATGATGTCAAAACCTAAGTTTCTGAACTCGATCAGATCGATGGGAAAGGTCTCAGTCATAATGCTGATCTCTAACCCTGTATACTGTCTGCTGCAACCTACTTTCTCCTTCGAAGGAAGGGTGACTGAAAAGTCTGAAAGCTGTTCGGGGGTGGCTCCCAACTTCTTAGCAAATGCCGAGGAAATAAAAGAATGCGAAGCTCCTGAGTCGAACAATACGGAAGCACTAACACCATCAACAGGAAAGGTACCTGAGATCACCTCTTGTATTAGCATCGAGTCCCAATAAATCCTAGTTTACTGTTGCTTGTAATTGTCATACCTGTGATGACATTACCGGACTCCTTGGCTTGCGCCATATTTTAAGATGCAGATGGTACCCTCCTTTCCATTTCATAGCCTGAAGTCATGAATTATCGGTATCAACAAACTGAACGCATACACTTGAAGGTATAAAACTCTTATTTCATTCATCCAATTGTATTATCAAGGTTACACACTTAGCTACTGCTATTACATCAGTACTGTCTGAAAGTCAAATTTAAACGGTCAGGTCGGATGTGAGTATCATTCACTAGAGCTGGTGGTGCGGTATTGAGCTTAATGCTCTTAATACCATGATATACAAGCCTCGACTCTCCACCAAATACTAACACATCCCCAGACTTGAGGATGATCTTGCTTGCTAGATCCATCCTGTTATGGTCTCCATAGATAAACTCAGCATCATCGCCGATGGAGAATGACACAACCGGTATTCCTCTGGTGATGGACTCGGTCGTCTCATCACTGTCCTGGTGCATCCCAAGCTTTCCTCCCTGCTCATAGTAATGGATAAGTCTCACAGTCTTGAGCAATATCCATTGCGTTTCTCACCAAGGTTAGGAAACTCTCAGGTATGCTAGGTATAGATACGCCACCTACCATCCTCACCTCTCGATAAACCTAGCTTGTGGATCCCAATCTTTCCCTAAGCACATCATGTGCATTTTCATTCTAGAACCACTATTAAATACAGGGTATAAAATCCTCCTATGCCCTTACCCAAAGCTCTACACTCATTCACTATGGTGATTTGCTCATCTAGGGTTAGGAACTCTCTGAGAAGTATCATGCCCGGTCTGACTACATGACACAACTCACTAGGGTACTCCCGTCTTTCTTCCACGGGTCTAGGTGATCTCTGTCTTGTAAGTGTGGGATAGCAGATGTCGAAGTCTCCTAAGAGGTAACAGGTTTCCTAGGTAAGTTGTTTATCTAAGCGGTAATTAGAACACATTCATGCTAAGGTAAAGCGTTTAACACTTAGTCATGCTCTCATACAATGGTTAAGGTTTCAAATGCTAACCTTCACCGCGCTGGGTACTAGTGCCAGCGCCTGAAGCTCCCGCTGCATTCAGCATACGGTTGCCCGGCGGGTTCCTCTGGCCCTGGTTCTGCTGCTGTGGCTGCTGCCCCCTCTGGGCTTGGGGCGTTGGCCCCCTCTGGCCACCTCGAGCTCCACCTCCTCCAGTAGGTGCGCTCTGAGTCCCCTTCTGCGGGCGGTACGCTCGGCTCTCTGGATTAGCAAAGCACTCGAACGACCTGTGGCCCTTCTTTCCATAATGGTAGTCCACCGCTTGCCCGGTGCAGTCGACACCCGGGTGGTCTTTACCACCGCGCTTGCAGTGAAAGTGGCGCTGGGGTGCAGAACCTATTATCATATCACACTCAGATTAGTACAAGGATGGTAATGGGTAGTGTAGTACACAATTCATTCACAAGGTTAGATCGCTTACCCTTAGGGGTGCAGATCTAAGAGGCTGCACATCGTAGGTAGGCCCGGTCAGCATCGGGACCTTGTCCTTGCCCTTTTGGCTGGCCTGCTCCTTCTTCTTTTCCCTCCAGGAGAACTTTTTCTTCCTGTGATCGTCAAAGTGTCAGGAATAGCAGGTATAAAAGCAGGCAGTAAGTAAGTAATTTAAATGGATTAAATAACTTAAGGCGGTTCTTACTTCCAGCCCTTACTGCCTCCGCTTCCAGTCTCAGTCTCTGCCTCTTTCTCTGGGGCCTTACGCTTCTTCTGCCCTGGCCGTCTTCCCGGCTGTTCACCATCATTTCAGTCCGAGAAGCAGCGTCATAACACTCCTGCAATGCATCAATGAGTTCCCCGAACTTGTAATAAATCAAACTGAGTTACAAGGTATAAACTGTCAATTAATTTTACCTGGACCGTAGGGTACAAGGTAGCACCCATGGCGGCCTTGATAGCATATCTCAACCCGCCTCTAAACTTCTCTACTTTCACAGCATCAGAATAAACAACTCCTGGGACAAAGTCCAAGAGCCCAATAAACAAGGAGTAGTACTGATCTACTGTCATACTACCCTGCCTCAGGGCCTCAAACTCTTCCCTCTTCCTCTGCTTCAATGAGCAGGATAGTACTTCTCTCTCAACAATTCCATAAAACATGTCCATCCAAAACCCTCAATAGCAAGGTAATGTGCCTTCACGGACCTCCACCACGTACTGGCAGCGTCCTTCAGATGAAAGGCTGCTATGCTAACCCGGTGCTCAGCAGGCACATGAATGGCATCGAAGGCCTTCTCGTGCTCAACAATGTATCTCTCGAGGACGGTGGGGTCAGCAACTCCGTCATAGGTAGGTACTCGCGTGTCAGCCACGCCCTTTAGCCAATTCGGCTCTCTAGGTGCGGGTACGGGTGGGACTACAGGTGGTGCAGGTGGTGCTCCTATCTGGATGCCTCCCATCTGGGCTAGCTGAGCGAAGACGGCGGCTACCGTCTCAGCCACGCCCACAGCTGGGGCCTCCGGAGGACCTGCTCCAGGCCCGCCGCCTCTTCCACCACCTCCTCTACCTGCTGATCGCCTCCCAGAAGACATCTGAAGAATTCAAAATTAAAGTCAACACTCGGTATAAATACCGTACTTAACTCAACCATAAGTTCACATAGCCCTAAAAGGCATAAAACACATTGTCCCGACAAACTCCTAACTCAAATCATTTACTTCTATCTCCTTGGTACTGGTGTGTGAATAACCTAGGCTCACGGTACTTAAACTACTATCTCTTGTAATCATCAGCGGTACTCCGCTCTGATACCACTTTTGTAACACCCCTACTAGTTCGGCTCCTAAATATCCTGTAAATGTCGCACATAATAAACATATCATAGCGGTAAATAACAGACTCTCGCTCCTATGGTGTCACTGTTATCACTCGCCCATACGGGTGATAACGAATTACCTGATAATCAACATGCGAAACGTATTCCCGCAGTGACCACAAGAGATAGATAGTAGAACTTAAACAATTTTAAACAAACCAACAATAACCAATTATTACAGACCGTACTCGTGAGCATCTAAACAAATCCTCCTCGGTTTACATAACCCGAGTCCAAGACGTCATCAGTATCAACCGTACCAAGTCTTAAACAACAGAAATATCACAACCGTCGCGCCTCGCGTCGACCACCAGCTAATCTCCTGAAATAAATATGGTTTGTGGTATGGAATCAGCCCCTGCTGAGTATGTTATCACATGCCCCGTCATGCCCCCAAAGACCCCTCAATTATTTGGTTGAGAGCATGAGATTCGTTACATGCATTACCGTTTTAATATTTAAGCTGTAAAACAATTAACAGTAATATCCATACAATAAACACAACCATCAACACAAATAATATAACCACAAGTATAACCAATGAACAACAAAGTGAAACAACGAGAATAATAAACAAGTATCAATTCTCGTCCATGGTATAGGAACCAATATTGTTCGCCACTGTACAAGTCTCAGTCGTATTAATTGTTCAGTTATACCTAGTGACAATGTCTCGTTAAAACGACATGTCTCTAGTTACCCATATATTATGGCGGGTCACCCACGGCAGTAGCCACTCCAACGGTAGAGTCTCCGACCAACGAGCCATTCTAGCCCACGGGAAATTTTCTTGATACTTGCGGACCCGTACACGGACATCCTGGTATCGTTTTTGTGATCACAGCGCGCACCAAGAGCCACATCCTCTTGGCTTTACTTTCCTTCATTAATTAATTACTTATACCATCGCATCGCATTACCATTTTTTTCTAACACAGCAGACTAATGTCATTAGTCCAATCCAGAGTCTGTAAACTCGGGATCCAGTGTTAGATACGAGAGCGGCGTTTAGAAAAGCCATGCTCCGTATAAGAGTCTCGGATAATATGTATATCTTATTATCCTAGTGCTACAACGTTTTTCTGACGTTCCTTATATTTCATATAAGATAGCACCATAGCCGCTAGTTCGTTTTATATATATAGGTCCATATACGAACCAATACTGTTAACTCAACAACAGTAAAATAAGCAGCTATAAATATACAATTCATGCATAATAATTAACACATTCAGACAAACAATCTTATCACATCACACAGAAGTCTGAACTGAGGAAGCCCTCAGAGACAATCAGAGACACATAACAACATACCGTTCACCCTGATTGTATTACGGTGGAGTATGAATCAGCAAGATCCTATGCTCCGGGTGTCGTCTCTAACAGTCTAAACAATACATAATGCTGCTGATTAGCATCCCGTCAAAACAATACAACCCCACGGTACCCCGTACCGTCACTAATAACTCCCGGTTAATCCCCCGTTATTAACTGACAATGTTTGTCGGGTTTACGGCTTAACTCGAGATTTTGGAAAAACATTATATTACGTGCGTAGTCTTGCTTCGTATATTAATATACTTTATGTTGAACTTGTTATCGCATGTAACTTAATATACCCTTGTATATTATGTAGTTTGTTTCTACATTGCATGTATAATTCTTTATCATGTATTATACATTTCACCTTAGTATTTATTTTCCTAAGGTTCGTTTTTCCAAATTTAATGGAGTATAATTCATATGTAAAAGTACTTTTGTAACACCCCTACTCTAATCGGCTCCTAACTATCTTGCTTAACATTATAATCGCAGCGGTAATCTCAACAGTTGTACTACTGGTGTCACCGTTCTTACTCGCCCATACGAGTAATAACGTGCTTACTGATATATTCTTAAATACGAAACAATTTCCCACAGTGACAACAAGAGATAGATCTAACCTTCCCAAACCAATATAAAATACATTCACAGTGAGCATTCTAAGTATCCCAATCCTATACATGTTTCTAGGTTCGTATCAAAATGCAACAGTGCATATTAAAACAACTGTAATTAAACTACCCAGCGCGTCCCTCTCTTTGCCGACACCGGAAGCTGCATACCTGCAAAAATGGTGGTTTGTGGTATGGAATCAGCCCCTGCTGAGTATGTTACTACATGACTGTCATGCCCGCTCGGACCCTCAGTTAATTGGTCGAGAACATGCAATTCATTTTCATGCAAGTAGTTTAATGTTAAAACTGTAAAGCAACAATATATATTGCAGTAAACTCAAATAACAAACAAGCCCCCGGCTTCACACATCGCATTGTAATAAACCACTGAAAGCGTTTCAACGCTTATCTGAGTACAGAGACTCCACTCCAACAAACACTTAATAGTTCATATTGAGTACGGCGACTCACTCGACCAAACAGTCCACCATAATCTGCACACGAGTACAGCGACTCGACTCAACCAGTTCACAACACACAATATGAGCACAATGGCTCGTTCAAACGAATCTACCAACATACCACACATAATTGCAAAGCATAACCACTGAGTAACAAGGCGAAATAACGAGAGTTATAAACAGGTATAATTACTCGTCTTTGGCGTACAAGCCCAAATAATGTTCGCCTAATGTACGAGCTAGTATAGTCGTTCGTAATTGTTCAGTCATGTCTAATGACAACGTCTCGTTAGAATGGCGTGTCTCTAAGTTACCCATCTCTTATGGCGGGTCACCCACTGCAATAGCCACTCCAGCGGTAGAGTCTCCGTCCTACGAACAATCTGTAGTTCGTTGGAAATTTATCCAGATACTTACGATACCACACGGTATCCTAGTATCGTTAATGGATCACAGTTCACAGCAAGAGCCACATCCTCTTGATAAACTTATTTATTCCATCGCATCGTTTTACTATTCTTCTTAACACAGCAGACTAAGGTCATCAGTCCAATCCTGAGTATGTCGACTCGGGATTCAGTGTTAGATACGAGAGCGGCGTTAAGCAGGCCAGTGCTCCGTATATAAGTCTCGGATAATATATATATATATATATCTATATCTTATTATCCTAATGCTACAACTTTTTACTTACGTTCCTTATATTACACATATAAGATAGCATCATTGCCGCTAGTTCGTTTTATAATATGTTCATATATACGAACGGTACTGTTATCGTTCAACAGTAATAATAAAGCAGCATTATACACAACTCAAGCATATTAATTCACACAAGCAGACATTCAATCTTATCATAGATTTTCACACAATGTCTGAACTGAGGAAATCCTCAGAGACAATCAAGCCATATAAATAACATACCATTCACCCTGAAAGTATTACGGTGGAGTATGAATCTGCTAAATTCTCTGGTGATCCTCGAGGCGCCTCTTACGATCTATAAATATGTATCACACTATGCATCAGCATCTCGTACTAACAATACACTGCGGCACCCCGTACCGTTACTAATCCATCCCGGTTTATTCCCCGTTGTTAACTATAAACATTTATCGAGTTTTCGGTTTAACTCGGGATTAGGAAAGACGTCATATTTCATGCGTGGTTACGTCGAGTATATTAGTATACTTAACTTTAAACGTTTACTATCGCATGTAATTTAATACACATTTGTATATTATATAGCTTGTCACTATATTGCATGTATAATCTTATCGTTTATTATGCATCTCACCTTAGTATTTATTTTCCTAAGGTTTGTTTTTCCAAGTTTAATGTGGTATAACTCATATGTAAAAATACTTTGAATTATATAAATCCTCATTTCCATGTATACTCCTAACATTAGAATTTCCATATCAAATGTTTGTAATTCTTCTCTCCTTATCTTATATCTTTTTAATTATGATAATATATGGTTATTGAACCACACTATATTTTTCCACACCATAACATATATTTATTTATATACATGTATTATGGGACCATTTATTATATGGTAAATCTTTATAATATATTCATTCTCTTTTAATGAATATTTCTTATATTATAAATGTTATAACCTTTATAACATTGAAAACCATATTATAAATTTTTGTTCTAAAATTCCCATTATTTCCGAACAGCATTTATTTTCTTGAATATTACAAAAGCCACCACATAATCATTATAATGTTATATTATATGCTAATATCATATAATATGATATTTTTATTTCCTTTAATTTATAACCTATAGTTTATGCAAAACTATTTATCATTGCTGCATGGGCACCATATAAAACCATATTCTTTTTCATATACCATAGTTTCCTTTATTTACAAATTCACCCCATTATTTATACCATGTTATATATATCATATAATATAACAATTTTAACTTATAAAATGGTATAACCTATGGTTATATTTTTGTGAATTCCGAACAGACCCAATATTATTCTATAATTGTCATTTGGCCCAATTTATAACATATAGTTTGATAATATCATTAAAACTATATATTATACACATATCTTAATAAATGCTCTTATATAATTCTAAAAATCACCAAATTTCACCAAAGGGTTATATTTACCCTTACTAACCATATACTTTCGGTATTTATAATTCCACCATATCTATTTCTCCAAAGTGTTATAATGACATAATAACTATATATTATACCTATATAGTTTATTTTAATTAAAAATCAACCCAGTAAATTCCTAAAATTCCTTATAGCCCATGGGTGTTTATAATACCATTTTACACCCTTCCTTTTCGGTAATAACATATTTACCACATATGTTATAAAATTGTTACAATTAAATACATAACTTATTATAAAACCTTAAATAAGTTATCTAACTTATTTAATTTGGTCAAAACCTACCATATGGTCAAGGTTGACCTCCTTAATATTTCCTTGACCATTAATTCCTTATAATTACGGTTTATAACCATATTTTTCAGAAATTACCATTTAACCCCAAAACTTTATAAAATCTTATAAACTTTATTTTAAATCCTTTTAACTTCTAATTTTCGGCCTTATTATTATAAAGCCCCCAAATTTAATTTATTTACACCTAAGACCCCAATTCCTTGTGGTAATAATTATATATCACCTAAACTTAAATAAAAGCTTATAAATGCATAAATAAAATGGCCTAAAGTACATGGCCTTATTACAAACATTAGCTTATAAAATAAATTACACATAAATGTCCATAAAAGCCTTAAACTCTCGGCCCTTACACTTATATTTTCTTTATTTACCAATTTTCCACATAATGTCTTAAATTTGACAATTATGCTAATTAATTAGTTATAAAATTTACTAAACCATTCCTTAATCACCTAAGGTCAAAATAAGACCTTAAATACCTTGTTCACTCACGGCACAATTTATATAAATATGTATAAGCACATATTAATATACCAAGTGAAGGTTTAAGTGATTTATACCTTGTTTTTGCCTAGTATATGCCTGTTTGGCCACGGCTGTATGGAGATTTATTTTCCACAGCTTAGTTTACATGTTTTCAAACAGCAATTAAGGCATGATTAGTCTCCAAGCAAGATCTAACCATAAGAAGTATTTAATGTCAATTTTCAAGGTAAAATTTACCTTAGAACACCAATGTAAACAAGGTTGGTCTCGGCCTGTTTTTACAGTAGGCAAAGAGTGTTAAAAGAGCTACTAAACCAAGTTTTAAACTGGTATAACTCAGATTAGAAGGTAGCTAATCTTTACCTTGTTTAAAATGCCTAAAATGGTGTTTTTGGCTTGGATCTGGTTATACTTAGAAGCTCTTGATGTACCAACTGGATAAGTATGTTAAGATGAAGATTATAAGCTTAGAAACAAAGTTTCACAGCCGAATTTGAAGGGAATCAAAAGATATGTGCTTAAAGCACATTTTTATACCTTAAGAACAAGATTAGCTTTCTCCACCTTCTTCCCTTGTTAAGGCCGAGATACCCCCCATTTAACCTCCAAAACAACCTAAGAACATTGATGAGAGTGGTTGATGCTTTGCTCCTTTGAAAGAGGAAAGAATTGTGAAGAAAATGAACATTTCAAGGCTTAATTAGCTTACCAAGATTAATTGATGTTCTCCTCTGTTCTTGGTGAGTTAGCCACGACTTGGAGAAGCCAAAGGGAGGTTTGGAGCTGCTGGTGTCGGCAGGCAAGAAGGCAAATGAGAGAGGTGAGTCAATTTTGCCTTATAAGTCAATTATTGTTACTTTAATTTGCTTTTTGAATTGGTAATTAGGTGACTCATCATAACAGTTGGTTAATTGATTGAAGATTGATAATCAAGTGGGCAAGACAGCTGTAGGGGCGGCAGCCTTTGGTCAAGGCAATAGGTGAGCTTTGACCATGATTAAAGTTAAGTTAAGTAATTAGTTGTTATTTTTTTGGTACTATTCATACTAAATTTCCAATTTTGATTTTTATTTTTAAACTTTGATTTAGACTTTATAATATAGTCTATCATGTCACATTAATGTTATAAAGAACTTATTATAGTCTTTACAGTGACAAAAAGTCATTATCTTAGAGCTCATAGACAAAAACGTGCTTTAAGGAATTTTAGTGCACATTTTGAGTCGCAGGGTGTTTCTGAGCTCTGTTTTCTTTAGAACGGTTTTTTTGTGTTCCTTACATGATATTTGATCATGGTATCCAATTTATATCATTTAGAGGTCATTAGACCCTTAAGGTATTCTTAGAGCACATTTTTGCCCTACTTGACCTTGAAGCATGTAAGTGCCTGTTCTTTGTGTTGGAGTGTTGTCCAACAATTGTAACATGTTTAGTAATGTGTTAGTAAGCTTAGGACAAAATCTTAGGTCCTAAGAAGTTCATTTGGGTATTTATTTACCCTAAACAGTCAAAGGGTGCAACCTTGCTTTGTGTTGACCACTGTTGTTCTCAGTTGACTTTTAAGGCATGTTTAGGCCTTAATCAATGTGATTAAATATTTAATCCATATTTTATTAGTTTGGGGTATTTCAGTCTACCCCCCTTAAAGAGACTTCGTCCCGAAGTCCTTACCCATCTTCAGTTCACCTAAGGAATCAAGTTCCACTAAGTAATCACAAACAGATCATCACTAGGGAGTACATTCCACTACGTCCAGACCTAGTCTTTATGTATCACATTTGATACAGCATCAATCTCATTACATATAGTCAATAATCATGACACATTCATTCATAAACAACACTAAACAAGGTGCAAAACTCATAGTACATACACTAGACAAGGTGCAAAACCATCCATACACTGCAGTAAACACAGCACTAGACAAGGTGCAAAACTCATGGTACACAGCACTAGACAAGGTGCAAAACTCAATAAAGTACTCAAAGGTGTCTCACAAGGGGTACTCCACGCACCCCTATTCATATGCAAGTATCTCGCGAGGATACCTCTACACCACTCCGCGTGTATGTGTATGCATATCTTTAACGATGGAAAATCACAGGGAAGCAGTCATGAAGACCAGGACTTGACGATCCCCAACCCCATGCAAACCAACGTCTACTACCCGTGGACACACCAGTTTAATAACGAAGGACACTGCGGTCCACGGCTCCTCGGACAGTAACACCTAATTTCCTTAATCACCCGCAGACACACCGGTCTAATGACAAAGGGCTCTGCGGTCCACGGCTCTTTGGGTGATGTCACTCGCAGACACACCGGTCTCATGACGAAGGACTCCACGGTCCACGGCTCTTCGAGTGACGCCCTAAATTCCAATTTCTATTCATATCTGTGTCCACTTGTAGGAAGTTTCAAGAGTCATTCAACCCCGACGTGGTCAGCGTCAGTGTTGAACTATCTCTCACCTCAATTTGTGTTCGGTTTCACTTGATCGGACCAGGATCAAGTTCAACTTCCCACGTCAATTTCAATCAATCAATTTTTATTCACTTCTAATCTTGTTTCCTCTTGATATTTGCCACCTTGTGTTCTATAGATACACAAGTCAACTAGTGTAATTAATCCAATCACCGGCATATAGGATCATGTGTCCTAACCATGTACCAAGTTCTTTCAACTTATAATTATTCGTACAACTCCTAGAGGTTTTACCTCCACTAGGTTACACATCGGTCTCATGCCGATTCACTCATCACATTCCAATAATCGGTTTCATGCCGAGTCATGAATCATATAGTATGGAGCTTTCTACTCCTTCTATTTGAAATCTCCCATCGGAGCTACCAGATAAACCTACTTGAACTCTCAACCGGAGATAACAAGTTAGGCGTTTATGTGTTTAATGTTCACAACGTTTGCATAAATAATCGGAATTAGGATAGGAACACTCTATCTGTCCTCCCTTCCCTATTCGCCACAACAATGCGAACTCAAATATATATGTGTATTTATACACATAATGCATCATAATATTACCTCAAGTAATATAACACAGTCATAATACTTGTACTCTATGTACAATAATAGTTTGCCGCATGTGTACCATGCACTACGTACTCCTACGTATGGTATATTTTAAGCGTGCGAAATCGCTCTACACCCCTTAAAAATGATTACGCCCACGTAATCTACGAATATTTCATCGTGAAGTAATAAGTTCAAGATGTTCCATTCCAGTGGAATTATTCGTGCACTAACGTGCTACATTTTCCATTACCCTCTTTATAGGGTCGGGCTTAGTCCCTCAGGCTATACTGTTTATCTCGGTTAGGTGTATGTATATTCATATACGGTTTGATCGGGAGATGTAAACACATCATTTGTTTCCCCGAACCCGCTAGGTACGTCAAACCTAAGCAATATGGGCCCACTCGCTCCGCAAGCAGTATGCCCAACTACTTTATGGTTAGTTTATCCCTCTTAGGTAGTGGTTTCATGTCGGTTTCAACTCCACGTGATGGTGTTTTCTGCACGGTCTTCCATAATTATGGGAATGGATTAATTTATTTCGTTGTGTGGTATCGTTGTCACACACGCTCATTATTTCAACTAGTTATTCTATTCAGTCTTCCTGAATTCTATACATGCTCATGGTATACTCTCAAGAGTTCATGCCACTCTACCGAACTAACCTTCGGTATGCTCTAGCACATAGTGCTTGTAGTAATTTCCTTAAAATTTCAAAACGAGTCTGATATGCGCAACTAAACTAGCGCCTCATGACTCCAAGTTATTTTCTTCTAAGATGGGTTTATTCCTTTGGTACCTTATAGGTCCTCTTTTACTGGTGTGAACTCGTATCCCTCGTGTGTTGGTATTTTAGTATCCACATATATGGTTCATCCCTCTTCTCGATTTGGGGAATCCATTTGTTTATCTGATCTTCCACCTTCTGATTCTCACCAGCATAATTCGGTTAACAGTTATTATAATGGTCGCTTTGTTGCGCACCATATACCAGTCGATTGGACGGTTATCCGCCATTGCGGTTTGCATGAAGTATCTAATCTCTAGCTTAGAGTATCTCTTGTAATGCTCGCTTTTGCCCTTCGTCTGTTGTAAACATACAATACGACTGTGGGTTTTAGCTTGGCATTCGTTTTCTGTTCGACTTTAATTGGTACTAACATACTAACGTTTTATGGCTTGAGCATGTGGTTATTATTATTTAATGCGATATCATCGCAGCGCCCTCAGCGCGTGGTATAACTCTCTTGTGCCCCCTTTTCGGGTAACATCTATTAACCACAAAGGTTCCTCTAATATACTTCCTAGATATCCACAATCCCTCTTCTTCATTCATGGTTTCAACTTGCCATTACCATTAAATTGGCCTTTGTTTTCCTTTTTACTAAAATCCCCAAAACTTATGTTCCAACTCCTCAACTGTGGAGTTGCGACCTTATGTCACTTTATTATCAAGCTATCCTTGGTTTTTCCTAACCTTGTTAGTTTGACTGAGGTCTCTCTCGTCAATACATGGTTTACCTAGTCAGGGTTCCATTCGCTGACTTAGACACAGAGTTGACTACCTCCTGGGTCCTTACCTACTCGTTTACATACCTGGGGTACCATACTGACACATTACTACTTACCTAACTAACTTAATGTGAGTTTTGTCAGGCCCACAAGCTCCTAGGAGTGCAGTCGTCCCATGTCTCGTTTAGTGCACTCGTAGCGTTCGTACCCGTTGGTTATCGTACTCTTACTCCTGGTAATTTATGTTTAAGTAGTTATGCTGCCAATTCTTAACCTTTAATATGAGAATGGCCCTAATACTAGGTTCTATGGATTCCTTGATTAATGTGTAATTCCTTTACCTTCACTAAGATAGGTGTTTGTGACTTATCGCCTTAATTTTGGTTTCCACATGCTCTTCGTCTGGTATCGTGAGTGGGGATCAGTTACTACTTATTATCTCTCCCATTCACTCCTAGGCTGTTAATGCCTTCAGATACGAGTTTTCAGTTCTAGAACTCCACCCAATCCATTGGGTTACACCCTCAGGTGTAGTCCGGACTCCATGATAAAGGTTGACACCTCGTGTTTCCCCTACCTTATGAGTCCCTCTTTAGCCTGATATTAATCAGTATTTTGTGATTCATCACCTTTGTTCTCCTAGTTTTGGGTCATTTTTGGTGGTACTAATGGTATCCTTCCGTAGGCCTATGCCATACGATATTCAGGCTCAGTACTTATTCTGATAGCTAGATGATTGTTGGTCTTGTTATTTAATTTATTCCTAGTTGGTTCTAATACTTTTCTCCTAAGGTTACAATTGGATATCCATAACTTAATGGTTTCAGCCAATCATTGCTCTTCATTGTGTCATCCTTACTCTTATTCAACTCATTTTTCCTCCATCCTCTTCGAGGTAACGGTATCTTCCGTCATGAGGCAATTTTCACTTTCTAGTTTATATCCACTGCCCTGCCTATACGGGAGTCTAGCAGCATAATGGATCAACAACACCTCCGGTGTGTGAGGTGCGGGCATATCATCGGCCCTTTTATTGCACGTTCACATCTGCCTATTAATTATTTTTTTTAAAGTCCTGACTCGTATAGCTCACTTCTTGCCCTCTGGCAATGTTCAATGGTAGTGGTTTAACCACGAGTGTCGCGCACTCTCTAAATATGGTTATGCTGGTCTTGAAGACCCGACACTTCCCACCGGTAATGATTGACGTTTAATGTCCATACCGGCACTGGGTTAGGCTTGTAGGCACTAATTACCGTTATTTTCATTTCCTCCCCTTTTAATACTTTACTAAGTGGTGTATTATTTCCGGGTTTAATGGTCAGACCGGTTAGGTCTTCCCGAGGTTTTATCGACCTCCATCCCAAGGGTTTTGTACCCTGCCTATAAGAAGGCTATGTCCCGTTTCATTGCATTACGGACTCACATAAAAGTTTAGTGCTTATTGGTAACTGCCTGGACCACTCGGTCTTTTAGGGTTAGTTTATCGTTGCTGCACTTGCTGTGGCAAGTGCGCAAGGCAGGTTGAAATTTAATATTTTGGTTAATGTGGCACTTGCAGTGGCAAGTGCGCCATGCAGACTGAGCCACCAGTACGGTGTGCCAGTGCAGTGTTATTCCCTAATCGGGTTCCTGTCTGGTCAAAAGTTCTTATTCAAATTAATACAGTCTCACTCCCGCACTCGTTCCCACAAGTTTACCGTGGTAGTAAGGTCTCACTTTCCTCACACGGCGTTGCATGATAGCGACTTAGCGAGTTCTTATTTCTACAGCTCTCATAATCTCTCCTCATACACATCAGGCCATTTTGAACCTTCAGTATTGCATGGATAGAGTTACTCGCTTCGGGTGAGACTTCTAAAGGTAATTCCTTCCGTCTGTTACATATCTCATAACTAATCATTACTCGTCATTTCCACTTTCTTTCCCCCAAGCGCACTAATCAGTGCTTTCCTGGATGTAGGACAGGGTCGCCTTGCTTATAGCAAGCTAGCCCCATTAGTCCTACAGGAATTTTCTTCTCAAACTTGGTTTATTATTTATCTCATCCTCATATGGTAGACATTATGTCATTACCAGGACTCCCGGTCCTAAACATTATATCAAAACACAAAGTCTTATTTTCTACTTTAACATAATCCTCTTAACATCCACATCGGGTCCTCGCGATCAGGAGAGTTATCTCCGTGGTGTTTCCCATTCCATAGTCTCACTAGATAGTACTCGAGGTACGGGCTGCGGCGGGTGGGGTACCATTGCAAGTTTCCCGGGATGCTCTCCCATCAAGTGCGAGTGTTTCATACAGTCTTCGCGTTACTTGGGGTTGATGGACCCTCACCACCTTCCGCTGCTCCGTGTTCTTCCTTAGTACTGTTACCCAGACCTCTCCCTGACATATGTCAAGAGGACGGGTTATACCTTTACTTGGTCTATGTAACACCCCTACCATTAATACAATGCTTACCGTCCAATCTCCTTACACATCAGATACACGCAGCGGATACATACTTACATAATGTGGGTGATACAATGCCGTTAGTCACCCACGTGACTAACAAGGCTACTGCTACTACATACAGCATCGGTCTGATGGACCGGAATCCCGAGTGCTACATAACTACAACACATACTCCATTTACCAAATAAGTACTGCAATCTTCATTCCATACAATACTTCATGTACAATACAATTTAATTCACATACCGAGTCTACTAGGATCCTCATACAAGTATAATACCTCTTCCAAACTCATACATACTCACTAGGAGACTACTTACTACCATTCCTCACAACTACTTACTTTCTAGATACAAGGTTGTGTCGCCGGTCTCTTACCTTGAACACATCCGCTTCGGGTACCTGCACACTAAAACGTTCCCCCTAGGGGGTCAGCTTTCGCTGCGCATGATAACCGCATACCCCGCGTACTAGTGAGGGTACGCCGACCACTTGGTCGTATACATGCAGTTCATTTATTCACACAACATGCATACATGCTTTCACACACAATACAATAATACTTACGCAAGGCATACATACATACACTTCATTACATACAAGGATACAATATACCATCCAATACATACTTACCTTCTTCCGAAATACACCTACTCATTACATACACATATACAAGTCTTGTTAGCTTCATTGGTCCACCCGGGTTAATCGGGTGGAGATTACTCTTTTACTCGTTACTCCATACATACGCATACATACTCATACTCATACTTACTTACTTACTCTTACTCTTACTCATGTTAAGTCGTCGGGACCTCCGGCCCTGGGGACTACTCCGTCCCACCTCCGGATTTACTTGACTCACCAATCCGGATGCTACCCATTTAAGGGATTTGGGCCGCGGACCAGTTTAAGAGTCAGGAATTGCAGCCAACCTCTTGTGACTCCGCATCCTCACGCGTGGCCGAAGCTATATCGGACTTCTACTCATTCCAATTTACTCACTTAAGTTAGGAGTTAGGTAGTTAGGAATTAGTAGAAGTCAACATCCAACCACATACACAATTACATTATTCATATACACAACCATACCAATACAATACAATATACAAGTACACTACAAGGTACAATTACACATCATCATCATTCATATATTTCATGAATTATACAAACTATTGTTCAAGACAAATATCGAGAACAATGTAAACAAGCACAAGTAAGTGCAATATAATCCGATTCATGCATTTATCTTATTAGGTGGTCAAATAAGTACACAAATCGGGGTAACCAGATTAGGATACAGGGCATGAAGAAATCATACCTTTCACCGCTGTACTTGTATCCCAATGTTCCTCCGGTGTTCACAATCAAATCCTATGATATACATACAATCGAATAATTAATCTAGCTATCATTAGTCTAATTCGATTGTCCTTACGTTTCCTCATTCATACTTAATAAGTCTTTACATTCCTATACTTGCATTTTATTGACTTACTTTTCATTGCCTAGCGATGGTATAGTTACATCTATGCACATATGTATAGGTGGGTACATATACATATTATATATTATATATATATATATATATATATATATATATATATATATATATATATCAATCATATCTTATAATTTAATTTTTTTTTTTCGTAAGTTTTGACTCGACCGACAGCCAGGGTCGGTCCATTGGGTCGGTCCGTTACAGAAGCAATCCTACTAACAATTTCCACTCGACCGACCCAGGCAGGGTCGGTCCCCTGGGTCGGTCGGATGCAGAAGCAATTCCGACTAAAAGTTTCTACTCGACCGACCCAGGCAGGGTCGGTCCCCTAGGTCGGTCGGATGCAGAAGCTTCCGAGATTGCATATTTTTGGGTCGACCGACCATGATAGGATCGGTCCTAGGGTCGGTCCAGCCCAGTACCCATTCTAATTACTTATTTTGAACTCCACATTTACTTCAATTCACACCCAATCTTTTCCTACTCATTTCCACATGTTTCCTACATGTTTAAACACCAATTAAGGCTCTGTTCGGCATGGCTGTTTTGGCAGCATAAATGCAGCATATTTGGCAGCAGGAATGCGCTGACATAAATGCAGCATATTTGTTGGCAGGAATGTGCTGGCATAAATGCAGCTGTTTTGAAAATTGCTGTTTGGCAGTGCAGCATATATGCAGCATGTTTTGGTTAAGTTAGTTATATGTAGTGTTTACTATTTTCGTATTACAATTATAATTTATTATATTACACTACATAACTTTATTTTGTTAGTAAAAATAATTAAAAATTCACAAACAATAAATTTTTATTTCTATTATTTAAGCAAAACTTGTAACTCCTAAACAATATATTTTTATTATCTAAATTTTATAATTTACATTTTTACAAATATAAAAGCGTAAAAAAAGAGAAAAAGCGTTTCAAATTTTCTGATAATGTTATGTGAATTTATTTAGTGAATTTATTACTTTAATAATATATAATATTTTTGTAACTTTGTATGTTAATAAATTTATATGCATTCATATTTCTATATACTATTTTAATATTTTAATTTATATATCAACACTGTGTATATTTATTCGTTTTTTTAATTTTATTAATCTATGTGGTATTACAAATAATATATTATAGATTTGTATTATAAATGTGATTTTTTGTAAATTTGACTAAAGATGTAGTACTATTTTTTATAAATTATTTAAAGTATTATGTAATTTGTAATAAATAAGGTAACTTTTATTTTTTTTTAAATCACTAGTCACAGTAATTACGTTATGAAGTGAGTAAAAAAAAACGGAAGTGAAAGCACAAAAACGAAAAAGTAGTATTTGCTGCGGGTATTTATGCTGTCATTTATGCTGACATTTATGCTGACATTTATGCTGTTTTAGGCGAACAACAAAAACAAATAAAGTAGTTCAAAACAGCATATGCTATATATTTATGCTGTCAAAAAATGCGCATAAAATGCGCACACGAACGCATCCTAAACCTCTACTCCTCTAATTCACCTTAGCCCATCCATCAAATTCATTACTAAATCCATCAATCAACTTACACAATTTCCTCATTTCTTTCCAACACTTGTAACAGTTTTTGTTACCCTTGTGCTACAGATTTTTGTTGCAACTTCTACCATTCAATACTTTCTCTACCAATGTCACTCCTAGCATCCCAGATACATTTCCAAGCCATTACATTACCTACCACACCCAAGTCCAACACTCTTTTTACCGATTCTTGCACACTAATCTTTCCTAGTTCCACAATGCAATTTGATACCTCTTTGCTACAGATTTTGGTTCCTACTTCCTCCATACACAATTTCCTCTCCTCTCCTAATGCCATTTCCAAGCCTACAATGCATTGCCTCACCTCCTCAAGTCCAACACTCATTCCCTAGGTCATGTACATAAGTTCTCCTAGTTTCTCCAATACCATTCAACAACTTTTGCTACAGATTTTACATTCTTTCATTCTCATACTATAGTCACTACTCCATGGTCATTAAACATCTCTTCCACCTCCAATACATACCTTGGTTCTCCCATTCACCAAGTCATTCTTGGATACATAATTCCTACCAAAATTTCGCCATAGTCTCCCCTATAATTTTACACTCTCACCACATTGTTTTACCCACATAAATGATCCACACCACCTGTTATAATCAATATCAATATACCCATCTCTCATACCCAAAATACCACACTAACAACATTAAATTCCTGCACTCAACCATTAATTCCCATCCATGTTTCATCAAGTTTTAATGTCTTCTAAAGGTCCAAAATACTCATATTCTCCTACACATTACACTATTACTACATTACCATTTTCATTACTAATTTCAACTTCTAAAAATCTGTTACATACATATATATACAAAGTGACACAAAAGAGCATCCTTACCTTGTTTCTCCTTCTAGTTTTCTTTCTTCCTCTTGCTCCTTCCTTCTCTCTCTCTACCGGTTATAGTACTTCACCCAATCTATCATTATAACCCATACATACACACCATTTCAATACTAAAACTAACCCTAAACATTATTTAAGCTTTAATGTAGGTTTTAGGGTTTAGAATTTTCATTACCTTGCAAGGGTACAAGTGCTGTTTGGAATAGCTCAAAAATAATGTTTCCCACCTTCCAAGAGTGCCAAAATCGGCTGGGTACAAGAGGAACCAAACAAGGTTCTAGCTAGATTTTCATTTTGCCCTTAAGGCTATAAAAAGATGGAGTTTTTAAGAATATTTTTACCTCAATAGAACAAGGAGAAGAAGGTGGTTCTAATGGTGGTCTGAAGCTCCAAATGCTCCACACCCATGGAGATGAAAGTTCTCCTTTTCGAGTTTTGAAAAGATAGAAATGTAGCTCTTAATGAGAGGATTCCAATGGTGTAGTTTTTATAATTTTTAGAGGAGATTTGAGGGGGTTACAAGAGAAGAGAAGAGGAAGTTTGTGTGGGTTTGTTTTTTTCTCCATGGAAATCGCATGGAAGGAGGAGGAAGAAGAAAAGAGAGTGAGTGAGTGAGGGTGAGTGGTATTATGTGAGTGGAGAGAATGAGAGTAGGAGAGAGAGTGTGAGAGAGTGGGGTAATAAAGTAGATAAAGTAGTAGTTTTATTACTTTTGTTGTTTTGTAAATAAGAGGAGTTAGTGAGTGTGTGAGAGAGGGGGAATAGGGGCCGGCTGGCACCACACCCACACACACAACTTCACTTTTTATTTTAAAAGTGGACACATAAGTTTGGTCTATTTATGTTTCTACCCCATAACTTCCCGTTTTTGACAGTTTTTACTAATCTCTCGTTTTATTGATTTTATTGGTTCTAAAGCTTCACTAATATTTAATAATGATTATTTAGTTGACCAAAATTGTTACGAGTCTGTTTGACCCGCTTAAAGTCACGTTATCCCGGTTACCTCGAAAAACGCGCTTTAAGGTTCATTAGTGTTTTTAATCCATTTTAAGGATCCGTTTTCTTCGGGATTTGTTCCCATATATTATTTAGGTCTTATTAAACCTTTAGAATCCATATAATACTCTAACCGAGGTCTCATACCTCCTATGGTTATTTAACGCTTATTTAGCGTTTTCCGTTTTTTAAGCGTTTCTTTATTTCTTTTGGATTTATTTTTCCTTGCTAGTATTAATTAGGTACCATTAGGTCCTTAAATACGTATTATATTAATTTTAATCCCTATATTTAAGTTCGGGGTATTTCAATCTACCCCCCTTAAAAACTTTGTCCTCAAAGTTGCTCGAGGTTATAGGTTTACAATGCTTACTCATTCTTACGTGTCTAATACCAAAGCCATACGTTCTTCCTCCTTCCTAATCCCAAATCCGTCACTCAAGGTTCCTACATACTATACCATACCATGCCATACTAATGCACCATAATTACTACAATCCATATTCAACAAATCATAGTTACTACCGACCATCCGGTTCCTCATACAAATTTATACATTATATACATACAATGCAAGGCTATTCACCAAAGCCAATGCAATACACATACAATCCCGCAGGCACTCAGGTCATCTAGACACGGGACTCCTCTATGTCCCGCTGCCCTTGGAATAATACAACATAATATACTACTATCTTCTCCCGTACCAGCTCTCCAACAAATACTTAGTCTCCAATCTATGGAAAATCCTTCCCAACGGCTACATAGAAATCCTTCTAAAACATACAACTCCAGATTCCAATTTATTTTCATACTTCTATCTATGTGTGATTCTTGTGACCACTTGAGGGGAGCTTCAAGAATCATTCGACCCTGATGTGATCAGCATCAGTGTTGAACTATCTTCCACCCCAATTTGTGTTCGGTTTTCCTTGACTGATCAGGATCAAGTTCGACTTCCCACATCAAATTCAACCAAACAAATAATTAATTGTTTTCATTTTCTATCTTTTTACTCTTCTAGTCGTGATTATGAATTCATACATCCAAGGGATGGAATCAGTCCATCGATCGTCCTCACTCTACTTCCCAAATGCTTTACTCCTTGGTTCAATAACTAAATGCTCACTTCATCGACTGTACTACTTCCATTCACTACTCCCTTCATCTCAATTATTCTAGCTAAGGACTACAGTACTTATGAAATTCAGTTGTTCTCAGTCCACTTCAATTGACGTACTTACGAATACACTACTCATGGCTACATTCCTCTACTACTCTTAGTCCATTCGTACTTCCTTAAGGGTTACAATACTTGTGGAGCTCCGTCCACTACTCATTACTCTTCGGTGCTAAATACTCTTACACTGGGTTACAAGATGGTTATATTCACCCTATGGTATTTGCATGTCTAATGCTTAGTTACCACAATTTCACTATGAATGAATACGTATGTTTATATAACGAAGTACCACTCATCGAATCAATTCTCATTTGTGCTATGCACATTATAGTTTTATGTGTTTTATTTATAAAAACTTGCATTAAGCGGTTTTCGCTCTACCCCCCTTAGAAGGGATTACACCCACGTAATCTACCATATGTATTATTATTAAACATTGGTTTAATCAGTTTGGGCAAACTGAAGCGTTTTAGCTTCTTTACGGTTATTACATAATATACCCTTGTCAAAGGGTCCTAATCATAACAATGGTTTAATCTTTGCACCAAGGATTCCTATACGAGTTTATTTTAGCTCATACTTAATTCGGTTCAGCCTATTAGGCTTCAAGGCATTAATAGCCATTCTACTATACTTACTAGGTATATTATCTCCTAGCTAGGGCCCGCTAGCTTCTGCTGCGCGACCCTGATAACTTGGGTTACTTACCCTTCGTGTTATCCTTAATGTGCTATGCATCCCCTTTTTATCCGTCTATTATGGGGATAAGGTTTACTAACAATTGCGGTATTCTTTTTGCCGTGTTTGAACTATACTTAGTTTTAGCTTGTAACCAGCTCTCTGGTAATCTACTGCACATGCTATTCGTGCTTCCACGGTTATTTGATAAGCCCCTCTGATTTATTGTCGGGTGGAGGTTAAGTCACTACCTAGTTGTAGTGCTTCCTCTGTTGTCAATATACACCAGTTTCTCTGGTTCAGTACAAGGGTTCTTTACTTGTATGACCTTGCATTTTCTATGCGTCGGTCCTAGTGACTTCCTTAAGTCTCCTTTCACCTTTTTATTCCACTGGAATTCACATATTGTGATTGTTAGTGTATTGTACACTCTTATGTTTGTTGGTGAAAAGAAGGGTTTACTACAGTTTACATTCTCTATATCCTTAGCCATCCCATTAGATCATTAGCTGTGCAGGTGCAATACCAAAACACTCAGTCATACAGAGTGCAGAGGCGTAAACGCTTGACAGTAAGTCACTTATGTGATAGGAAAGAATATTTCTGCCTGTCATCTCGTACTTATACTCCGTGTCATTATCTGCTACTTCCTCATATCGGTCGCTTGTTGCGTACCGTATTCTTACTCATTATACAACATCGTTTTTACTGTTTCTGTTACTGTGATAGTTCTCTTTACTCGTTGCCATTGTCATTGGCACCATTCCCTTATGGTATGAATACCCTGGGGTTTCCAATGTTCGTGTGTATGACGGTTGTCGTAGCATACCGCAATATTAATATCTTCCCAATGTGGAGATGTTCTTCCATTTAAGGTTTCATGTGTAGGTTAGCTTACCTCACATTCCATCATCATTTATGAAAAACTCACCAAGTATCTGGTTGACTGAGGATGAAGTGGTTTATCGGGTTACAAGCTCTCTTGAGCGTTGGTCATTCATGGTGTGCAATGTGCACACACATTGATTGCTTTTGACAACTATTATCTTCCCAGTGCCGAGCATCGGTTATAGGCTCCAGCTGTGTATTTTACTTTTGTATGTACATCACCGGGACATCCCAAGAAACTTCAAGGGTTTTCTGGTCCCGTTCTCCAATTGAGAGTATTCTATCACTGATAAATGAAAGTTCTTGTGAGGGGTTTGTCTCCACTCATAGGTCTAATGACAAGGTTGACTATGTTGGTGTTCACACAATGGTCCACCACATGTTTGGGTGCATATGGAGTATGCTTACTCCTTTAAGTCGTAATGGTTTGGAAATCTCATTTCCTTATTCCATCACCCCTTGGTAATATCTATTGCGTGGTTTTATTGTTATAGTAGATGAAAGCCTTTTCTAAGGGTTCACATCATCACCGCATTGGTGGTCTTCGGTTAACGAGGGGTACCTTCCCTTGGGTTTCTCGTAGTGTCCAAATGTGGACTAGGCCAATGTTGGCATTATCACGATTCTTATGCCTCTCTGTTACCATTGCTACAGAAGGCATGAAGGTAATCTAAAACTTGTCAACTGTATACTAGACTGATGTTCTAGTGACAGTGACACTGAGTTGGCCATTACTCCAAGCCACTCGGGTGTTGGGTTTGAATTGATGGTCCAGTTGTTGGTTCTTGTCGTATGAGACAATATCTTTTCAAGTCTTGTTATCAATGGTGTGGGTTCTACAACCATTAAGGTTTACAACATAGTTGGTTGATGGCTTTTAAGCCTTATTGTTGCAAGCTATGCTCTTTGCAAGCTGCTTATATGTGTTCCACTCCCTGTATACCCATAGGTTGGAAGTATTACTGGGCTCCATGGTAAGTCGTGACATCACGCTTCCGTTCATAGGAGGTCCTTTAGGCAATTTGGTGCTAATCCGTGCCTTCTAGTAGTTGAGGGTATTTCTTTTAAGTGAAATCCCTTCGGTATTTAACCGAATGTCGTTCTAGCTCCCGTGCTCTTATCATAACGCTTGTTCGACTATTGTTAACTCAGACACCCTTCATGGATTGCTCTTGAGTGCTGTTAGTTTATGCCGTTGCATCCGGCTAATGTTTATGATGTTATCACTATACCGCGTTATAGTATTGTATATAAGCGATTCCCCTTGGGTTATAACGTCTCCCGTCGTTGGGTAGACCGTTTATACTTGCTCCTAGTGCTTGAGTCTAGGTTAAATATCTTCTTCGATAATGGATTATATTCAATGGTAATCTTGTGATCGCTCTTGGGAACCCTGTCCCGTTAGTTGAGCCTCGTGGTGTTCACGTTAGGCGATTGCCTTACTGTGTTTAGGCTGGGTATACTTTCCAGCTGTCATGTATTTACTTGATGTCCTGAGACATGTCCAATGTCTATGCTTACTAGTCTGTGCTCTTTGCACTTCCTTAGTTCTTATTCCTCATCTTCAGATAGATTCTCTGAGTTCCTTTATACTTGATCGTCTGAGGTGTCCAGCTGTTCTGATTTGAACTCACTCATGATCCGTAGAACGGAGTTGACTACTTCCCGTGTGTTGCACACTACATGTATACATACGTGGGGTACCATGCTGATACGTTACCACTTACCCAACTACGTGTCAGGCCCGCAAGCTCCTTCGGAGTGCAGTGTGTCCCACATCCCGTAACTGGGTACACTCGTAGTGTTCGTCACACGCCTAGGTGAAGTATTCTATTGTCAACTCCTCTTGTATCATTCCATGATACTCACCGTAATTCTGTTGGTTTGGTTTAAAATCCAAAGGTTTAAAAGAAAGGTTGTGGTTTTGAAAGAAAAATTATGGGTTTTAAAAGCAATGGTTCGTTCGGTGTTAAAAGAAATCTCTCATGGCATAGCCATGCTTGAGGTCTTGACCAAGTCTAGATTCTCGCTGACTGGTATGTACTAAGTACAGCGGTCGGCCGTTAAGCCTTCCCAAGGTTTCGTACGTCAGGTTGTTAGGATGTGTGATCCTGTGGTTGCTTCATTACGGTCGCCGTACATTACTATGTACTTGTGACGTGTTAGTGTTCCTTTACATGTTCATGTTCTTACTGCACTTGTCGTGGCAAGTGCGTGGTACTGGTGGTTTTTGAGTAATCCTATACCGATCACGGTACGGTTTCTACTTGCATTTGATAGTCTTGTTGACTCTTCCCTTGTTCTTATTGATCTACAATTGGTTTACTCGATCCCTAGGTAGCTTCTTGGTGGTCTAGACATGGCTGTCATAGATCTGGGTACTTCTCCAATCCTTGGAGATTCCCACTCTATTTGGTTTAGTGTCGTTCCTTGTGGCTCGTTCCCACACATCTGTGGTGGTTACTAAGCCTTCCTTGTTCAGGCACTACTCTTGTAGTCCTATTGGATTATATCTCATGCTTGTTCTTGCAGTTGTCTGAGCTATATTGGCCAGATATTGCAACCTTAATGGCGTCGTAATTCTGGTGTTAACCGCTTCCGACTATGTCCTTAGTCGGCTAGCATACCGTTGGTGGTATTATTCAAGTATTACTATCCCGTAGACTTGTGTCTCGGGTTCCGTTACTGCTCCCTTTTTCCGCGTCGTTGCACGCTTGGTGCTCCTTTCCTGCTGTTGGTTGACTAGCTAGGTTTCGCGACTGCTAAGCACGTCGCCCCATGCTGTGTTGTAAGTTGTAGCCTCCTCGTGGTTAGAGTATTCATCCTACCGCTATTACGTGCGGTGTTGTGGTCCAACCGGGATCCATCTCGGGACTTCCAGTTCTTGGAATCTACCATATGTCGGTTCTTGTTTAACGAGTGATTGCTTCACAACTGCCAGATTGGGTTTTCCCCGAGTATGAGAGGGCTTTTCCTCTCTCTGGCGTCTTTTCCCAAGTTATACATTGGGGATGCGGTGGGGGCGGGACTGGTATTGTAGGTATCCGGTACACACCGGGAATTCCTAACTTGCATATCTCTAATGCTAACACTCAGCCCTTAGCCCTAAGCTTCTAATTCCTAACTCGGTATTTCCTAAACTCGGTATTTCCAGTCATCAGAGCGATACTTCGCTCTGATACCACTTTTTGTAACACCCCTACCATAATACAATGCTTACCGTCCAATCTCCTTACACATCAGATACACGCAGCGGATACATACTTACATAATGTGGGTGATACAATGCCGTTAGTCACCTACGTGACTAACAAGGCTACTGCTACTACATACAGCATCGGTCTGATGGATCGGAATCCCGAGTGCTACATAACTACAACACATACTCCATTTACCAAATAAGTACTGCAATATTCATTCCATACAATACTCCATGTACAATACAATTAAATTCACATACCGAGTCTACTAGGATCCTCATACAAGTATAATACCTCTTCCAAACTCATACATACTCACTAGGAGACTACTTACTACCCATTCCTCACAACTACTTTTTCTAGATACAAGGTTGTGCCGCCGGTCTCTTACCTTGAACACATCCGCTTCGGGTACCTGCACACTAAAAACGTTCCCCCTAGGGGGTCAGCTTTCGCTGCGCATGATAACCGCATACCCCGCGTACTAGTGAGGGTACGCCGACCACTTGGTCGTATACATGCAGTTCATTTATTCACACAACATGCATACATGCTTTCATACACAATACAATAATACTTACGCAAGGCATACATACATACACTTCATTACATACAAGGAATACAATATACCATCCAATACATACTTACCTTATTCCGAAATACACCTACTCATTACATACACAATATACAAGTCTTGTTAGCTTCATTGGTCCACCCGGGTTAATCGGGTGGAGATTACTCTTTTACTCGTTACTCCATACATACGCATACATACTCATACTCATACTTACTTACTTACTCATACTCTTACTCATGTTAAGTCGTCGGGATCGGCCCGGGACTACTCCGTCCCCACTCTCCCCCCCACCTCCGGGATTTACTTGACTCACCAATCCGGGATGCTACCCATTTAAGGGATTTGGGCTGCGGACCAGTTTAAGAGTCAGGAATTGCAGCCAACCTCTTGTGACTCCGCATCCTCACGCGTGGCCGAAGCTATATCAGACTTCTACTCATTCCAATTTACTCACTTAAGTTAGGAGTTAGGTAGTTAGGAATTAGTAGAAGTCAACATCCAACCACATACACAATTACATTATTCATATACACAACCATACCAATACAATACAATATACAAGTACACTACAAGGTACAATTACACATCATCATCATTCATATATTTCATGAATTATACAAACTGTTGTTCAAGACAAATATCGAGAACAATGTAAACAAGCACAAGTAAGTGCAATATAATCTGATTCATGCATTTATCTTATCAGGTGGTCAAATAAGCACACAAATCGGGGTAACCAGATTAGGATACAGGGCATGAAGAAATCATACCTTTCACCGTTGTACTTGTATCCCAATGTTCCTCCGGTGTTCACAATCAAATCCTATGATATACATACAATCGAATAATTAATCTAGCTATCATTAGTCTAATTCGATTGTCCTTACGTTTCCTCATTCATACTTAATAAGTCTTTACATTCCTATACTTGCATTTTATTGACTTACTTTTCATTGCTTAGCGATGGTATAGTTACATACATATGCACATATGTATAGGTGGGTATACATATACATATATATATACTAATCATAATCTTATAATTTAATTTTTTTTTCATAAGTTTTGACTCGACTAACCAGCCAGGGTCGGTCCATTGGGTCGGTCCGTTACAGAAGCAATCCTACTAACAATTTCCACTCGACCGACCCAGGCAGGGTCGGTCCCCTGGGTCGGTCGGATGCAGAAGAGCAATTCCGACTAAAAGTTTCTACTCGACCGACCCAGGCAGGGTCGGTCCCCTGGGTCGGTCGGATGCAGAAGCTTTCGAGATTGCATATTTTTGGGTCGACCGACCCTGATAGGATCGCTCCTAGGGTCGGTCCAGCCCAGTACCCATTCTAATTACTTATTTTGATCTCCACATTTACTTCAATTCACACCCAATCTTTTCCTACTCATTTCCACATGTTTCCTACATGTTTAAACACCAATTAAATCCTCTAATTCACCTTAGCCCATCCATCAAATTCATTACTAAATCCATCAATCAACTTACACAATTTCCTCATTTCTTTCCAACACTTGTAACAGTTTTTGTTACCCTTGTGCTACAGATTTTTGTTGCAACTTCTACCATTCAATACTTTCTCTACCAATGTCACTCCTAGCATCCCAGATACATTTCCAAGCCATTACATTACCTACACCCAAGTCCAACACTCTTTTTACCGATTCTTGCACACTAATCTTTCCTAGTTCCACAATGCAATTTGATACCTCTTTGCTACAGATTTTGGTTCCTACTTCCTCCATACATAATTTCCTCTCCTAATGCCATTTCCAAGGCCTACAATGCATTGCCTCACCTCCTCAAGTCAAACACTCATTCCCTAGGTCATGTACATAAGTTCTCCTAGTTTCTCCAATACCATTCAACAACTTTTGCTACAGATTTTACATTCTTTCATTCTCATACTATAGTCACTACTCCATGGTCATTAAACATCTCTTCCACCTCCAATACATACCTTGGTTCTCCCATTCACCAAGTCATTCTTGGATACATAATCCTACCAAAATTTCGCCATAGTCTCCCCTATAATTTTACACTCTCACCACATTGTTTTACCCACATAAATGATCCACACCACCTGTTATAATCAATATCAATATACCTATCTCTCATACCCAAAATACCACACTAACAACATTAAATTCCTGCACTCAACCATTAATTCCCATCCATGTTTCATCAAGTTTAAAATGACTTATAAAGGTCCAAAATACTCATATTCTCCTACACATTACACTACTACTACATTACCATTTTCATTACTAATTTCAACTTCTAAAAATCTGTTACATACATATATATACAAAGTGACACAAAAGAGCATCCTTACCTTGTTTCTCCTTCTAGTTTTCTTTCTTCCTCTTGCTCCTTCCTTCTCTCTCTCTACCGGTTATAGTACTTCACCCAATCTATCATTATAACCCATACATACACACCATTTCAATACTAAAACTAACCCTAAACATTATTTAAGCTTTAATGTAGGTTTTAGGGTTTAGAATTTTCATTACCTTGCAAGGGTACAAGTGCTGTTTGGAATAGCTCAAAAAAATGTTTCCCACCTTCCAAGAGTGCCAAAATCGGCTGGGTACAAGAGGAACCAAACAAGGTTTTAGCTAGATTTTCGTTTTGCCCTTAAGGCTATAAAAAGATGGAGTTTTTAAGAATATTTTTACCTCAATAGAACAAGGAGAAGAAGGTGGTTCTAATGGTGGTCTTGAAGCTCCAAATGCTCCACACCCATGGAGATGAAAGTTCTCCTTTTTTGAGTTTTGAAAAGATAGAAATGTAGCTCTTAATGAGAGGATTCCAATGGTGTAGTTTTTATAATTTTTAGAGAGGGATTTGAGGGGGTTACAAGAGGAGAGAAGAAGAGGAAGTTTGTGTGGGTTTTTTTCTCCATGGAAATCGCATGGAAGGAAGAGGAAGAAGAAAAGAAAAGAGTGAGTGAGGGTGAGTGGTATTACGTGAGTGAAGAGAATGAGAGTAGAGAGAGAGAGAGTGTGAGAGAGTGGGGTAATAAAGTAGATAAAGTAGTAGTTTTATTACTTTTGTTGTTTTGTAAATAAGAGGGAGTTAGTGAGTGTGTGAGAGAGGGGTAATAGGGGCCGGCTGGCACCACACCCACACACACAACTTCACTTTTTATTTTAAAAGTGGACACATAAGTTTGGTCTATTTATGTTTCTACCCCACAACTTCCCGTTTTGACAGTTTTAACTAATCTCTCGTTTTATTGATTTTATTGGTTCTAAAGCTTCACTAATATATTTTAATGATTATTTAGTTGACCAAAATTGTTACGAGTCTGTTTGACCCGCTTAAAGTCACGTTTTCCCGGTTACCCTCGAAAAACACGCTTTAAGGTTCGTTAGTGTTTTTAATCCATTTTAAGGATCCGTTTTCTTCGGGATTTGTTCCCATATATTATTTAGGTCTTATTAAACCTTTAGAATCCATATAATACTCTAACCGAGGTCTCATACCTCCTATGTTTATTTAACGCTTATTTAGCGTTTTCCGCTTTTTAAGCGTTTCTTTATTTCTTTTGGATTTATTTTTCCTTGCTAGTATTAATTACGTACCATTAGGTCCTTAAATACGTATTAGATTAATTTAATCCCTATATTTAAGTTCAGGGTATTTCAGTCTAATACCGTAGTCTCGGTCGTTTAGTATTGAAGTGCCTCTACGGCTATGGTGTGCAAGCTTTAAGCATTGCATCAACCCCGCAAGGTCACGTATCCTCACAACGTTTCCCGTATTCCCAAAACCTATGCTCACTGTATAAATCCTATTATCTCTCGTCATCAGAGCGGTACTCCGCTCTGATACCACTTTGTAACACCCCTACTCTAATTGGCTCCTAACTATCTTGCTTTACATTATAATCGCAGCGGTAATCTCAACAATTGTACTACTGGTGTCACCGTTCTTACTCGCCCATACAAGTAATAACGTGCTTACTGATATATTCTTAAATACGAAACAATTTCCCACAGTGGCAACAAGAGATAGATCTAACCTTCCCAAACCAATATAAAATACATTCACAGTGAGCATTCTAAGTATCCCAAACCTATACATGTTTCTAGGTTCGTATCAAAATGCAACAGTGCATATTAAAACAACTGTAATTAAATTACCCAGCGCGTCCCTCTCTTTGCCGACACCGGAAGCTGCATACCTGCAAAAATGGTGGTTTGTGGTATGGAATCAGCCCCTGCTGAGTATGTTACTACATGACTGTCATGCCCGCTCGGACCCTCAGTTAATTGGTCGAGAACATGCAATTCATTTTCATGCAAGTAGTTTAATGTTAAAACTGTAAAGCAACAATATATATTGCAGTAAAACTCAAATAACAAACAAGCCCCCGGCTTCACACATCGCATCGTAATAAACCACTGAAAGCGTTTCAACGCTTATCTGAGTACAGAAACTCCACTCCAACAAACACTTAATAGTTCATAATTGAGTACGGCAACTCACTCGACCAAACAGTCCACCATAATCTGCACACGAGTACAGCGACTCGACTCAACAAGTTCACAACACACAATATGAGCATAATGGCTCGTTCAAACGAATCTACCAACATACCACACATAATTACAAAGCATAACCACTGAGTAACAAGGCGAAATAACGAGAGTTATAAATAGGTATAATTACTCGTCTTTGGCGTACAAGCCCAAATAATGTTCGCCAAATGTACGAGCTAGTATAGTCGTTCGCAATTGTTCAGTCATGTCTAATGACAACGTCTCGTTAGAACGGCATGTATCAAAGTTACCCATCTCTTATGGCGGGTCACCCACGGCAATAGCCACTCCAGTGGTAGAGTCTCCGTCCTACGAACAATCTGTAGTTCGTTGGAAATTTATCCAGATACTTACGGTTACCACACGGTCATCCATAGTCTCGTTAATGGATCACCGTTCACAGCAAGTAGCCACTCCTCTGAAAACTTAGTTTATTCCATCGCATCGTTTTACTATTTCTTTTTCCACACAGCAGACTAAGGTTGTAACACCCCAACTACTAACAAACACACTTAAACAACACCTTGCAGCGGAAATCTCAACTCACAACATAACTTAACTCCTTGGTGTTACACGCCGTTAGCCACCCACGTGGCTAACAAGGCTAACATACATACATTGTACCGGTCTGATGGACTAAACTCCCGAGCAACTACACATAAATCCCGTTCCATGTCCAACGATCATTATACACTTACATTACAATGTACCGAGTATCTTCCAACTAACGCTGATACAAATTCGGTCTTACTACACCTACAATACATCCACAATTCTCATGACTACCACGTACAAATAACTACCCCGTCCTACTCTCGAACGGCTTCCAGCTCCTTGTACCGAAATAGAAAAGGAAGAAAAGGGTGCCCCCAAAAGGGCAACCTCAGCACCTTTACTGGTATGGTAATCCCGCAACCCGTATGCTTCCGGGCCACGCACAACTAATTGTCGTCTTAGCATGCGGTTGATTTTATTTAAAACATGCACACATTACAACATAACAACAAATTTCACTTAATAACCTACACAAACTTAATTCCATTCTTCTTAGAGAACATAAACTTTACTTGGGGAGTGCGGGGTGATATAGAGCGCGAGCACAACATACATACATTTTCTTTACTTAGGTGTGGCGGCCTCATATAGGACCGATCACACCTTCACACATTTCCCCCTAGCTCCAATAATGATGAGGTAGGTAAGCCTTGGTTAAGCTTGTGGGTGGTTGTAATTCAAGAGGAAGAAACAACCGTAACATAACAAAGAGGGAGTCGTAGCAAACTTAAGCAACAACACCCTAACACATTACACATATTTCCCCCTAGCCCGATTGGAGGTTGGGTAGGTAAGCTTTGGCTAAGCTAGTGGGAGGTCGAAATCCATGAATGAAGGAAAACAACCCTAACATAACAGGATGAGAGTTAATTCACATATACATCAACTCCCAAACAGTACGCGCGACCGGAACGACCGGATTCCTCACCATACATAACATATACATATTAGTTAAGGGTTCCTTTATGGAACTTACCACACACACACTCACATAGTGATACTAACTCTGTTAGACACATAGGGGTAAGTAACACCCCTTTTAACAAACATGGATAACTGTATCCGATAACAACAACACAACAAAAACAAAGTCACACACTTCATACGTAGTCACAACATACACATACGCACGGATAGCCGTAGTTAGTACGTTCCCGGGGGTTGGGACATTTATTCCGAATACCGGTCTCTTATGTGACCCTAGAGTCGGGTTAGCTATGGTTTAACACATAATTAAGGTTAAACGGTATCGAATTAATTATGCCACAATAATGAATCACTATAAACTCATTTCATGCTCTATCTTGCAAGGTGGCAAACACACAGAAAAACACATTGGCATACAAGCCGGTGTAATCCGGTAGGACACAGGTTGTAAGAAAACCATACCTTGGTCCCTGCTGCATACGAGTCCCGCCAAACGTCGTTCCTAGACATGATTGATAATGTCGGTTAATTACTTATTAAATTCCGGTTCACTAAACATTAACATGATTGTGTAACATGTTTTTATACTTAACTTACACTTGGTTGTCATCATTATACCCACTAGGGTTGACCACTTAAACCACAATTAGTTTTTAGTTTTTATATCAATTTTGGGTCAGTCCGACCCATGTCTGACCCAACCATCTGGGTTGGACCATTCCAGTAACTTCAGTTTCGAAACTCCTCCCATGTCCGACCCACGTCCGACCCATCCAACTGGGTCGGACCATTCCAGAAACTTCCGTCTTTCCTAACGCGCCCGTCCGACCCATGTCCGACCCATCCAACTGGGTCGGACCATTCCAGAAATTTTCCGTCTTTCCTAACGCGCCCGCGACCCCGTCCGCGACCCAAGTCCTCTGGGTCGGACCATTCCAGAAGCAATTATGGGTGACCAACAGAGGCCGACCCAACTGTGGGTCGGACGCCACCAGAATCTGCCCAAAAGTTGTCAAATCTTTTCCAAACTTCTCCAAGCTTCCTAATGTGTTCTAACATCATTTGGCACATTTACCCTTCATACCACAACCATAAAACTCATTTTATAACTCCATAAACACTTACAATGTTTCTTACCAAAATTCCTAACACTTATAATGTTTTCTCTTTAGTTCCTCTAAGTGGTGTCCCATAATTATGATAACCCCTATGCCAAAAGTGTTTCACAAGCTATAAACACAAATTCTTTTCTTGGCTTCTTAAGTTAAGTTCCAACACCATTACGCTACATGCACCTTCCAACATCATTCGCCATCTACCCTTACAAGGTCATCAAGATCTCAACTCAACCACATACACACACTAACTCCTCCGGTTTACCAAGTCACCTTAAAACACTTATTTTCTATCGAAATTTCGCCATAACCTCCCCATAAACTGAACATCTCCCAAACCATCAATTCACATCAATTTACATTCCTTATCTGGCCACACCCATAAGGGTCCTTCCAGCACATAATATCCATTCAAAATTCACCAAACAACACTATAAACACAATTCCCAAATCACTTGGCTCCAAGGCCCTCAATTCAAACCAACATTTCACAAAATCCAACTTACCACAATCAAGCACATTATTGCTCCAGATTTTATTTCATCTTTTATTTTTCCCAAACCCATTTCCAAAACAGTTAATATAGGCATTAAGGTAGATTCTTACCTTAATTCCACAAGTCTCCTTAATTCACCTCTTGCTCCTCATCTCTTCAAAATCGGTCAAGAGGGTATGGAGTTTCCAAACTCCATCCCAACATTCAAGAAACACAAAAACATACTCAATTAATTATCTAAACCCTTAGGAAAATCTCAATCCAATCAAATGGCTTAGGATACAAGTTAGGGTTTACCTTTGGAGATTTTTTAGAGGGGTTCTCACCCTTGAATCAAGAAGTGAATCACTCCACCATTGGAGGGTTGAAATGGAGCTCAAAACCAAGAAGAACAACAAGGTAAGAGAGAGAGACAAAATCGGCTACCATTACAAGATGGGAAAAATGAGGTTTTTCTTGGAGATTTTTACCTTAGGAGAGAGAGGAGACCCCAAGCTTCAAGAATGTGCCATTTCTCTTCAAATGGGAAAAACCCATGGAGATGAAGTTCATCCTTTTGAAATTCCGAAAAGAGGGAAAGGTAGAGGAGAATGAGGAGAGTTCAAATATGTAATTTGTTTTGTATTTGGAGCTTGGAGTTGGCTAGAGCATGGGGAGGAAGATGAGAAGCCATGGAAGGAGAGGAGAGCGAGCTTCACAACGGCTGCAACCAGGAGGGAGAAGAAAGAAATCGCAGAGAATAAAGAAAGGGAGGAAAGAGAAGAGGGAAAAAGAAATAAAGGAGGAGAGAGGGGGGAAAAAGGGGTACTTGTACCCTTTTTGCTTTTTGGCTCTTTGACTTATTAAATTAGCTAACTAGTCATGTGTGAGGGGGCTGTCTATATTAATAAAAACGGCCCCCCCTATTTTATACACACTGGAGCGTTTTTCTGTCTTTTACAGAAAACGCTCGTTTATTTACCCGGTTTAGCACTATTCACTAACCGGGACCGTTTTCCGGAATTCTCTCATTCCTTTAATTTTAATGGTTATTAAACTCCCATTAATTTTTAATTATAGTTATTTGATGAACTATAATTTTTCACGGGGTCTTTTCGACCACTTAAAGTCACGTTTTCGGGTTTTCTCGAAAAACGCGCCTTAAGGCTCCGTTAGCGTTTTAACACATTATTTGGATCCGTTTTCTTCCGGAATTTTTCCACATGTTCTTTGTGTGTAATTAAGGTATAAAAATATATTTATACCCTGGTGAAGGTTATACCTCAAAATAATTAAAAACGTGTTTTCACGTTTTGTGACTTTTACGCATTTTCTTTTTCTTTTGATTTCCTTCTTTCTTCTCCAATGATCTTAAGGACTTAATTAGCCTTAGAAAATTATAATTACACAATTAATTAACATGTTAAGGTTTGGGGTATTTCAAAGGTCATCAGTCCAATCCTGAGTATGTCGACTTGGGATTCAGTGTTAGATATGAGAGCGGCGTTAAGCAGGCCAGTGCTCCGTATATAAGTCTCGGATAATATATATATATATATATATATCTTATTATCCTAATGCTACAACGTTTTTAACTTACGTTCCTTATATTACACATATAAGATAGCATCATTGCCGCTAGTTTAGTTCGTTTTATAATATGTTCATATATACGAACGGTACTGTTATCGTTCAACATAATAATAAAGCAGCATTAATACACAACTCAAGCATATTAATTCACACAAGCAGACATTCAATCTTATCATAGATTTTCACACAATGTCTGAACTGAGGAAATCCTCAGACAATCAAGCCATATAAATAACATACCGTTCACCCTGAAAGTATTACGGTGGAGTATGAATCTGCTAAAATTCTCTGGTGATCCTCGATGCGCCTCTTACGATCTATAAATATGCATCACACTATGCATCAGCATCTCGTACTAACAATACACTGCGGCACCCCGTACCGTTACTAATCCATCCCGGTTTATTCCCCGTTGTTAACTATAAACGTTTGTCGGGTTTTCGGTTTAACTCGGGATTAGGAAAGACGTCATATATCATGCGTGGTTACGTCGAGTATATTAGTATACTTAACTTTAAACGTTTACTATCGCATGTAATTTAATACACATTTGTATATTATATAGCTTGTCACTATATTGCATGTATAATCTTAATCGTTTATTATGCATCTCACCTTAGTATTTATTTTCCTAAGGTTTGTTTTTCCAATTTTAATGTGGTATAACTCATATGTAAAATACTTTGAATTATATAAATCCTCATTTCCATGTATACTCCTAACATTAGAATTTCCATATCTAATGTTTGTAATTCTTCTCTCCTTATCTTATATCTTTTTAATTATGATAATATATGGTTATTGAACCACACTATATTTTTCCACACCATAACATATATTTATTTATATACATGTATTATGGGACCATTTATTATATGGTAAATCTTTATAATATATTCATTCTCTTTTAATGAATATTTTTTATATTATAAATGTTATAACCTTTATAACATTAAAACCATATTATAAATTTTCGTTCTAAAATTCCCATTATTTCCGAACAGCATTTATTTTCTTGAATATTACAAAATCCACCACATAATCATATAATGTTATATTATATGCTAATATCATATAATATGATATTTTTATTTCCTTTAATTTATAACCTATAGTTTATGCAAAACTATTTATCATTGCTGCATGGGCACCATATAAAACCATATTCTTTTTCATATACCATAGTTTCCTTTATTTACAAATTCACCCCATTATTTATACCATGTTATATATATCATATAATATAACAATTTTAACTTATAAAATGGTATAACCTATGGTTATATTTTTGTAAATTCTGAACAGACCCAATATTATTCTATAATTGTCATTTGGCCCAATTTATAACATATAGTTTGATAATATCATTAAAACTATATATTATACACATATCTTAACAATGCTCTTATATAATTCTAAAAATCACCAAATTTCACCAAAGGGTTATATTTACCCTTACTAATCATATACTTTCGGTATTTATAATTCCACCACATCTATTTCTCCAAAGTGTCATAATGACATAATAACTATATATTATACCTATATAGTTTATTTTAATTCCAAAATCAACCCAATAAATTCCTAAAAATTCCTTATAGCCCATGGGTGTTTATAATACCATTTTACACCCTTCATTTTCGGTAATAACATATTTACCACATATGTTATAAAATTGTTACAATTAAATACATAACTTATTAAAAACCTTAAATAAGTTATCTAACTTATTTATTTGGTCAAAACCTACCATATGGTCAAGGTTGACCTCCTTAATATTTCCTTGACCATTAATTCCTTATAATTACAGTTTATAACCATATTTTTCAGAAATTACCATTTAACCCCAAAACTTTATAAAATCTATAAACTTTATTTTAAATCCTTTTAACTTCTAATTTTCGGGTCTTATTATTATAAAGCCCCCAAATTAATTTATTTACACCTAAGACCCCCATTCCTTGTGGTAATAATTATATATCACCTAAACTTAAATAAAAGCTTATAAATGCATAAATAAAATGGCCTAAAGTACATGGCCCTATTACAAACATTAGCATATAAAATAAATTACACATAAATGTCCATAAAGCCTTAAACTCTCGGCCCTTACACTTATATTTTCTTTATTTACCAATTTTCCACATAATGTCTTAAATTTGACAATTATGCTAATTAATTAGTTATAAAATTTACTAAACCATTCCTTAGTCACCTAAGGTCAAAATAAGACCTTAAATACCTTGTTCACTCACGACACAATTATATAAATATGTATAAGCACATATTAATATACCAAGTGAAGGTTTAAGTGATTTATACCTTGTTTTTTGCCTAGTATATGCCTTGTTTGGCCACGGCTGTATGGAGATTTATTTTCCACAGCTTAGTTTACATGTTTTCAAACAGCAATTAAGGCATGATTAGTCTCCAAGCAAGATCTAACCATAAGAAGTATTTAATGTCAATTTTCAAGGTAAAATTTACCTTAGAACACCAAGGTAAACAAGGTTGGTCTCGGCCTGTTTTTACAGTAGGCAAAGAGTGTTAAAAGAGCTACAAAACCAAGTTTTTAAACTGGTATAACTCAGATTAGAAGTAGCTAATCTTTACCTTGTTTAAAATGCCTAAAATGGTGTTTTTGGCTTGGATATGGTTATAATTCGAAGCTCTTGATGTACCAACTGGATAAGTATGTTAAGATGAAGATTATAAGCTTAGAAACAAAGTTTCACAGCCCGAATTTGAAGGGAATCAAAAGATATGTGCTTAAAGCACATTTTTATACCTTAGAACAAGATTAGCTTTCTCCACCTTCTTCCTTTGTTAAGGCCGAGATACACCCTCCATTTAACCTCCAAAACAACCTAAGAACATTGATGAGAGTGGTTGATGCTTTCCTCCTTTGAAAGAGAAAGAATTGTGAAGAAAATGAACATTTCAAGGCTTAATTAGCTTACCAAGATTAATTGATGTTCTCCTCTGTTCTTGGTGAGTTAGCCACGACTTGGAGAAGCCAAAGGGAGGTTTGGAGCTGCTGTGTCGGCAGGCAAGAAGGAAAATGAGAGAGGTGAGTCAATTTTGCCTTATAAGTCAATTATTGTTACTTTAATTTGCTTTTTGAATTGGTAATTAGGTGACTCATAAACAGCTGTTAATTGATTGAAGATTGATAATCAAGTGGGAAAGACAGCTGTAGGGGGGGCGCAGCCTTTGGTCAAGGCAATTGGTGAGCTTTGACCATGATTTAAGTTAAGTTAAGTATTAGTTGTTATTTTTCGGGTACTATTCATACTAAATTTCCAATTTTGATTTTTATTTTAAACTTTGATTTAGACTTTATAATATAGTCTATCATGTCACATAATTTTATAAAGAACTTATTATAGTCTTTACAGTGACAAAAGTCATTATCTTAGAGCTCATAGACAAAAACGTGCTTTAAGGAATTTTAGTGCACATTTTGAGTCGCAGGGTGTTTCTGAGCTCTGTTTTCTTTGAGAACGGTTTTTTTTGTGTTCCTTACATGATATTTGATCATGGTATCCAATTTTATATCATTTAGAGGTCATTAGACCCTTAAGGTATTCTTAGAGCACACTTTTGCTCTACTTGACCTTGAAGCATGTAAGTGCCTGTTCTTTGTGTTGGTGTGTCCAACAATTTGTAACATGTTATAATGTGTTAGTAAGCTTAGGACAAATCTTAGGTCCTAAAATTCATTTGCGTATTTATTTACCCTAAACAGTCAAAGGGTGCAACATCTGCTTTGTGTTGACCACTGTAGTTCTCATTGACTTTTAAGGCATGTTTAGGCCTTAATCAATTGATTAAATATTTAATCCATATTTTATTAGTTTGGGGTATTTCAACTTTGAATTATTTATGAAATACCCCAAACCTAGTTATGTTGTTAAACACCTAAATATGGTGTAATAAGACTAAAAAGAGTCTTAGAAACATTAGTAAACAAATTTAAACAAAGAAAACACAAAATGTGCTTTAAAGTCAATAAGAGCCAAAATGTGCTCTAAGCTTTGGATAAACTTGGTTAAGACCTAATGAACTTACCAAGACCTCATTTATATACTAATGAACTTATTAAACCAATTACCAAAGAAAACCAAGCTTGAAAACAAGTTAAAACACAAAATGTGCTTTAAGAAGTCTTAAAGCACATTTTTGAAAAATTGTCTTGTAAATGAGTTTTGAGTGGCTAAATGTCCATCATTACTCTTAAATATATATGTGTACTATATAGTATCACATTTGGGTGGCTATATTAGTGGGAAATCAAAAATTTCACTTCTAAGTGCCTTGTTTTGGTGAATAGTGCTTTTTATAAGCTAGTTTATAACATATGTTGTATTAAGTAATTAAATTGACAAACAAAGACTAAAGTACCCTCATATAATAAAGGGGGCCAGTTTTCTTGAGTGTGGTGACTCACCACTCTCTAGTTAATGTAATAAGTAAGTAAAGAAAACTAATAAAACTACTTTTTACTTTATTACTACAATATCTTCTTAAAAGCAAATTCTATCTTCATTCTCATTTCCTTCCTTCATTTCCCACGGTTCCAAACACCATCTTCCTCCCTTCTTGCTGTTCTCTCACGGTAATACCACCACCACCATTAAAACTCTAGCTTTGACCACTTGTAAAATCTAGCTCACTTGTCCAAATCAAAAACAACACCACCAATCTCTTCCTCTCATCAAAGCTCTTCATTCTATCTTCTCAAAACTTCAAGAGCCCCATTTCGGTGCCAAGGTGTTCCACCATTGAAGGAGCTTGAGCTTGTATTTTGACATATTATTACTCTCCTTTGCTACTAGGTAAGGAATCTCAAAGAAAAATCATGTTTCCTCCATGTTTTACCTTGACCGAAAATACACATTGATATAGCTCTTTGTGTGACTTTGTTCTAGCTTCATTCCAACTCTTCATGGACTAGGTGGAGTCCTCTCTTGTTATATATTCAAACTCTCTTCAAAGATCAAGGTAAAACAACTACATTAATGTTTTTGAAACAATGTAAAATTAGGGTTTACAATGAGATGAAGCTTATAGCTTGAATACTCATTATATGTTTGTATATTGTTTAGAACTTGACAAGGAATCAAATACCCTACCGGTCTTGTAGTGAAACAAGAAAGGAGTTGTTTGGAAAAGAGGTAAATCTACTAACCTAATGTGGTTTAATGCCTTAGGAGAAATGAGCTTATAAATGCTTATTAAAACTACCTAAAGAGCAAATGGTGAATGACCTAGTAAAGTGTTCTCAAGGAGACTAGTAAATAACATATGTCTTGTTGTATGTAATCGCAGGTTAAAGGCATATATATTGTGGAAATTCAGTGTTTATGATTTAAGCACTTTAAGGGCCTAAGAGCCATGCATTTTAAGGGCCTAAGTGCCATGCAATTTAAATTATGCACTATATTGTGATGTAGTGTGAATTTGGTGAAGTTGTGTAAGAAAGTGTTCTTGGTGTTCTTAGTGTTCTTGGATGTTTAATGATGAAAACAATGTGCTTTGGTGTAACAAAATGCTAGGAGAACCTATGTCGAAATTTAGGAAATGAATAAGGAGTTCATGATGTTTTAAAGGAATTGTGAGGAACTAGGAAGTGCTCTAGAGTGTAACAAGGACTTAGGCATGATCTTGAGGTTTTAGTAAGTACCAAAGCCACTTTGGGACTTAGGTAAATACTTAGGCAAACTTTGGTAATAAGGAGAAAGTGTAAACTTGGAAAAGAATTTTCAAGATGGATATAAGGAGTTAGTTGTGAGAGATGATGCTTGGAAGATGATGTTAAAAAAGGAGAAAGCATTTTGGGATAGTAGTTATCATAGGTATGAAACACCACTTGAAAACTAGGAGAAAATATTGTAAGTGTTAGGAATTTTGTGAAGAAATGGGTAAAGGCTTAAGGAATTAGAAATGAGTTTTATAAGTGTTTAAGGATGTCTTAAGGTGTGTTTTGAAGTGCCCAAATGAGGTTAGGGGGTACTAGGTTATATGGGGTGAAGTTTGGAGTTGAATGTGAAAAGGAAAACAAAGGTCTGGGGCAGACCGAACTTGCGACCGAACTTGCAAGTTCGGTCGAGCCCAGTTTACCCTGCGAGAATTGGCTTCTGGAATGGACCGACCTTGGGGACCGGACTTGCAAGGTCGGTCGGGCTTGTATTTTGTGTACGGATTGAGCTACTGGAAACGACCGAACATAGGACCGGACTTGGCAAGTTCGGTCGGGCTAAATTTTCAAAGGAAGAAACTCTCGGGAAAAGACCGAACATGCGACCGACTTACAAGGTCGGTCGGAGTAGAAAATTTTGACGGAAATGTGTTCTGGAATCGACCGAACTTGGGTAAGTTCGGTCGGACCTAAACTTGTAAAAAAAAAAAAACATAAAGAATGTGACTTATGTAGTTAACCCTAGGGTGTATAATGAAGATAACCTAGGGTAGAATAGACATTAAAAAAACATGTCATACAATCATTTAAATACTTAGTAAGCTTGAAGTTAAATAATAATTAACCGACGTTACTAATGTGTTTAGGATTCTCTCAAGGTGGAAATCAATCGAGGCAAGGACCAAGGTATGGTTTTCTTGCAGTCTGTTTGCCTACCGGTTTACACCGGCTTGTGTGTTGTTGTTTTTCTGTGTGTTTATGACTTTGTAAGATTAAACCATGTAAAGAGTTTACAGTTGTTGAATATTATTATGTTGTTATATGACTCTCTCTTCCCTTGCGTGTATCTAACAAGACTGGTCCTATTATTGTTTGTTGAGTTCAATGATGAACTACTACAAGGGCTAACGGGGGAAGTGAGGAGTCCGGTCTGTTCCGGCCACGCGTGTGAGTATGGGAGTCGATGTCATAACCGGTTCGATTCTCTCTGTATGTTGTTTGGTTGAGTTTCCAATTTGGTTTCCAACCTTCCCTTTAGCTTAACCAAGGCTATTTACTGACTCACGTCGGGCCACAGGGGCATACTATGTGTTTATTTCGGTGTGCTTGGATCACTATATCCGAGGCACCTTGTGTTAAGTTAACCGTTCAATCTAACCGGACGGTAACGAGTTATGTAACGAGCTAAGTATGAGCATGGCAACATTCTCTAGGCTCTCAATGGGGACTAACTGTGTTTTGTTCTCTTCCTAAAGGAATTGTATGGTGTGATGTGTTTTATGATGTGTACAATACCCATGTTATGTTATATATGTAGAGTTGTTTGATTTAAAATAAATACCATGTCATCATGACAAATAGTTTGCGCGCATTCCGGTAGTCGATGGGCTGCGCGTTAACCATGCCAGCCAAGGGTTGCTGACCCCCTCGGGGGATCCATATTTCTTTTACTGCAGGATGAGGATCGAGAAGCGGAGTGGCTCTAGATCCTAGGTGTAGTTTACTTTTGGAGTACTTTTGGATGTTTGCCCGGGATGCGCCTGTGCTCCCGTGGCGTGTTATATGTGTACTTGATCATGACGGTTTATAGTGACGGTATACAGTGAAGGATTTATGTAAACACTCGGTATTTTGTTGATGTATATATATATGGTTATTAGTTCTATGCTCGGGAGTCTGATCATCAGACCGGTACACTTGTATTTATTCAGCCTTGTTAACCACGAGGGTGGTTGACGGCGTTGTAGCACCAATCGTTTAGTTACTGTTTAGTTGTTTATATTCCGCTGCGATTCCAAGTAATGTATGTGCGTAGTAGGGGTGTACAAAAAAAGTGGTATCAAGAGCGAAGTATCGCTCTGATGACTAGAATACCGAGCTTAGGGATATACCGAGTTAGGAAACCTAACTACAGATACCTAAGTGAACAGATTTGGAAAGGTTGACCACTAACTAAGTGTGGAGATACCTTATTATCGGGAAGCGTTACAATCATTGGACCGATAAGTGTGCAAGCATAATGCTAATGAATGTTCATGTGAATTCAGATGGCAGGTAGACCACGAGGTAGAGGCCGCGGGGCGCGGTACTGGAGGTATGGGTGACCAGGGCGATGATACTACGGCACAGACCATGGCTGAGGCAGTTGCAGCCGCCGTAGCCCAGTTGGTACCCGATTTGGTTGCTGCTAACAGCAAGGGCAACAGCCCGGAGTTCAACTACCACCACCGCCACCGCCACGAAGACCAACTGGGTCAAGGCGTTGGCTGATTTGAGGCCACCCTCATTCAGTGGGGAGACCGATCCCCGTAAGCTCGAGGCGTACATCTCCGAAATGGAGACCGCCTTCGAAACCTAGCACCACCTGAGTAGGTCAAGGTACGACTTGCTGCTTATTACTTGAAGGGCTCGGCACAGAACTGGTGGAAGCTTGTGCGAGAGGGCAGAGTTGCTGACCCGACTTTTCAGTGGAGGGAGTACACGGCTCTGCTGCGAGCCAAATACTACCCTATACATGTGCAAGAGGCCAAGCGCCTGGAGTTGGACAATCTGAGGCAAGGGTAAGATGACGGTAGATGAGTACTACTCAGCCTTCATCGGACTTATCCACCTGCTACCGGATCTGGTTACTCAGACCGGATTCTTCTTGTGAACCGTTTCTACAACGAACTGAACTATCGCCTACGCTACGGCATGGGGCCTACTGGATATACCACTTTGCAGGTAAAGGAACTACGGTGTAATGTGAATAAGTGTGTACGATGTGTTAATGTGTTGTGAATTTATTTGGCGGGGCATAACTGACACCCTAAATATAGGAGTGCTATCATGCCGCTGCAATTGTGGAGATCACCGTCCGTCTGAGGGACGAGGAGAGTGCGCTCAAGCGCAAGGCTCAGAACGAGGGCCAAGGCACGCAAGGGCAGTGGGGAGGAAGAAAAAGAAATCATACCCCCAGTCCCAGAAAGGACAGCAACAGGGTGGCAAGGGCCAGACCCAGACCACCACTGCTGAGGAGCCTCTGCAGCTCACCTATGCGTATGCGGCCAAGCCCCTACGTTCTTACCCACCTAAGGGTAATTGTCTAATCCTGTGTGATAAGTTAGAGTATATGTTGATAAGTTGTGGAACAGTATTGATTGTGTATTGTGATAGCAGCTAGCACGGGCTCTGGACCGAGCGCCACTACTACTGCAAGTGGTGCAACGGCGACCACCCCGGCAAGGACTGCAAGGGTAACGATGTTCAGTGCCGATACTGTAAGAAGATGGGTCACCCGCGATCACGAATGCTGGCAGAACCCGAACAGTAGGAACTACAGGCCCAAGGGCAATGGAAGGGTAAGGCCACTGCGACCACCGATGGCCAGAAGACGGCGAACCAGCCACCCCCAGATCAGAGGTACACAGGACCCAGAAGGGGAAGGGGTCGGGGTCCAACAAGGCCACCCTGAATGTGGTGGACCGGTCTGAGGCGCCAGGGCCCTCTTCTAGACCAGGTACCGTACCTGCCTAAACTGTTGAATGTAATAAGTGTTTGCATACCGCATTTCATGCTTATGTGTGTTAGTGAGTTTAAAGTAAATTACCATGTGAGTAATAAAGTTAGTATAGTGTGAGATTTACCTAATTAGATAATTCTAAACTTAAAGGAACCTTCAATATATGTTATCCAATCCCACCCACACCAAACCCTGAAGAAACCACCATCAACATCACCGACTTTCCATTGGAGCAATGTCAGGTCATCCAGCCAGGTATGATACTCTTAAATGGATACCTGACACCGGAAGCACAAATCCATATCATCAGACGATGCGACGAACTTGGAGCAAAACCAGGAGGTTCTACACACCCGAATACCCGAACGGATCAAGAATGCAATTGAAGATGATGTGCATGGGTAAGGACTGGAACCCTTACACCAAGACATATCAAGAAGTGCGAGCTGAAGATCGAGCAACAGTACCAAGTATACCTGAGGAGTTCCATGCGGTCGTTAACCACGCCGTGGGAATTGCTCAACAAGTTGAAACGGATTCAATTCCAAATGTGGAAGCAGATTTGTGTATTGTGAACTTCTACCAGAAAGGTGGACGGTTAGGTATACACCAAGACAAGGACGAGTCACCCGAGTCTCTAAGTAAGGGAGTACCCGTGGTGTCTTGGTCCATTGGTGATACCGCAGTGTTTTGTGTATGGCGAGCAGAAGCGTGCTGACCTCGCAAGGAAGCTACTGTTGAAATCGGGAGATGTATTAATCATGGGTGGGCAATCAAGGATGCTATACCATGGCATCAGAAAGATCAAACTGAATACCGCACCGTCGGCAGTGATCAATGCCACACACATGAAACCCGGACGTTTGAATTTGACCTTCAGACAGTTTTAAGCCTTGTATAATTATGTGATTGATAAACCAGTGTGTATTAAGGATGTTGTAAGTGTAAATCATGGCGACAGTATAAGCCAATGAATGTTGTAAAAAGAGTGTGTTAATGAATAAAGTGGAGTTGTTGAAGCATATAAACCGTGTTGTTACCCAATACTTATTAGTTTGCCAATGAATTAGGCTGTGCACTCGGAACGGGAGGTATACTGAGTGTCTGCAATAAGGCAGAAGCCGGCAAGAGCGGCACAATCCTCACCGGTACCTTTCCAGTGAATGGCGTGGATGCATCGATCTTGTTCGACTCTGGAGCCTCACACACATTCATTTCGCTATCATTTGCGAAGAGGCTGGGGTTAGACGGTGAAGAGATGCCAGACTTCGTGGTCACTCTCCCGTCGAAAGAGCGGATCAGGTGTACCCGCTACTACCGAGATGCTGTTGTTCGAATCAGGGGTGAAGAGTTTCCGATCGACTTGATAGAGTTCGACGGGCTAGGCTTTGATGTGATTGTCGGGATGAACTGGTTGGAGCGGTACAAGGGCAGAATCCTGTGTGCCGAGCATCGACTGCTTCTTCGGAGTCCATCTGGGGTTACCATATCTTACCGCCAGAGGCCCAGGGAGCCTTCGACTCAGATCATCACCGCCATGGCTATGTATCACGAGTTACGACGAGGGAGTGATGTATACCTCTGCTATGTCCAGGACATAGAGAGAGACCCTGAGTTTAGCCCAGATGTGCCGGTAGTGTCGGAGTTTCCTGATGTATTTCCTAAGGAACTGCCGGGCATGCCGCCAGCACGAGAGGTTGAGTTTGAGATTGATTAGTTCCGGGCACCGGACCCATTGCGAAGCACCTTATCGTATGGCTCCAGCAGAGATGACAGAGCTCAAGGAGCAGCTGAGAGACCTACTCGACAAGGGCTTTATCCGCCTAGTGTTTCACCATGGGGAGCGCCGGTCCTCTTCGTGAAGAAGAAGGACGGTAGCCTCCGCCTGTGTATTGATTATCGGGAGCTGAATGCTGTTACGGTGAAGAACCGTTACCCCTTACCACGCATCGACGATCTATTTGATCAGCTGAGGGGAGCATCAGTATTCTCCAAGATAGACCTACGTTCCGGATACCACCAGATTGCCATCCGTGACAGTGATATCGAAAAGACAGCTTTCAGAACTAGGTATGGGCATTATGAGTTCACAGTTATGCCGTTTGCTTGTCAAATGCACCAGCAAAGTTCATGGACTTAATGAACCGTTTGTTCCAAGATCAGTTGGACAAATCAGTGGTAGTCTTCATCGATGACATACTTGTGTATTCGAAATCGAGAGGTGAGCATGAAAGCCACCTGAGAGATGTGTTGCAAACGTTGAGGAAAATCAGCTGTATGCTAAATTTTCTAAGTGTGAATTTTGGTTGAACCAAGTATCCTTCCTTGGACATGTGATTTCTGAGGCCGGGATCGCTGTTGACCGGCAAAGATAGATGCAGTGGCACCTGGCCTAGGCCGAAGACAGTTACCGACATCAGGAGCTTCCTCGGTCTGGCAGGTTACTATAGGAGGTTTGTGAAGAACTTCTCCAGTGTCTCGAAGCCGATGACTTCCTTGATGAAAAAGGATGCACCATTCGAGTGGACAGTCGACTGTGAGAGTTCTTTCGCGAGTCTCAAGGATGCTCTGACATCTGCACCGGTTCTGACATTACCAGACGGTCCAGATGGTTTTGAGGTCTATTGCGACGCATCAGGCAGGGGTATGGGTTGTGTGTTGATGCAACACGGAAGGTCGTAGCTTACGCCTCCCGACAGCTGAAGAAACATGAGGAGAACTACCCTACCCACGACTTAGAATTGGGGGCCATTGTCTTCGCACTGAAGATATGGCGACATCACTTGTATGGGGTAAGTGTGACGATTTATTCTGACCACAAGAGTTTAAAGTACTTGTTCACTCAGAAGGAGTTGAACATGAGGCAAAGAAGGTGGGTTGAATTTCTGAATGACTATGACATCAATTACAGTACAAGGAAGGCAAGGCAAATGTGGTAGCTGACGCATTGAGTCGCCGAGCACACTCTCTCCATTCGCTAGTCTCTCATACTGGCTTGGTTGAAGAGGTGCGGAGTGCTCAGATGACGGATCAGTACATGATGGAGATTAGACAGAAGCTTATTGATGGCACATTCGAGGGTCAGAAGTACGACTTCAGACTCCACGATGATGACCTGATTAGGCTTAATGGCCGACTGTGTATACCCAGGAGTAGCGCTGAGTTGAAGGAGCGCATATTGAGTGAATCCCATTGTTCTACTACTTCGATTCACCCCGGAGCTTCAAAGATGTATAAGGGTATGAAAGTATTTCTGGTGGGCTGGAATGAAAAAGGATGTAAATGACTATGTGTTGAGGTGTCTCACTTGTCAGAAGGTCAAATTTGAGCACCGACGGCCTGGTGGTATGGTGCAGCCAATGCCAGTGCCGGAGTGGAAGTTCCATGACATATCTATGGACTTCGTAGTAGGGCTTCCACCTGCAAGGGGAGGTCTGAATATGATTTGGGTTGTTGTTGACCGACTGACCAAGGTGGCCCGATTCATTCCGATGAAGGACACCTGGAAAGTGGCAAAATTGGCAGAACTCTTCGATATAGAAATTGTAAGACATCATGGATACCAAAGACGATTGTATCTGACAGAGATACCAGATTCCTATCCAGATATTGGAAGTCTACACGAGAGGCATTGGGTACTGAACTAAAATTGAGCACAGCGTTTCACCCACAGACCGATGGTCAGAGTGAGCGCACCATTCAGACACTTGAGGATATGCTACGTGCATGTGCACTTGACTTTCAGACCAGCTGGATTGATAAGTTACATCTGATCGAGTTTAGTTACAATAACAGTTACCATGCTTCGATCAAGATGTCTCCCTTCCAGGCATTGTACGGTAGACCATGCCGCACACCATTATGCTGGGATGAGTCGAGTGAGACGGTCATTATAGGACCAGAGTATCTTGAGCAAGTTCAGGCAGAAGTTCGCCAGATCCGGGCTAAATATGAAAGCAGCTCAGGATAGACAGAAGTCGTACGCAGATGTGCGCCGACGCGACCTGGAGTTCGCCGTGGGCGATCAGGTATTTTTGAGAGTATCCCCCATGAAGGGAGTATTTCGTTTTGGCCAGAAAGGCAAGTTGAGCCCAAATATGTGGGGCCTTATGTTGACGGAGCGGATCGGCCCGGTAGCTTATAGACTTGATTGACCCGCCGAGCTGGGCAAGGTACATGATGTATTTCATGTGTCCCAGTTGAAGAAGTATATGTCTCATCCGTCTCATGTGCTTCAGCCTGAAAGGCTAACTTTAGAGCCGACCATGCGATCAGTGGAGACTCCGTACAGATTCTGGATACTAAGACTCGAGACACTCGCCATAAGTCCGTGAGACTGGTGAAGGTCCTCTGGTCTAACCAGGACGTCGAGGAGGCCACTTGGGAGCTGGAAGATAAGATGAAGGCGAAGTACCCGTCATTGTTTACTTCTTAGTCTTTGTATGTATAGGGTACGGGTGTACCCCTATTTAAGGGGGGTAGAGCCGTTTCGGTTATGGTTGTGTGCGATATGTATATTATACATGTCTATGTTATGTTACAGACCGCTGAGTCTGAATGATGTTGTGATGTTTCGTTGTTTGGACCATGTGTCCGATGTGATGTAAAGATGTTGTTAATGTGATATGAAGTGTGTTGATAGTGTTCTCCTCATGTTCTAATATTTAGGTTATGTGGAAGTATGAACTTTGGGGATAAAGTTCTTTTAAGGGGGGTAGATTGAAATACCCCAAACCTAGTTATGTTGTTTAAACACCTAAATATGGTGTAATAAGACTAAAAAGAGTCTTAGAAACATTAGTACAAATTTAAACAAAAGAAAACACAAAATGTGCTTTAAAGTCAATAAGAGCCAAAATGTGCTCTAAGCTTTGGATAAACTTGGTTAAGACCTAATGAACTTACCAAGACCTCATTTATATACTAATGAACTTATTAAACCAATTACCAAAGAAAACCAAGCTTGAAAACAAGTTAAAACACAAAATGTGCTTTAAGAAGTCTTAAAGCACATTTTTGAAAAATTGTCTTGTAAATGAGTTTTGAGTGGCTAAATGTCCATCATTACTCTTAAATATATCATATGTGTACTATATGTATCACATTTGGGTGGCATATATTAGTGGGAAATCAAAATTTTCACTTCTAAGTGCCTTGTTTTGGTGAATAGTGCTTTTTATAAGCTAGTTTATAACATATGTGTATTAAGTAATTAATTGACAAACAAAGACTAAAGTACCTCATATTAATAAAGGGGCCGGTTTCTTGAGTGTGGTGACTCATCACTCTCTAGTTAATGTAATAAGTAAGTAAAGAAAACTAATTAAAACTACTTTTTACTTTATTACTACAAAATATCTTCTTAAAAGCAAATTCTATCTTCATTCTCATTCCTTCCTTCATTTCCCACGGTTCCAACACCATCTTCCTCCCTTCTTGCTGTTCTCTCACGGTAATACCACCACCACCATTAAAACTCTAGCTTTGACCACTAGTAAAATCTAGCTCACTTGTCCAAATCAAAAACAAACACCACCAATCTCTTCCTCTCATCAAGCTCTTCATTCCTACCTTCTCAAAACTTCAAGAGCCCCATTTCGGTGCCAAGGTGTTCCACCATTGAAGGAGCTTGAGCTTGTATTTTGACATATTATTACTCTCCTTTGCTACTAGGTAAGGAATCTCAAAGAAAATCATGTTTCCTCCATGTTTGTACCTTGACCGAAAATACACATTGATAGCTCTTGTGTGACTTTGTTCTAGCTTCATTTCAACTCTTCATGGACTAGGTGGAGTCCTCTCTTGTTATATATTCAAACTCTCTTCAAAGATCAAGGGTAAAACAACTACATTAATGTTTTTGAAACAATGTAAATTAGGGTTACAATGAGATGAAGCTTATAGCTTGAATACTCATTATAATGTTTGTATATTGTTTAGAACTTGACAAGGAATCAAATACCCTACCGGTCTTGTAGTGAAACAAGAAAAGAGTTGTTTTGGAAAAGAGGTAAATCTACTAACCTAATGTGGGTTAATGCCTTAGGAGAAATGAGCTTATAAATGCTTATTAAAACTACCTAAAGAGCAAATGGTGAATGACTTAGTAAAGTGTTCTCAAGGAGACTAGTAAAATAACATATGTCTTGTTGTATGTAATCGCAGGTTAAAGGCATATATATTGTGGAAATTCAGTGTTTATGATTTAAGCACTTTAAGGGCCTAAGAGCCATGCATTTTAAGGGCCTAAGTGACATGCAATTTAAATTATGCACTATATTGTGATGTAGTGTGAATTTGGTGAAGTTGTGTAAGAAAGTGTTCTTGGTGTTCTTAGTGTTCTAGGATGTTTAATGATGAAAAAACAATGTGCTTTGGTGTAACAAAATGCTAGGAGAACCTATGTCGAAATTTAGGAAATGAATAAGGAGTTCATGATGTTTTAAAGGAATTGTGAGGAACTAGGAAGTGCTCTAGAGTGTAACAAGGACTTAGGCATGAGCTTGAGGTTTTAGTAAGTACCAAAGCCACTTTGGGACTTAGGTAAATACTTAGGCAAACTTTGGTAATAAGGAGAAAGTGTAAACTTGGAAAAGAATTTTCAAGAGGATATAAGGAGTTAGTTGTGAGAGATGATGCTTGGAAGATGATGTTAAAATAAGGAGAAAGCATTTTGGGATAGTAGTTATCATAGGTATGAAACACCACTTGAAAAACTAGGAGAAAATATTGTAAGTGTTAGGAATTTTGTGAAGAAATGGGTAAAGGCTTAAGGAATTAGAAAATGAGTTTTATAAGTGTTTAAGGATGTCTTAAGGTGTGTTGAAGTGCCCAAATGAGGTTAGGGGGTACTAGGTTGTATGGGGTGAAGTTTGGAGTGAATGTGAAAAAGAAAACAAAGGTCTGGGGCAGACCGAACTTGCGACCGAACTTGCAAGTTCGGTCGAGCCCAGTTTACCCTGCGAAAATTGGCTTCTGGAATGGACCGACCTTGGGGACCGGACTTGCAAGGTCGGTCGGGCTTGTAATTTGTGTACGGATTGAGCTACTGGAAACGACCGAAATAGGACCGGACTTGGCAAGTTCGGTCGGGCTAAATTTTTAAAGGGAAGAAACTCTCGGGAAAAGACCGAACATGCGACCGGACTTACAAGGTCGGTCGGAGTAGAAAATTTTGACGGAAATGTGTTCTGGAATCGACCGAACTTGGGTAAGTTCGGTCGGACCTAAACTTGTAAAAAAAAAAAAACAGAAAAGAATGTGACTTATGTAGTTAACCCTAGGGTGTATAATGAAGATAACCTAGGGTAGAATACACATTAAAACATGTCATACAATCATGTTAAATACTTAGTAAGCTTGAAGTTAAATAAATAATTAACCGACGTTACTAATGTGTTTAGGATTCTCTCAAGGTGGAAATCAATCGAGGCAAGGACCAAGGTATGGTTTTCTTGCAGTCTGTTGCCTACCGGTTTACACCGGCTTGTGTGTTGTTTGTTTTTCTGTGTGTTTATGACTTTGTAAGATTAAACCATGTAAAGAGTTTACAGTTGTTGAATATTATTATGTTGTTAAGTATGACTCTCTCTTCCCTTGCGTGTATCTAACAAGACTTGTCCTATTATTGTGAATTGTTTGTTGAGTTCAATGATGAACTACTAACAAGGGCTAACGGGGGAAGTGAGGAGTCCGGTCTGTTCCGGCCACGCGTGTGAGTATGGGAGTCGATGTCATAACCGGTTCGATTCTCTCTGTATGTTATGGTTGAGTTTCCAATTTGGTTTCCAACCTTCCCTTTAGCTTAACCAAGGCTATTTTACTGACTCACGTCGGGCCACAGGGGCATACTATGTGTTATTTCGGTGTGCTTGGATCACTATATCCGAGGCACCTTGTGTTAAGTTAACCGTTCAATCTAACCGGACGGTAACGAGTTATGTAACGAGCTAAGTATGAGCATGGCAACATTCTCTAGGCTCTCAATGGGGACTAACTATGTTGGTTCTCTTCCTAAAAGGAATTGTATGGGTGTGATGTGTGTTATGATGTGTACAATACCCATGTTAATTATATATGTATGAGTTGTTTGATTTAAAATAAATACCATGTCATCATGACAAATAGTTTGCGCGCATTCCGGTAGTCGATGGGCTGCGCGTTAACCATGCCAGCCAAGGGTTACTGACCCCCTCGGGGGATCCATATTTCTTTTACTGCAGGATGAGGATCGAAGAAGCGGAGTGGCTCTAGATCCGAGGGTGTAGTTTACTTTTGGAGTACTTTTGGATGTTTGCCCGGGATGCGCCTGTGCTCCCGTGGCGTGTTGTGTACTTGATCATGACGGTTTATAGTGACGGTATACAGTGAAGGATTTATGTAACACTCGGTATTTTGTTGATGTATATATATATGGTTATTAGTTCTATGCTCGGGAGTCTGATCATCAGACCGGTACACTTGTATTTATTCAGCCTTGTTAACCACGAGGGTGGTTGACGGCGTTGTAGCACCAATCGTTTAGTTACTGTTTAGTCGTTTATATTCCGCTGCGATTCCAAGTAATGTGATGTGCGTAGTAGGGGTGTTACAATTTAAATCCTTATTATCCCATGTATACTCTTAACATTAGAATTTCCATATCTAATGTTTATAATTCTTTTCTCCACATCTATTATCATTTTAATTATGATAATTTATAGTTTTTGAACCATATTACATTTTCTACACCATAACATATATTATGGAACTATTTATTGTATGGTAAGTCTTATAATCTATATTCATTCTTTTAATGAATGCCTCTTATATTATAAATGTTATAACTCTTATAACATAAAAACCATATTATAAATTCCATTTAAAAATGTTAATATTCCGAACAGCACCTATGTTCTTAAATATTTACAAATTCCACCACATAATTAATATAATGTTACATTATAGTTATATAACATATATTATGACATTTAAGTCATTAAAACAATTATAACCTATAGTTATATTTTGTTTATAAAATACCAAACAACCCTTATATTCTCGGCTTTACTATAAACCACTAAACTTCTATAAATCACAACTCCATCCCAATTAATAATACATAGTTTTCTAATTCCATTAAAAAATATATTATACATATATCTTTATAAAACCTTATACATAACTCCAAAAATTACCAAACTATTCCAAAAGGTTATAAATATTATTCCTAACCTTATACTTCCTCTAAATTTCGGTTCTACACATATGTTACCCATTTGTAACAATGTTATAAAATACCATATATTATACTTATATAATTCATATAAGCTCCAAATTTAACCAAATAAACTTCTAAAAATTCCTAATAACTTAAGGACTATTCTAAATTCTATTTAGTACCCCTAAGTCTCGGAAATTACATTATAGCCCCATCTTTTATAAATCTTTTACAATTTAATACTATCTTATTATAAGGTAGTATTTTAATTTCTTAAATTTTCCAAACTTGGTCAAAGTCTCCTATATAGTCAACTTTGACTTCTAATACCAAATGGGACCCAAACTTTCGGTAATTACCAATCTTACCCCATACTTTTCTATTTTTTCAATTTGACACAAAACTTTATAAAATGTTATAATTTTTATTAATTCATTTAAAAACCCTAAATTGCTCTAAATTAAGCCCACAGCTTTCTAATTTCCAGTAATTACGGTTTGGCCCCAATTTAGTTATATAAGCATAAATCTAACTAAATAAGCTTATAAACTTAAAATAAAATGGCCTAATGACATGGCCTTATTACAACCTTGAACTTGCAAAATAAATTACACTTTAAATGTCTCAAAATATAGTATAAACTCACGGCCTCACCATGGTTTAAATATTTTTCCACATAATGTCATAATTTGACCATTATGTTAATTAAATCACTTAAATGACTAGCTTAATTTATCTTAGTCATTTTTTCCATTTCTAGGTTATATAAACCATATTAATTACTCCACTCTCAGCAATATATATATATATATCTATATATATATATATATATATATCTATATATATATATAATATATATATATATATGTGCTAAGAAATCATAAAAATCACAAGTTAAGGTGTTTATACCTTGGTTTAAGCTTGTAACAGCTCGGCAGCTTGAAGGAAAATTCCCCACATGATTTAGACATGTTTAATACATCAAAATAAGATATGGTTATACTCCAAGCTTGAGCTTAACCATAAGGAACAATTAATGTAAGATTTAAGGCAAAAATCACCTTAAAAATGCAAGGGAAGTTCCAAGTGAATTCGGCCTGTACCAAGCACACCTAATGGTGTTAAATTCACCATCAACATAGGAAATAGCTAGACAACAACAAGCTGCTATGGTAATTGATTTTACCTTGGCAAAATGCCTTAAAAGAGGGTATTTCCTTTGGATCTCGGTCACCCTTGCTCCAAATGGCTAACCAACTGAATGAACATGTAAATATGAAGATTATGAGTGTATTAACTCATAAAAATCCAAAGAACAAAACCGGATGTAGAGTGGAGAGGCTTAAGGTATGTTTTTACCTTAAAATGCAATTTTGAGCAACCTTGGCCCCTAGACTTGCCTTAACCGAGTTTGGATGTTGTTCTAACCTTAGAACACTGAGAACGAGCCATAGGAACTGATGAGCCACGAAATCTAAGTGTAGGTAGTGAAGAGATGAAGAAAAAGAGCTAAAAATGACCTTAAAACCTTACCTTAAGAGCTTAGGAGTTAGATATGCCTTCCATGCTCAAGGACAAGGCTTGAGAGCTTTAGGAAGGGAGGGAGCTCGGTTGGGAAGGCTGGAGTCGGACAAGGAGGAAGGGAATGATTGGAAGAAGTTGAAATAATTGAAAAAGGTAAGTTTACAATTGCAAATTTGGTATTAGGTAGCTAATTGTCTAATAATGATTGTGAGCTGTCTCCTATCCTCCTTGCCTGCCAACTGCCATGGTCAAATGGGTCAATAATTGACCATTGACCATACTTGGTCAATATGACCCAAACAGGCCCCACTTTAGGGTTTTATTAATATTTTAATATTAAATCTGTAAAAAGTCGTAAATTTCTGGAATTAAATTCCTAATATGATATAATGTGATAAAATATCATATTTAAAGGTAATTATAACCTTTAAGCCCATTAAAAACCAATTTAGAAGGCAATTACACAAAAACGTGCTTTAAGGTGTTTTAGTGCACATTTTTGTGTTGCAAGGTGCTTCTGAGCTTAGTCTTCTTTGATAATAGTTTTGTTGTGTTCCTTACTTCATTATAATACTTAGGAATCCACTTTGGATCCTATTTGAGGTCATACAATCTTTTATGGTGTCTTAAAGCACATTTTGGCTTTACCGATCTTAAGGCGTGTTTGCCTTGTTGAGATCTTTTAGATTGTTCCCCAATGCTATTTAGATGTTTATTAACCATCTTAGATCATTAATAGATCATTTAATTATATTTAAAGGTTAGGGGTATTTCAAACGTATAGGGAATGCAAAGTCAAACAAGTGAAGAACACTTGTACTGAACCAGAAGAACTGGTATAATTCAGAAGCTATTGACAACAGAAGAAGCACTACAACTAAGTAGTGACTTAACCTCACCCAACAATAAGTTGGAGGAACTTAGTGAATAATCATGGGAGTATGAATAGTATATATACAATAGATTATCAGAGAGCCGGTTACAATCTAAACCTAATTGAGTTCAAATACGGTAAAAGAATACCGCATTTGTTTAGTAAACCTCATCCCCATAATAGACAGATAAAAAGGTGATGTATAGCACATTAAGGATAACACAAAGGGTGAGTAACCCAAGTTATCAGGGTCGCGCAGCAGAAGCTAGTGGGCCCTATCTAGGAGACAATATACCTAGTAAGTATAGTAGAATGGCTATTAATGCCTTGAATCCTAATAGACTGGAACCGAATTAATTATGAAATAAATAAACTCATATAGGAATCCTTGGTGCAAAGACTAAACCATTGTTATGATTAGGACCCTTTGACAAGGGTATATTATGTAATAAACCGTAAAGAAGCTAAAACGCTTCAGATTGTCCAAAATTGAGTAAAACCAATGTTTATAATAATAATAATAATACATATGGTAGATTACGTGGGCGTAATCCCTTTCAAGGGGGTGGAGCGAAAACCGCATAATGTGAATTCATGAATAAAACACATAAACTATAATGTGCATAGCACAAATGAGAATTGATTGGACGATTGGTACTATGTTTGAAATACCCCAAACCTTGATATGTGGTTAAATATCAAATTATGGTATGTAAAGGCTAAAAAGTGCCTTAGTAACATCAGTGAACAATTTAAACCATAATAAATGCAATAAAGCATTAAGACACAGTTTGAGCAAAAACATGCTCTAAGCTATGAGTGAACTTGGTTAGGACCCAAAGAGCCTACCAAGACTTGATAACATTTAATTATGATTTAATAAGGCTAAATAAGTCCTTAAGAAACTTTGGTGGACAGTTAAACCAAATAAAACATAAGAAAATACCTTAAAGTCAATATGAGCAAAAATGTGCTCTAAGCTTGGGATAAATTTGTATAAGACCTAATGGTCATACCTATACCTTATAAATATGTTAATGAACATATTAAATCAATTACCAAAGAAAACCAAGCTTGAAAACAAGTTAAAACACAAAATGTGCTTTAAGGAGTCTTAAAGCACGTTTTTGAAAAATTGTCTTGTAAATGAGTTTTGAATGGCTAAATGTCCATCATTACTCTTTAATTAACATGTGTACTATATAGTATCACATTTGGGTGGCCATATTAGTGGGAAATCAAAAATTTCACTTCTATGTGCCTTAGTTTGTGAATAGTAACTTTTATAAGCTAGTTTGTAACATATAATGTTATAAGTAATTAAATTGGTCACAAAGACTAGTATACCCTCCTAGGCATAATGGTGGCCGGTTTTAGTAGTAGTGAGTCACCAAGTTGTAAAAGAAATCAAATAAGTAAAGTAAAACTTTAAGTAAAGTACTATTTGCTTTATAAGTTACAAATATCTCTTAAAGCAAATTCTATCTTCATTCTCTCATTCCTTCCTTCATTCCCACGGTGGTCTTCTTCTTCCTCCTCTCTCCATCGGTTTCCAACAGCCCACACTCATTCTTCATCTTCTTTCACTTGTAACTTGTGATTCCCTTGGCCAAATCAAATTCCAAGACCATATTTGTCTTAGTTAGGTCAAGCTCTACACTTCCTCTTTTTAAATCTTCAAGAACTCAATTTGGTGCCATGGAGATTCACCATTGAAGGAGCTTGAGCCCATCTTTTCACATATTCTTGTCCTCCTTTGCTTCAAGGTAAGGAAACTCAAAGAAAAATCAAGTTTCCTTCATGTTTTGTGTTGTCCGAAAATCACCTCACCATGGTGTATTTATCATTGCTATGTTTTAGCTTCATTTTGAATCTTCCAAGGGCTAGGAGGAGTCCTCTCTTGATACTTATTCAAGTTCTCTTCCAATTCCAGGTAAAACAATTACCTTAATGTGTTAAAAACAAATGTGTAACTAGGGTTTTACATGAAGGAGAAGCATAATGCTTAATACTCATCATCTAGGTGTGTTTGTAAATATGTTTAATAGTTGAAAAGGGAACCAAAAATGCCCTACCGGTTTTACAAGGAAACAAAGAACTTTGTGAGGAAAAGAGTAACAAGCTATCTCAAGGTAGTTTAAATGCCTTAGGAAAAATGAGCTTGATTTGCTTAATAAAATACCTAAGGAGCCAATGGCAAGTGACCTAGTAAAATGTTCTCAAGGAGACTATTAAAAGAACTATGTTTTGGTGTATGTATTTGCAGGTCAAAGGCATTATTTATGTGGGAAATTCAGTGTTTAAGTTATGTTATTTAAGGGCCTAGTGCCAAGCAATTTAAGTTATGCACTATATTTGTGATGTAGTGCTTATGTGTGAAGTTTGTGTATAAAGATGTGTTTGATGGATTTTAGGTGTTTTGAATGAAATAAGGTAAAACCTAAGTGTTTGGATGTGAGTATATACAGGAGAAGCTATGGCCAATTTTGGAAAAATTGTGAGAAGTTCTAAGTGTTTTAAGTGGTTTTGGTGAACTAGGAAGTGTTAAAAGGTGATTGAATGTTACTTGAGAAGAACCTTGTATTAAGGTGATTAGAGTGGTTGCAAGGATTTAGGTGTTTGTCTTGGAAGTTCTAGAATTCAATGGGTGTTTTTGTGAATGTATTAAAGTCTTGGAGAAGTTGTTTAAGGTTTAGGTAAGGTTGGTGTTCAAGGAATAGGTGATGTTTTAGGTATGATTGAAAAGGAGATTTAGTTAGTAAGAATAATGCTTAAGAGATGATGTTAAGATGAGAAGAAAGTGTTTTGGGATAGTAGTTATAATAGTGAGAAACACCATTTAGGAACCCTAGTACAAATGTTGAAAGTGTTAAGGAATTTCTACAAGGAAATAAGTAAAGGTTTAGGAGTTAGAAGATGAGTTTAGTGGATGTTGTATGTGGATATAAGGTTACCAAATGTTTTAGGAAACATTAAGAGGCCTTAGGAGAAGTTTGTGAAGAATTGGTAAAGTTGGGTAAGTTTAGAAGGCGACCGACCCAGGGGTCCGACCCAGTTTTGGGTCGGTCGAGCCTCTGTTAGATGTTAGGAATGTGTTCGGTAATGGTCCGACCCAAAAGGGTGGGTCGGACATGGGTCGGTCGGTCCAGTTCAAAGGAAGAAAATGTTCGCACATGGACCGACCCAGTCGAGTGAGTCGGACGTGGGTCGGACGGCATGTTTATAAGGAAGTAAAAGGGTTCTGTAATGGACCGACCCAGAAGGTGGGTCGGATGGTGGGTCGGTCGGACCAAAAACATGGTTTAAGGTTATGAAATGTTATGTGATGATGGGGATTGGTAGGTAATGCTATTATAAGGTTGTTAAGGACATGATAGTGAGTTTTAATGGTGATTAAGTGGGTAAAGGTTGTAATAAAATGTGAAAGTAACACCAAGTTAAAATGTAAAGTTATTTAACCAAGTTAACGGGGAAAAGTTATAAGAGCGTTAGACTTTAAACAAACATATTCCCCCAATGTTAATGAAAACCGTGTGATGTTAACAGTTGTTCGAGAATTGCTCGAGGAACATAAATGGACAGGATAAGTGGACTCCGTGACAGGTATGGTTTTCTCTGCAACCTGTTCCTACCGGATTACACCGGCTTGTATGCCAATGTGTTTTTCTGTATGTTTGCCACGTTGTAAGATAAAACATGTAATGAGTTACAGTAATTCATATGTGGCGTGTTCAACTCCGATACCATTTAACCTCGGCAGTGTTAACCTTAGTCAACTGAGTCTAGGATCACATGAGAGTTCGGTATTCGGAGTAAACGACCCGTACCATGGACGTACTAACCACGGCTATGCGTGTGTTAATTGTGTGATATGTGTATGTGAATGTAGGGATCTCCCTTGTATATTTAACCCAGTTGTATACTGTATATGTGTTGTTATGTGATAGGCTCCATAGTGGGGTTCTAACTAATATCTAAAGTAAGTATGTACTAACAGTAGTGAGGAATCCGGTTTGGCCGGTCGCGCGTTTTTTTTTGGGAGAGGGTATCCTTCCTAGCCTTACCCTTCTCTTTGTTATGGTTGTTTCCCTCACGGGTTATGATCTCCCATTAGCTTACTCCAAAGCTTGGCTATTCTGACTTATGATCGGTTTAGGGGGAACATGTGTTTGTGTTGGTGTTCGGGCCTCCAAACCCGAACCGCCTTAACTTAAGTTACTCGTCCAACTATTAGGACGGTAATGAGTGTTGTTGTTATTGTATAACGAGCTTATCATGAGACTGGCAACATTCTCTAGGCTCACCAGTGTGTAAACAATGTTTGGGTCGGTTCCTAAGCGAACCATTCCCGTTGTGTTATGTGGTTGTTGTGATGCAATATCCATTGCGGTATTATGTTGTGTACGTGGAAACGTGCAAAGTGTTGTTAGGTGTTGTATGTAGTGTATGTCATATGTTGTAAATGTGGAGTGTGTGGATCATGGATATGATTCCCAGTTTGTGATAAGAGGCGTTTAAGGATAACCCGATTTAAGGGTATGTGTCGTCTATTAAGGAAGTAGCTCCGTTGGAGGAGAAACACTCTAGGGATGATGAATACCATGGGTGACTTGTTAAGTAAGATGTACTATCCGATTGTTGAGCCCATTGAGGCGAAATGTTAAGTGTTGTGTGTTTTTGTCACATGCATGATTTAAATATAATCAACTGCATGCTAAGACGACAATTAGTTGTGCGTGGCCCGTAGCATGTGGGCTGCGGGATTACCATACCAGCAAAGTGCTGTGAGCCCTTGGGCCACCCCTTTCTCTCTTTTCCTATTTTTCAGGTACGAAGTGCTGGAAGCCGTTCGAGAGTAGGACGGGTAGTCATTGTACATGGGTAAACTTTTAAGTGTATGTAAACGTTAGGTGTAGTAAGACCGAAATTGTTGTCGGCACCAGTTTATAAATACTCGGTATAGTTGATAAGGTGTGTATGTTGTTGTTGTTGTTTGTTAATGTAAAGGAATAACAATGTATAGTCGCTCGGGAATTTTAGCCCATCAGACCGGTACAATGTATATGGATTAGCCTTGTTAGCCACGTGGGTGGCTAACGGCGTGTAACACCAACGAGTTAAGTAGTGTGAAGAGGTTGTATTTCCGCTGCAGCAGTTTATTGTAAGTGTGTAAATGTTGGATGGGGTGTTACAAAAAGTGGTATCAGAGCGAAGTATCGCTCTGATGACTGAATTACCGAGCTTAGGAAGTACCGAGTTAGGATTTAAGTACTTTGGGTTAAGGGTTGAGTGATAGCGTGAGAGATACGCTGGATAGGAACTACCAGTGACTACTGGAAACCTACAATATCCATCCCACCCTCCACAATCCCGTTTTATAACTTGGGAAAGACGAACGCCAGGGAGATGGAAGTCCTCTCTTACTCGGGAATACCCGATCTGGCTGTTATTATATACCTTTAGGGTACAGAGAACCTGTCATACGGTAGATCCCGAAAACTGGGAATCCCGGAGACGGTCTCCATCTGGACAATGTTAACCGCATTTATAGCGAAGAATGAAGAATCTTGTGTATAGAAAAATAAATTTCGGCAACCTGGGTCGACATGCAAAGCAGTCGAGAGTAACCAGCTTGCAACGCAACGCACCGACCGTGCAACAGGCAAGAAGTGGATTAGTGAAACCCGAGACGAGTGTCTACGGAACCACAGTTGTTAAGCAATACACCAACGCAACGTATACCAACCGACAAAGGAACTACAACGTAGTGCCCAAACAAGAGACAAGTCTCAGTAACCACGACAAATACGTGGAACGGGCTACAAAGTGAATACAATACTAAGAAAAAAGGGGTCTCCAGAATGGGAAACACCCTAGTTGATGATCGTCATGTGGAACAGTGAGAAGTCACCTAGAAGGGTTATTGACAAGGCAGTAAGATCAGTGAGGGCCAACAAGGCCACTGATGACAGTATGGGTAAAAAACAATACCACAACCGGTATGTGTTAAAACCGATAGCCAGTTAGCATGGCGCACTTGCCATAGCAAGTGCTGCTATAATAGGGCTGTTCGGGAAATTTATAACCACTAGAAGTACTTGGAAAAGTACAGTAAAGTTAAATGTGATTGTCATAACAGTGGAAGGGCTGTTAGCCTAACCTCTGTAACTGTAAGTACACCAGTCAGCAAGAAGCTAGACTTGACTAAGGTAAGAAGATGTTGTGAAACCATGAAATTTTCTTTTACGCAGATTTATTCAAACCCTTTTCTTTTCAAAACCAGATTTTCTTTCAAACCAACACTTCTTTCCAACCTTCTTTTAAACCAAACCAGTAAAACCAAGGACAGTTGACAAGGATACAACAATGGATAAACTTTCCCTCGATTAAGTTCGGGAAGCAGGGAATGAATATTGTCACGGGACAATAAAGGGAGTTGACAAAGAATACTTCACCTAGGCGTGTGACGGACACTACGAGTGTACCAACTGTGTTGTGGGACGACCACACTCCGATAGGAGCATGTGGGCCTGACAGACCTATTTATAGGTTAGTTGGGGTAAGTAGTAATGTATCAGTATGATACCCCATATATATAGTATCGAGTAGAGTCCGAAACACGGGAAGTAGTCGACTCCGTCTACGGTCAGCAGTATAAATCAAACAAGAGCTAAGGATTACCAAGAAATAGTTGAAGCTAGGGAAACTCAGTTAAGTTAGCAAGACTAAAAGGATCAGTAGATTCCTCTCAAGGAAATGTTTAAGAGTTAGGAGATGCGGAATGCACTAACTGAATGTAAAGATATCGGATATGACTTAAAGATCCTCAGGGATAGACATGATAGCTGGAATGGTGACCCCCTGCACATGGAAGCAGATGCTTAATGCGGACACATTAATGTGCAATGAACGGGATGAAACTCCCAGAATGAGTACCTACACTACCAGGAAATGTTAATCTTCACAGAAGAAGATAATAACCAGTAAAGAACGCGAAAGGCGTAGCTAACGGAATGTACCAATAAGTGTGAGCCAAATGTAAAGGCATAACTTAACAACACCCAGGGAGCAATCCTTGAAGGGTGTTCACATCAACAATTGTTGAATGAAATGCATGACAGAACACAAGGGTTGAAACTAACACACAGTTTAGACATAAGTTGTCAGGAGACGGACTGAAAACCTAAGGGGCATCCCATGAAAGGAAACGGAATACAACGACCTTGTCATGGAGCTCATATATATCCAAACCATGTAATGTTGTACAGAGAAGTACATGTGTGTGGACAACCTACAATGAGCGGAGCTCAAGGCATAAGGCTTATAAGCCACAAATAAATGTTATGAAAAATAGATTGACTGCAAAAGTTTATGTAATATAAGTGATATAGTGGGGAAACGAACCCTGCATTAAGAGTGGGGATACCTCTCGATGTTGTGAAACCGCAGAAGCGGTAGTTATGTGGATCAAGTTCAAGAAATATTTTTAGGATGGACGACGTTATTACTGAAAAAGAACAGTTAGCTTAATATATGTGTGTATAAAGTGAAACACCGAGCTGAATAATGCCGGCTTATGACTAGAATGATCGATGCTCAAGGAGCATTCAGTGTCATCCAAATGTGGGATGAACCGTAATGGAATAATGTAAATTTATGTGTGGAAGTTGAGGTGACAGTAGATACGATAAAGCTGATGTTATGCAGGCAGGGAGTAAGCACGGTGCGCCACAAGCGACTGTTGTATAAGTGTTGTTAAACGAAAACGTAACAGATAAGATCAGTTATGAGTTTAAACTCAGTGGAGATGCAAGATAAGTGATATTAAACAGACTGGGCAATACCAGTGGTAGGTACTGGTTTGATGGAGGAACTCAGTGTGAATTCCATGGCGAATCGCATAAGGGATTTACTGTCAAGAGTTTACGCCTCTGCACTCTGTATGACTGAGTGTGTTTTGGTATTGCACTTGCGCAGTAATGATCGAGTGGGATAGCTAGGAATTGGAAACACGTTAATTGTGGAAAAATAATGTTATAATGGCCGATGCATAGGAAATGCAAGGCCGCACCAATAAAGAGTGTCTTGAACAAAACCAAATGTGGAGGGCATGATTAACAGTAAGTGACTACAGTAGCACTAACTGTCAAGTATCGAGGAATATACACCCAAATGTTGTAAATAACTGAGAGAGCACTACACACTAGTAGCTCTCAATCTCAACCGACAGTAAGTCGGAAGGGAACAAGTCAATCATTGTGAAATACATAACTGTATACACAGTAACTTGTTATGGAAGTGGATAGAAAGTGTATAACTCACCGAATTCGCTAACGGTAAGAGATACCACGCGTCGGTTGAGAAACCATTGTTACCAAGACGAAGGTGACATTGGGGATGTACATACAGTAAGAATAACAAAAGGGAGCAATTAAGCTCTACAGTTATTAGAGTTTCGCAGCAGAAACTAGTGAACCAGTGATTCAATGTACAACAACGTGAATAACGAATATGAGTGGATGGCTAATTATTAACGCCTAGAAGCCTAGCAGGCCAGAATCGAAACCAACTAAGAGTTTAAACAAACTCCAATGAGAATTCTTGGTTTAGGAACTAAACCGCCACTATGGTTAAGATCCTCTAATCAGAATCCATTGTGTAATAGACCGCGTGGAAGTTAAAACACTTCACGACGGCAGAACATTTAAGCCAATGTTTAGTGATTGATTACGTGGGCGTAATCCCTTTTAAGGGGGGTAGAGCGCAAAAACCACTTAGTGTATATTACCGTACAAGTGTACGTAGTGTATGTGATTTATATGTGCATAGCACAATTATATTATTGTTTTGATGATTGGTTGTGTGTTACGTAAACATACACATTCATTCATGGATTAATTGTGGTAACTGCGCACAGATGATGCGAATACCATTGTGATAAGTGTGTGTGTTTGTTAACAGTTGTGTGTGATAGTACAGTTGTGTGTGATAGTACAGTTGTTGTGATGTACAAGTGTGGGAGTAGAGAAACTCCCGGGGGAACAAACCCGACAGTGTATAAATGTGAAATTGTGTGTTGTATTTTGATAAAATATATGTGTATATATATATATACTTAATAGTGATGCATGAAGGGTATGAAACCGACATAAAACCTAGTGAGAATAAGATTCCCTAGGCAACAACATTAAAGTGAATGGAGATAACTGATAGACGGAGTTCTATCCTTTGGAGATGTTGTGATCATGACTAGAACGATTCGAAAGATAGAAAATTGGAAATGAGTGACTTACTTGATGCTTGAAAATGAAGTGGGAGGTGGAACTTGATTTGCATGTGATCAAGGGAAGCCGAACACAAAATTGGAGTGGAAGGATAGTTCAACACTGATGCTGATCACATCAGGGTTGGATGATTCTTGAAACTCCCTATAAGTGGTCACAAATAACACGCTAAGGAAAGAAGCAAAGAGCTTAAGCTGGACTTGGAGTTGTGTGTGATTTCAAAAAAAAAAAGATTTTCAATTGGTATTTATGAACGTTGATGGATACTTTACGTAATTAAAGTTCTCTTCTTACTTACCCTCACAAAGAAATTTTAAACTTATGTGATTGTTTTAAATCTCCTAAAGGCACGGGGACGGAAGGTGTCCATCGCGACCGTGTTCTGCGGGATCACAGTGTATATCAAGGATATTTTTGATTGCTATACATGCTCTGACATGTTGTGTGGTATGCGTGATGATGTTGTTTTTGACTTGGATTTCCTAAAAGTGTATACTATCAAGGCCTATGAGTCTAAATGTGTTGTGTTACATAGACCTATGTGTCTAAAGACTGTTATGTTACCCGGGACCTATGTGTCCAAATGTTGTTATGTTACCCAAGACCAGTGAGTCAAAGGGGTTGTTATGTATGTGTAAGTGTTGTTAAGATACCCGGACCATAGAGTCCGAGGTTATCATTTGGATATGTTATGTTATGTGTGGATGTGAATGTGTTGCCCGGACCATCAAGTCCGAGGTTGTGATGTAAAGTGTGTTTGGTTAAGGAAGTTTATTTCCAAGTGATTACTGTGTTCTAATCTAATGATATGTGAAAAGTGTGAACTTCGGGGACGAAGTTCTTTTAAGGGGGGTAGATTGAAATACCCCAAACCTTGATATGTGGTTTAAATATCAAATTATGGTATGTAAAGGCTAAAAAGTGCCTTAGTAACATCAGTGAACAATTTAAAACCATAATAAATGCAATAAAGCATTAAGACACAGTTTGAGCAAAAACATGCTCTAAGCTATGAGTGAACTTGGTTAGGACCCAAAGAGCCTACCAAGACTTGATAACATTTAATTATGATTTAATAAGGCTAAATAAGTCCTTAAGAAACTTTGGTGGACAGTTAAACCAAATAAAACATAAGAAAATACCTTAAAGTCAATATGAGCAAAAATGTGCTCTAAGCTTGGGATAAATTTGTATAAGACCTAATGGTCATACCTATACCTTATAAATATGTTAATGAACATATTAAATCAATTACCAAGAAAACCAAGCTTGAAAACAAGTTAAAACACAAAATGTGCTTTAAGGAGTCTTAAAGCACGTTTTTGAAAAATTGTCTTGTAAATGAGTTTTGAATGGCTAATGTCCATCATTACTCTTTAATTAACATGTGTACTATATAGTATCACATTTGGTGGTGGCCATATTAGTGGGAAATCAAAAATTTCACTTCTATGTGCCTTATTTGTGAATAGTACTTTTTATAAGCTAGTTTGTAACATATAATGTTATAAGTAATTAAATTGGTCAACAAAGACTAGTATACCCTCCTAGGCATAATGGTGGCCGGTTTTAGTAGTAGTGAGTCACCAAGTTGTAAAAGAAATCATAAGTAAAGTAAAACTTTAAGTAAAGTACTATTTGCTTTATAAGTTACAAATATCTCTTAAAGCAAATTCTATCTTCATTCTCTCATTCCTTCCTTCATTTCCCACGGTGGTCTTCTTCTTCCTCCTCTCTCCATCGGTTTCCAACAGCCCACACTCATTCTTCATCTTCTTTCACTTGTACTTGTGATTCCCTTGGCCAAATCAAATTCCAAGACCATATTTGTCTTAGTTAGGTCAAGCTCTACACTTCCCTCTTTTAAATCTTCAAGAACTCAATTTTGGTGCCATGGAGATTCACCATTGAAGGAGCTTGAGCCCATCTTTTCACATATTCTTGTCCTCCTTTGCTTCAAGGTAAGGAAACTCAAAGAAAAATCAAGTTTCCTTCATGTTTTTTGTGTTGTCCGAAAATTCACCTCACCATGGTGTATTTATCTTGCTTGTTTTAGCTTCATTTGAATCTTCCAAGGGCTAGGAGGAGTCCTCTCTTGATACTTATTCAAGTTCTCTTCCAATTCCAAGGTAAAACAATTACCTTAATGTGTTAAAACAATATGTGTAACTAGGGTTTACAAGGAGAAGCATAATGCTTGAATACTCATTCTATTGTTTGTATAATGTTTAATAGTTGAAAAGGGACCAAATGCCCTACCGGTTTTACAAGGAAACAAGAAAGAATTGTGAGGAAAAGAGGTAACAAGCTATCTCAAGGTAGTTTAAATGCCTTAGGAAAAATGAGCTTGATTTGCTTAATAAAATACCTAAGGAGCCAATGGCAAGTGACCTAGTAAAATGTTCTCAAGGAGACTAGTAAAAGAACATATGTTTTGGTGTATGTATTTGCAGGTCAAAGGCATTATTTATGTGGGAAATTCAGTGTTTAAGGTTATGTTATTTAAGGGCCTAAGTGCCAAGCAATTTAAGTTATGCACTATATTGTGATGTAGTGCTTAATGTGTGAAGTTTGTGTATAAAGATGTGTTTGATGGATTTTAGGTGTTTTGAATGAAATAAGGTAAAAACCTAAGTGTTTGGATGTGAGTATATACAGGAGAAGCTATGGCCAAATTTGGAAAATGTGTGAGAAGTTCTAAGTGTTTTAAGTGGTTTTGGTGAACTAGGAAGTGTTAAAGGTGATTGAATGTTTACTTGAGAAGAAACATGTATTAAGGTGATTTAGAGTGGTGCAAGGATTTAGGTGTTGTCTTGGAAGTTCTAGGAATTCAATGGGTGTTTTGTGAATGTATTAAAGTCTTGGAGAAGTTGTTTAAGGTTTAGGTAAGGTTGGTGTTCAAGGAATAGGTGATGTTTAGGTATGATGTGAAAAAGGAGATTTAGTTAGTAAGAAAATAATGCTTAAGAGATGATTTAAGATGAGAAGAAAGTGTTTTGGGATAGTAGTTATAATAGGTGAGAAACACCATTTAGGAAACCTAGTACAAATGTTGAAAGTGTTAAGGAATTTCTACAAGGAAATAAGTAAAGGTTTAAGGAGTTAGAAGATGAGTTTAGTGGATGTTGTATGTGATATAAGGTTACCAAATGTTGTTAGGAAACATTAAGAGGCCTTAGGAGAAGTTTGGTGAAGAATTGGTAAAGTTTGGGTAAGTTTAGAAGGCGACCGACCCAGGGGTCCGACCCAGTTTTGGGTCGGTCGAGCCTCTGTTAGATGTTAGGAATGTGTTCGGTAATGGTCCGACCCAAAAGGGTGGGTCGGACATGGGTCGGTCGGTCCAGTTTCAAAGGAAGAAAATGTTCGCACATGGACCGACCCAGTCGAGTGAGTCGGACGTGGGTCGGACGGGCATGTTTTAAGGAAGTAAAAGGGTTCTGTAATGGACCGACCCAGAAGGTGGGTCGGATGGGGGTCGGTCGGACCAAAAACATGGTTTAAGGTTATGAAATGTTATGTGATGATGGGGATTGGTAGGTAATGATATTATAAGGTTGTTAAGGACATGATAAGTGAGTTTTAATGGTGATTAAGTGGGTGAAAGGTTTGTAATAAAATGTGAAAGTAAAACAAGTTAAAATGTAAAGTTATTTACCAAGTTAACGGGGAAAAGTTATAAGCGTTAGACTTTAAACAAACATATTACCCCAATGTTAATGAAAACACGTGTGATGTTAACAGTTGTTCGAGAATTGCTCGAGGAACATAAATGGACAGGATAAGTGGACTCCGGTGACAGGTATGGTTTTCTTGCAACCTGTGTCCTACCGGATTACACCGGCTTGTATGCCAATGGTTTTTTCTGTATGTTTGCCACGTTGTAAGAAAAACATGTAATGAGTTTACAGTAATTCATATATGTGGCGTGTTCAACTCCGATACCATTTAACCTCGGCAGTTGTTAGAACCTTAGTCAACTGAGTCTAGGATCACATGAGAGTTCGGTATTCGGAGTAAACGACCCGTACCATGGGACGTACTAACACCTATGCGTGTGTTAATTGTGTTTGATATGTATGTATGATGAATGTAGGGATCTCCCTTGTATATTTACACCCATTTGTAATACTGTATGTGTTGTTATGTGATAGGCTCCATAGTGGGGTTCTAACTAATATACTAAGTAGTAAGTACCTAGTCACGAGTAGTGGTTTGCGGTTCGCGCGTTGTTTTGGGAGAGGGTATCCTTCCTAGCCTTACCCTTCTCTTGTTATGGTTGTTTCCCTCACGGGTTATGATCTCCCCATTAGCTTACTCCAAAGCTTGGCTATTCTGACTTATGATCGGTTTAGGGGAACATGTGTTGTGTGGTGTGTTCGGGCCTCCAAACCCGAACCGCCTTAACTTAAGTTACTCGTCCAACTATTAGGACGGTAATGAGTGTTGTTGTTATTGTATAACGAGCTTATCATGAGACTGGCAACATTCTCTAGGCTCACCAGTGTGTAAACAATGTTTGGGTCGGTTCCTAAGCGAACCATTCCCGTTGTGTTATGTGTTGTTGTGATGCAATATCCATTGCGGTATTATGTTGTGTACGTGGAAACGTGCAAAGTGTTTGTTAGGTGTTGTATGTAGTGTATGTCATATGTTGTAAAATGTGGAGTGTGTGGATCATGGATATGATTCCCAGTTTGTGATAAGAGGCGTTTAAGGATAACCCGATTTAAGGGTATGTGTCGTCTATTAAGGAAGTAGCTCCGTTGGAGGAGAAACACTCTAGGGATGATGAATACCATGGGTGACTTGTTAAGTAAGATGTACTATCCGATTGTTGAGCCCATTGAGGCGAAATGTTAAGTGTTGTGTGTTTATTGTCACATGCATGATTTAAAATATAATCAACTGCATGCTAAGACGACAATTAGGTTGTGCGTGGCCCGTAGCATGTGGGCTGCGGGATTACCATACCAGCAAAGGTGCTGAGCCCCTTGGGGCCACCCCTTTCTCTTCTTTTCCTATTTCAGGTACGAAGTGCTGGAAGCCGTTCGAGAGTAGGACGGGTAGTCATTGTACATGGGTAAACTTTTAAGTGTATGTATACGTTAGGTGTAGTAAGACCGAAATTGTTGTCGGCACCAGTTTATAAATACTCGGTATAGTTGATAAGGTGTATGTTGTTGTTGTTGTTGTTAATGTAAAGGAATAACAATGTATAGTCGCTCGGGAATTTAGCCCATCAGACCGGTACAATGTATATGGATTAGCCTTGTTAGCCACGTGGGTGGCTAACGGCGTGTAACACCAACGAGTTAAGTAGTGTGAAGAGGTTGTATTTCCGCTGCAGTTTATTGTAAGTGTGTAAATGTTGGATGGGGGTGTTACAATGTTAAATAAACATAAGTATTCATTCATATTGAAATTGTGGTAATTAGGCATGAGAGATGCAAATACCATAGGATGGATATACCTACCTTGTAACACCACGTAAGAGTATTAGTAAAAGAAAAGTAACGAGTAGTGGACGGAGCTCCACAAGTATTGTAGCCTTTGAAGAAGTAGTACGAAATGAATGAGAGTAGTATATGAATGAAGTCTAGGTGTAGTGCATACCTTGGTAAACTATTGGAAGTGAATTGAGGACAACTAAATTTTACAAGTATGGTAATCCCTAGTCAGAATAATGGAAATGATGGAGAGTAATGGATGGAAGTAGTGAAGGCTGATGAAATGAGCATTTAGGTATTGAACCACTGAGTAAAGTATTTGGGAAGTAGAGTGAGGATGATTGATGGACTGATTCCATCCTTTGGAGATGTATGAATTCGTAATCACGACTAGAAAAGGGTAAAAAGATAGAAAATGAAAACAATTAATTTTTTTTTTGTTTGAAACTGATGTGGGAAGTCGAACTTGATCCTGATTAGATCAAGGGCTCCCGAACACAAATTAGGGTGGAAAGATAGTTCAACACTGGTGCTGATCACATTAGGGTCGAACGATTCTTGAAGCTCCCCTTAAGTGGTCACAAGAATCACGCATAAGATAGTTGTAATGAATATAAATTGAAATTTGGAGTTGTATGCTTTAGAAGGATTTCAATTAGCTGTTGGGAAGGACTTTCCTTAGACTGAGAACGAAGATTTGGTTAGAAGCTTGTACCGGAGAAGATAGTAGTGTAGCATATTGTATTATTCCAAGGGCAGCGGGACATTGAGGAGTCCTGTGTCTAGATGACCTGAGTGCTTGTGGGACTGTATGTGTATTGCATTGCTTTGGGGATAGCTTTGCATTGTATATATGTGAAAACCTGGTAATGTGGAACCGATGGTTGGTAGTAATGTGGATTGGAGTAATTATAGTACATTTGTATGGTATGGAATGTAGAGACCGTGAGTAGTGGATTTGGGAATTGTAAGGAGGAAGAATTTGTGACTTTTGGTATTAGACATATAAGGATGAGTAAGCATTGTAAACCTGTAACCTCAAACAACTTTGAGGACAAAGTTCTTAAGGGGGGTAGATTGAAATACCCCGACCTTAAATATGGCGATTAAATTATCCTAATAGGTATTTAAGAGCCTAATAATGATTAAGAAATATTGGTAAGGGAAAATAAATCCAAAAGAGATAAAGAAACGCTTAAAAAGTGAAAACGCTAAATAAGCGTTAACTAACCATAGGAGGTAGGAGACCTCGGTTAGCGTATTATTAGGATTCTAAAGGCTTAAGTCTAAATAAATATTAGGGAACAAATCCCGAAGAAAACGGATCCTTAAAATGGATTAAAAGCACTAATGAACATTAAAGCGCGTTTTTCGAGGTAACCGGGAAAACGTGACTTTAAGCGGGTCAATAGACTCGTAACAATTTTGGTCAACTAAATAATCATTAATAAATATTAGTGAAGCCTTAGAACCAATAAAATCAATAAAACGAGAAAATAATAAAAACTGTCAAAACGGGAAGTTGTGGGGTAGAAACATAAATAACTCAAACTTATGTGGCCAATATTGTAAATAAAATTTTTACAAACCCATATGGGCTGTGTGTGTCCGATTGTGAGCCCTCTCTCACACTCCCTCACATCCTCTTATTTAATTGTGCTAATGCACTACAAGACAGACACATTTAAAAAGTAAAAAGTAACCCCCTTTACTTACTTACTCTCTCTCCTACTCTCTATTCTCCCTCACTCACGTACAGATCCCCATCTCCCTCACTCTCTTTTCTTTCTCTGGTTGCCTTCTTCCTCAACCGATGGCAATGGAGAAAATGGAGAACCCTCAAAAACACTCACTTCTCTCCTCTTGTTAGGTGTCCAAACCTTCTCCAAAAATTACAAAAACAACCATTGTCTTCCTCTCGTCAAGGGGAACATTTCCCTCTTTTCAAATCCGAAAACGAGCATCTTCATCTCCATGGGTGTGTAGCATTTGGAGCTTCAAGAACACCATTAGAACCACCTCCTTCTCCTTGATATTTTGAGGTAAAAATATCCTCGAAACATTACCTTTTTCTAGCCCTTGTGGGCAAAACAAGATTTAGACTAAACTTTGTTTGGTTCCCTTGTACTCTAGCCGATTTTGGCATTCTTGGAGGAGTTGGAATCTTGTTCTTGAGCCATACCAAGCTTCACTTATACCCTTACAAGGTAATGGGATTTCTAAACCCTAGAAATCTTGTGTAAAGCATTTCAATGAACTAGCATTAATCTAAGGGATTAGTATGTTAATTGCACTTATTTTGTGTGCTTTGGGTGATGGGAATGGAGTTGGCAAACTCCATTCCCCATATGGACGATTTGGGCAAGAAAGAGAGAGAGAAGAAGTGGAAAAGAAAAGAGGAAATAAGAGCTTAAGGTAAGAGCTCTTTCTTGAATGGTAAATTTAATGCATTAGCGTAATGGGAATGGGTAACCAATTTAAAGAACCCAAAACATTTGTGAGCCTCGATTTTAAACCCTATCCTATGTTGATTAAATTGATTAGGATCTAACCGGGTTTTAGGTCCACTTATAACCTAAGATTAATAACTATGTCATATAACAATAATTATTAAAACCTAAGCTAGCTCACTGGAACCTATTATGAGTCGCCACCTAATTTTAACCTAGGATAAATTAGGAAAGGAAAAGTTCTGGTTCGGGGGCTTGGTATTCGACTTATTTAGGGTTCAATTACTTTCATTACCCTCAAGAGTCGTTTTTCCTCTACTTAGTTTATTTACGGCTTATTACGAGTCGTTTTAACCTAAGTGCGCAAGCTTCTGTTTTTTTTGTGTTTTTTAGCGTTTTTTGACAGAAAATTAAAGTGAAATTGAAAGCTACCTAAACTAGGGTTTCGGAGGCAGAATTAGGTCAAATTTTGCTTACGTCCGTAGCCACGGACCAAAAGTCCGAGACCACGGACCCCAGTTAACCTAAATATGCAGAAAAGTCGAAATTGAAGGAAAACAAAAATTTGCAAAGTCCGGGGCCACGGACAGGCTGTCCGTGGGCCCGGACATCGTTAGAAAAACCTAAGTTTTGAATTTTTAAAATCCCGCCGCCGTCCGTGGGTGTCCGTGGTCTCGGACAACGCGTCCGAGGTCCCGGACCATAGGTCCGAGGTCACGGACCACCCACGGACAGGGGTTTTCAGAAGGTTCCCGAGGGTGTTTTGAGCTCAAATTTTATGGGTGTGTAGCCTGAAAGATTTACAAGTCGTTAGTGATTGAAGGTTTTTCAATTTGAACTCGAATTAAGCACGAAACTTTGTAAACAAGTTATTGGACAGAAGCTTAAACAAACGTCAATACAGAAGCGTAAACAGGTTGTTTGAACCCAAACTTTGACAGAGAGTTAACAAGGTCGTGGGAATCAGAAAAGTGGGATTGTAACCTGTTTTACCTTCGAATTCAAGATGATTCTTCACGTTGGGATTCTTCGGAGGCTCCGATGATGCGGTTCCGGATTGAGTTCCGACCGGATTGTTGTGGCTCTGGTTGTTGATTGTTGATGATGTTCTTCACGATTTGGAGGTGGTTTGGTTGATGTTTGATGATTGTTGATGTGTTAGGAGTTGAAAGTGTGTTTTTAGGTGATTTCGAGAGATTTTTGATGTGATTTTGGTGCTTAGATGTGTAAAAAAGTGAGGAGAATGAGACGGCTAGGTTTTCTGGTTGCTTAGGGTTCTTGAGGTTCTGATTTGATCATGGGATAAGGTTCCTTATATAGGCTTCCTTAAAGATAGAAAAATCCGGTAAAAACCGAGATTTACCGACGTTTTAGCTCAAGGGCTTCCAAAAGGAATTTGATTATAAAATTTACACATGGGTAAAGGATGATATTTCTGATTTTTCTAAAAGTGGAATCGAATTTTTTGGATATTGGGATATTTTAAATTCATTTCCCGTCAGATTCAATCAGAAATTGCTAGAAAATTATTGGAAATTCAAAAAAATCAATTCCAACGCCATTATGCTTCAAATGTCATCCTTTATCATGGGTTAAAATTTCAAAGCATTTGAATTGATTTGACCCTTATTTGGAGGAGAGAGAAAGCCTATAGGGGGCTTAGGAGCCTTGAAAAATTACGAAAATGCCCCTGGAGATGACTAAGCTGTCCTAGTACTCTGAAACGTGCCGATCGAACTGGGAACCCTTGCTACTAGCCTATAGTAGAGACTTTCCTCCGGGGGGTTGAAATTTTTGGGTATAACAGATTGCCCCCCGTCAACTAGGCTTTGTAATGAAGATGAAAAGACTAGTTGATGCTTGAGTGATACCCCCAAAATTCTGGATCCTAAAAGACCTCGTATGCCATTTGAAATCTAGCAAGTTGTGTCGAGCTATTCTAAGGCGCTGACTACCTAAGGTGATGAAAATGATGTCAAGTTATTCTAAGGCGTTGACTACCTAAAATGATGAAATGGAGTAATGCCAAAGCGATTCTAAGGCGTCGACTACCTGAAAGATTAAGTAATGTCAAGCGATTCTAATAAGGCGTTGACAACCTAAAAGATGAAGTAATGTCAAGCGATTCTAAGGCGTTGACTACCTATAAAGGAATGAAGTACGCTGAGCATTCTAAGGTGTGTCGGGGAACCTGAAAGTGAATGGAATACACCGAGCATTAAGGTGTCGGGAACCGAGAATACGCCGAGCATTATAAGGTGTCGGAACCTGAAAGTGAATGAAATACGCCGAGCATTATAAGGTGTCGGGAACCTGGAATACGCCGAGCATTATAAGGTGTCGGGAACCTGAAAGTGAATGAAATACGCCGGCATTATAAGGTGTCGGGAACCTGAGACTGAATGGGGTACGCCGAGCATTATAAGGTGTCGGGAACCTGAAATTGAATGGATTACGCCGAGCATTATAAGTGTGTCGGGAACCTGAAATTGAATGGATTACGCCGAGCATTATAAGGTGTCGGGAACCTGGAATACGCCGAGCATTATAAGGTGTCGGGAACCTGGAATACGCCGAGCATTATAAGGTGTCGGGAACCTGAGATTGATGGGATACACCGAGCATTATAAGGTGTCGGGAACCTGGAAAAGAGACGTAATGAGATCGATGTGATGTGTGCCTAAATTGACGGATGTAGGTAGGACCTATGGGTGCCCAAGTGGAATGGTAGGAAACTGGGTTTATGACGAGCCTGAGGTTGAGTTCATCTATTCTGGTGGATCTGAACCTTCGGCTGAGAATCCTATCTCTGATCGGGTGAGAATCTGTATCTCTGAGGAATCTGTATCTCGGGGGCGGAGAATCTCTGTAATCTGTATCTGAAGAATCTGTATCTTCAGGGCGAGAAGAATCTGTCTCGAAGAATCTGTATCTTCAGGGCGAGAATCTGTATCTCTGAAGAATCTGTATCTTCGGGGCGAGAATCTATATCTCTAAAGAATCTGTATCTTCGGGCGAGAATCTGTATCTCTGAAGAATCTGTATCTTCGAGGCGAGAATCTGTAATCTCTGAATTGTGACGAGGAGTCTCCATACGAATAATGCAATGGTCATGATGAAAGTTATTATGAAAGTGCCAACGTGGCCAATGAGGATGTGCATGTCAAAATACGATCAAGGTGTATGTAGGAAATTTGTCCAAAACAAGAAACCGTTGGAAAATGTGCCAAACATGGCAATTTTAAGGATCAAAATTGTCCAAAGCAAGACATTTCTAGAAAGTGTGCCAAATGTGGCCATGATGAGGTTTATGAAACCGAAGTGTTTAGAGGAAAGTTGTTCAAGACAAGAAATTTGTTGAAAGAGTGCCAAACGTGGCAGTGTTTGAAGAAAATTCTGTTTACTGAAAAGGAAAGTGAAATTATCATTTCCTGACCATAGATTTCAGACTTGTAATTTATCTCCTAGGAGATGAACATGCCATCGGTGGGGGTATGGTGTTGATGTAAAGGTAAGGACTTATGTGGGCCTGTGTAGCGGTTTGGGCTTTGTGTGGTGTATGGTGTGAAAGTAAGGGCTTATGTGGGCCTGTGGTGTTTGATGTGCAAGTAAGGGCTTTTGTGGCCTGTGTAGTGATGGTGTGGAGGTAAGGGCTTATGTGGGCCTGAGGTGTTTGACGTGGAGGTAAGGGCTTATATGTGCCTGCGGTGGAATGGTGGTGGTGATGTTTGAGCTCTGGGTTCCAATTGGTGTTGTCATAGCAATTGTTGGAACCAACAATTGCCCCCAGTATTTTCCCTTAAGACAATCTGAGCTAGAGTTCATGGCAATCGATCGGAACGATCGATTGCCCCCAGTATTTTCTTTTATTAAACGTGCAAACGAGTCTCGTCCTCACAGGGTCAAGGCTTATGTTTTTATGTGGTGCTTCCTAACCTACACTCGGCGTGTTTGGCGTTTGCACTCGTTCCTCACCTACGGTCACAACTTCTAGACCATTGAATTCGATATTTGATGAATTTACGCATTCGATCTGTTACTTTCACGTAATTGGACACACAACTATCAAGTCGGAAGTCTTTAAAGCTTATAATGTGGCTATGGGGTGTGATGAATGACAACAGGACGACGGAGGAATGTTTAGGATATGTGGAGCTATAAGGGTGACCAAAGCTGCAACTTGCACCTTCTCCCGGACTTGCTTTTTTTTGTCTTGATGTCGTTTGGCTACTTCGTGATGACTTCGCTTGTGAGCTTGGAATTTTGGACCTTTGAATTGTTCCTTGCACCTCCTCTCTTTCTTCTGATTTTGGATTACTTCGAGGCTTTCCAGGTTTGCCTTTCTTTGAATCTCTTTTCCTTCGGGGTTCTTGTGTTTCCCGGTTTTGAACTTTGAGAGCTGTTTTTGATGTTAGCTCATTTGGATCCTGTGCCACTTTGGGGCCATTTGCGGATCACTCCGTCACGCTGGTAGCAGTTCTGCTTCTTTGGACTTGTGAAGTTGCTGTTCGGAAGTCGGGCTCCTTGCATCCTTTGGTCACCGGGTCGGGTATTCATCATTGGCTGGCCTATTCTGTGGAGTTTGAAGTGTTGTAAAAGAGGTCATATATCAAAAGCTCAGCGGGGTGCCTAGGGTGTGATGTCAGGGTTCACAAGCTTTTGGATGTGTGGTGATGTACCTAGGTGCTTCGTCATCCCTAATAGTTGTGTATCCTTTCTTTGTACTTTTTCGCAGGTCTAAGTGTAAATCTACAGATTATCTCCTTCGGTCGGAGTTACGCCGTTTACCTCACCTTTGAATGTGGTCTCACCGGAGTCGTGTAAAAATGACACGCTCGTTCGCTCATGGTTTTTCCGCTCAAGACATTCTCGTGAGATTTTCACTCCGAAACTCGTTCGCACATTTAAACAAAAGATAAATGATGACGAACTTAAACTTAGATTGCCCCTAGTATTGATTTTGGGGTTTGTGACAACAATTCAATAGATGTGGACCTTGAACCTCTTTGGGGGTTATTTGGATGTTTTGGGATAAGCTGTGGGGTTTGGTAAGGCATGCTCAAACTTCAGAAACAAAATACAAGTCTTTGTATTCCATTGTCGGGAGATAATTAATTCATGAACCATTTTCAACAAAACCTTCTCTCTTTTTTTGTGTTATCATTTAGACTTGAAAAAGTCATCCATTTGCGAACATGAGGGGGAAGATGATTTAACAAGATCGATGCTTCTTATTAGTGGTTTGAAAACGATCATTCTTTGAAAAACATGAGAGGTGCATTTGAAAGATGAGTGTTATGGCAGGTTATGCAGTAGAATGCATAGGAACCCTAAAATTTCTGTTGAATCGAAATCCTGCTGAACCGTCTGAAGTCGGCATGCTGAAGACTCGAGCTCTTGACCGCTGGGATGTCGCTAAGATGACTGTGATCGTCTTCTTCTTGGACTCTTAGTAGGCTCCTAGGAATGCCTATGAATGACGCATGAGACACTTGGGCCTGGATGTGAGGTGCATGGGTTGAAACGGTTTCATGAATGTGGATTAGGCACTCGGGCCTGGATGATTTTTATGGATGTGGATAGGCACTCGGGCCGGAATGAGGATGCGGCACTGGGGCCAGAACATGTTGCGAGACTGTGGCACTTGGGCCGGAATGTTTAGAATATGTGGCACTTGGGCCAGAAAGTATTTGAAAGCGTGGCGCTTGGGCCAAAAGTGTTTGAGGATGTGGCGCTTGGGCCAGAATGTGCTTGGGAAGGTGGCACTTGGGTCGGAATGATTTGGGAATGTGGCTCTTGGGCCAAAATGATTTTGGGGGAAGTAAGACATATGGGCCAGAGGGACTTCTTCACTAGAATGGATGTACGGGCCTGAATGCGCTTAATCTGGTAGCGAAGCAAACAGGCCGAAGGAAGCCTCATGGACTATGGATGGGCCACTGGGCTGAGGGAGAAATCTGGAAGCCTAAGATTCGTTTGACGTTCTTGTTGGGGGCCCTAAGGCCAGAACGCTAATAATATACAAACTATCTTGAATTCAAATGTTTTATGCTATGGGCCGAATTCTGGAATAAAAGTGAAATCCGTGGGCCAAAACTATGAATTGGCCTGTGGGCCCAGATGAAATGAGTTGTGAGTGTGGTACTACCCCCGAATGTTTTGAGAATTTGGTACCTGATCGCTAGAATGTGTTTGGGCTAGAAATAGGGCGCATGGGCCGAAATGATTTTTAAACCATGTCCTAGATGTGAATTGGAATTTGGCCGAGTAATTCTGATTGGGCCTAAAAGATGGTACCTATATCTAGGATTTTGGGCCAAAGCCCAAGTGGAAAGTCTTACTAGACTAGAATAACCTTGAAATGGAAAGGCCCGACGGATTTTCATGAACTGCTTTAGGTGGATTTGTTTTTTCCTGGGCCAAGAACTAAATTGATAATTCGAATTGGGCCGAAAGAGAGAAATCACCTAAGTCTAAACTTTTGGGCCGAAGCCCGAACAAACAATTCATTCATTCAAACCAAACAGGGCCTTTGGGGCCGCCAACAATAAAACCGTTTCGGGATGGGCTGAGTTGATATAGGAAAAGTTCCTATCAGTTCCTAGGCCGGGTAGTGGGCCCGATCATACAAGCAGACAAAGCCCACGCAAGTTCAACATGTCCTCACTTGACGCTTATCCAATTCGGGTATGGATCGATCCGGAGAGATGCTTGGGGCATGGGCCCAGGTCACCACAAAGGAATAGGGCTTGCGCGCTATTCTCTTTGGGCTTCCCCACTCTTTTCACATCACCTAAAGGTGTGCGTCTACGGTCGGGTCTTTGACTGACCAAACAATGGGCTAGGTAAGGGCACTGTCAGGAAAACGCTTGGGGCTAAGGCCCAGGTATTAAGGGGATGTGTTAGACGACATCCTCCTCTTTTCCCCCGCTTATTCACATCACCTAAAAGGTGTGAGTCCCTGACAGGGGACCCCAGATGGGTCCCGGGGTGAAATCGGTTTGTGTGGACCCTCGCTCTCATATGATGCAGAGGTGCAGGGAATTTAATTGCGCACAAAGGTAAACAACAATGTAATAAAAGCCATAAGCATTTTCGAGTTAACCCTCTTTCTTAAAATTAAACAAGTTAATATTAAGAAGTTTGTCCCCAGCAGAGTCGCCAGTCTGTGAGCCTCGATTTTAAACCCTATCCTATGTTGATTAAATTGATTAGGATCTAACCGGGTTTTAGGTCCACTTATAACCTAAGATTAAAACTATGTCATATAACAATAATTATTAAAACCTAAGCTAGCTCACTGGAACCTATTATGAGTCGCCACCTAATTTTAACCTAGGATAAATTAGGAAAGGAAAAGTTCTGGTTCGGGGGCTTGGTATTCGACTTATTTAGGGTTCAATTACTTTCATTACCCTCAAGAGTCGTTTTTCCTCTACTTAGTTTATTTACGGCTTATTACGAGTCGTTTTAACCTAAGTGCGCAAGCTTCTGTTTTTTTTTGTGTTTTTAGCGTTTTTTGACAGAAAATTAAAGTGAAATTGAAAGCTACCTAAACTAGGGTTTCGGAGGCAGAATTAGGTCAAATTTTGCTTACGTCCGTAGCCACGGACCAAAAGTCCGAGACCACGGACCCCAGTTAACCTAAATATGCAGAAAAGTCGAAATTGAAGGAAAACAAAATTTTGCAAAGTCCGGGGCCACGGACAGGCTGTCCGTGGGCCCGGACATCGTTAGAAAAACCTAAGTTTTGAATTTTTAAAATCCCGCCGCCGTCCGTGGGTGTCCGTGGTCTCGGACAACGCGTCCGAGGTCCCGGACCATAGGTCCGAGGTCACGGACCACCCACGGACAGGGGTTTTCAGAAGGTTCCTGAGGGTGTTTTGAGCTCAAATTTTATGGGTGTGTAGCCTGAAAGATTTACAAGTCGTTAGTGATTGAAGGTTTTCAATTTGAACTCGAATTAAGCACGAAACTTTGTAAACAAGTTATTGGACAGAAGCTTAAACAAACGTCAATACAGAAGCGTAAACAGGTTGGTTTGAACCCAAACTTTGACAGAGAGTTAACAAGGTCGTGGGGAATCAGAAAAGTGGGATTGTAACCTGTTTTACCTCGAATTCAAGATGATTCTTCACGTTGGGATTCTTCGGAGGCTCCGATGATGCCGGTTCCGGATTGAGTTCGACCCGGGCTTCTGGTTGTTGATTGTTGATGATGTTCTTCACGATTTGGAGGTGGTTTGGTTGATGTTTGATGATTGTTGATGTGTTAGGAGTTGAAAAGTGTGTTTAGGTGGTGATTTCGAGAGATTTTGATGTGATTTTGGTGCTTGGATGTGTAAAAACGTGAGGAGAATGAGACGGCTAGGTTTTCTGGTTGCTTAGGGTTCTTGAGGTTCTGATTTGATCATGGGATAAGGTTCCTTATATAGGCTTCCTTAAAGATAGAAAATCCGGTAAAAACCGAGATTTACCGACGTTTTAGCTCAAGGGCTTCCAAAAGGAATTTGATTATAAATTTTTACACATGGGTAAAGGATGATATTCTGATTTTTCTAAAGTGGAATCGAATTTTTTGGATATTGGGATATTTTTAAATTCAATTTCCCGTCAGATTCAATCAGAAATTGCTAGAAAATTATTGGAAATTCAAAAAATCAAAATTCCAACGCCATTATGCTTCAAATGTCATCCTTTATCATGGGTTAAAATTTCAAAGCATTTTGAATTGATTTGACCCTTATTTGGAGGAGAGAGAAAGCCTATAGGGGGCTTAGGAGCCTTGAAAAATTACGAAAATGCCCCTGGAGATGACTAAGCTGTCCCTAGTACTCTGAAACGTGCCGATCGAACTGGGAACCCTTGCTACTAGCCTATTAGTAGAGACTTTCCTCCGGGGGGGTTGAAATTTTGGGTATAACAACATTGTATTAGTATTGTAGTTGTGGAAGTTTGAATGATTGGGAGCTTGTACTTGGATTGTAGGCCTTAGAGCCAAGTATTGTGTATTTGTATTGGCATTGTTGTTTGATGGAAGTATTGGAGTATTGGTATTGACTTGAGTGCTGGTAGGACCCTTGTATGGGTGTGGCTAGATTAGGAATGAACCTGATGAAAAAGTGTGTATGTGGAGAAGTAACAAAAGTAGGTGAACTATGGCAAAATTTCGGTAGGAATTATGTATTTAAGAATGACTTGGTGAATGGGAGAACCAAGGTGTATATTGGATTGAGTAGGTATGTTTAGTAGTGATGAAGTGGTAGTTGTAGTATGAGAAATAAGAAGTGTAAAATCTGTAGCAAAGTGTATAAAAATGCAATGGAGAGACTAGAGAACTTATGTACAAGACCTAGTGAATGAGTGTTGAACTTGAAGAGGTAAGGTAATGCGTTGTTAGACCTTGGAAATGGCATTAGGAGATGAGAATATGCATGGGGAAATAGCAACTAAAATCTGTAGCAAAACGAAACTAGGAGATGTGTATGTGTTGAAAGGGAGATGTAGATGTATGTGTGAGTTAGTATGAAGAGGAGTAATGAATTGGTAATGGATTTAGACATGTTTAGAAGTTTAATTAGGTGCTTAAACATGTGGGATTAAGGGTAGGAACATTTGGGAAGCATTTGGGCTAAGTGAGGATTGTAACAGATTTTGAAAATGTCAAAATCTGTAGAAATTGTAGCAGGGTCCGGGACTTAAGCCCAGGACTAAGTCCCGGACCAACATGTAAAAACTGACCGAGTGTAGATAGCAGTGGGTGGTCCGGGACTTAGGTCCCATACAAGGACCCGGACCACCCCTTGAAAAATGGTCGTGAGTTTTGTAAGTTCAAGGTCCGGGACTTGGGTTAAGCATGAAGACCCGGACCAGTACCAAAATCCATTCGAGAGTTACAAAGCCTTGGGTCCGGGACTTACCTTATGTATAAGGTCCCGAACCATATTTGAAAACAGGCCGAGAATTACGACCACATGTTGGTCCGGGACTTAAGACCCGGACAAGGTCCCGGACCAACCAAAAATTGTAAAATTAAGCTTATTAAATGGCTTTTAAGGTAAGGAAGTGAAAGGTAATGATAGTATAAGGTAATTAGTACTTAATTAATGATGTTTAAGGGTCATTAAAAGTATAAACAAGTTGGAGGATTAAGTAAGAGAGTTTTAAGTCTAAGAACGTTAAGTTAAACCGAAACAACGGACAACGGGGTAAGTACGAGAGTAGTAACTATGTACGTATTGTAATGCTTAGTATTGATTGAACCTTTTGGCATGTAGCCGGAGGTTCAAGAATAGGACTCGAGGGACAAGTAGGGACTGAGGAACAAGGAGACACCCGGTAAAGTCAATTTCAGAAAAAGGTATGATTTCTTCATGCCCTGTATCCTAATCTGGTTACCCCGATTTGTGTGCTTATTTGATCACCTAATAAGATAAATGCATGAATCGGACTATATTGCACTTACCTGTGCTTGACTTATGTTGTTCTTGATATTTATTGTCTTGAACATAGTTTGTATAATTCATGAAATATATGAATGATGATGAAGTGTATTTGTACCCTATATTGTATTTGTGTATTGTATTGCATTTCGTATGGATGTATATATGAGCATTGTATTGTATTATTGTGGCTTGGGTATGTGACTTCTACTAATTCCTAACTACCTAACTCCAACATAAGTAAGAATAAATTAGAATGAGTAGAAGTCATATAGATTCGCCACGCGTGAGGATGAGGAGACACAAGAGTTGGATCCGATCCTGGTCTTAAACTGTCCACGGCCAAATCCCTTAAATGGTTAGCATCCTGGATTGGTGAACCAATAAAATCCCGTTGGTGGGACAGAGTAGTCCCCGGGCCGGGTCCCGACACTTAACATGAGTAAGAGTAAGAAGTAAGTAAAGTATGAGTATGTTATGGTAAGTATTGTGTAACGAGCAAAGAGTAATCTCCACCCGATTAATCCGAGTGGATGTAACACCCCTACAACGCCCCTATCATCTACCGAAATCGCAGCGGAAATAACCAACCAAACAATAACTATTCGCTTTGGTGTTACAACGCCGTTACCACCCACGTGGTTAACTAGGCAGAATAAATACAAGTGTATCGGTCTGATGATCAGACTCCCGAGCATAGTAACTAACATCCATATATAAACATAACCAACCATACCGAGTATTTAATTTACAACACATCTCCAAACCATAATCATCCAACACTGTATAACAACGGTATCAAAATGTAACGCCTCGGGAGCACAGGCGCATCCCGGGCTCAACAACCTACTTATCCAAAAGTATCATCAACAACCTAGGACCTAGAGCCACTCTGCCTCTTCGATCCTCATCCTGCAATAAAAATATGGAGCCCCCGAGGGGGTCAGCACCTTTGCTGGTATGGCTAACGCGCAGCCCATCGACTACCGGGATACGCGCAACCAATTGTCATAATAACATGGCATTCATTTTAGAACATCCAACATATATATATATATACCATAGCATAGCAAGGGAATTGCATAGCATCACAACATCAATACATAACACCATAAAATCGGTTCTCACAAGGAACCTTCCACCATAGTTAGTATACCATGAGAGCCTAGGGATTTTTACCAATCCCATGTTAAGCTCGTTACCATCCTCGTTACCGTCCGTTTATATAGAACGGTTAACTTATACCAAAGGTGTGTCGGATATAGTAATCCCAAGCACACCGAAATAACATACGTATGCCCCTATGGCCCGACGTGAGTCAGTAACTAGCTTTGGATAAGCTAAGGGAAGGTAGAAACCAAATTGGAATACCACCTATACATACACCAAGAGAGCCGAACCGGATATGATATCGACCCCATCCATCACACGCGTGGCCGGAACAACCGGACTCCTCACTCCCCCGGTTAGCACTTGTTAGTGATCACACATATTTTGTTAAGTCACATACAAGCAAACATTTAGGTCTTGTTAGACAACCAAGGGAAAGGAGTCATAACCTTACAACATCATAATGTATAACAACTGTAAACTCTTTTCATGCCTTAATCTTATAAGGTCGTAACACACAGAAAAGCAAACAACACCCAAGCCGGTGTAAACCGGTAGGCAACAGACTGCAAGAAAACCATACCTTGGTCCTTGCCTCGTTTCGTTTCCACCTTGAGAGAATCCTATACACATTAGTAACGTCGGTTAATTAACGCACTAATCCATTATTAACATTATCTACTCACATTACTAGTTTACTTTTATTTTACACTTGTTACATCTTTCATCCTTTTAATTGCCTTTAAAACCCACCTAACATGTCTCACATAACCTTATAATATCTTTACTAACCAACTACTATTTTAGGTAACAATTCCCATCTTAAAACAATAATTTTTGGTCCATATAGTGGCCTGTCCGAACTTGTGTCCGAGCTTCCAAGTTCGGACACAAGCCGTGATTTTAGACAGAATCAGACACATGTCCGAACTTGTGTCCGGACTTCGGAAGTTCGGACATGAGTCGAGGAAAATCCTAACCAGAAATCCATACGTCCGAACATGTGTCCGGACTTCCCAAGTTCGGACACAGTTCGAGGATAATCCCTAAGAAGTAACAGGTGCGTCCGAACTTCCAAATTCGGACGGTAGTTCGGACACTACCTTTAATCCAGAAAACTGTAAGCGTAACAGGGCATGTCCGAGCTTCCAAGTTCGGACGGAAGTTCGGACGTGCCATTATACTCTCTCTAAGCCTTTAAACACTTAACCAAATTTCCCCAAAGCCTCCAACACTTATAGTATCTTCTCTTAATTTCTAAGTGATACTCCTTGCCTATTCCAATCATATTCCTAGATATTTCTTCCACACAACATCATTACTTACATTGTTTCTTACAAACTAAAACTCCTTATGTCATCCTTGAAATTCCTTTTTCTAACTTGTACTTTCTCCTTATTTAACATCATCTCCCAAGCATCATCTCTCCCACTATTCCTTAACCCTTCTTGAAACTCTTTTCCTAGTGTACACTTCTCCTTATTTTACCAAAGTTTGCCTAAATATTCACCTAAGTCCCAAATGACTTTGGTACATACTAAAACCTCAAGATCATGCCTAAGTCCTTATTACACTCTAGAACACTTCCTAGTTCATCAAAATTCCTTTACAACATCTGAACTCCTTATTCATTTCCTAATTTTCTAACTCACCAAACCTTATGTAAACACTTAGAACTTCTGTTTCTTACCTAAATTTTGACATGGGTTCCCCTTGATTACTAAGCCTAAACACTTTGTTTTCTCCTTTAAACACACAAGAACATCAAAAATCACCAAGAACACTTCTCATACACAATTTCACCAAATTCACACTACATCACAATATAGTGCATAATTTAAATTGCATGGCACTTAGGCCCTTAAATGCATGGCTCTTAGGCCCTTAAAGTGCTTAAATCATAAACACTGAATTTCCACAATATATATATGCCTTTAACCTGCGATTACATACAACAAGACATATGTTATTTTACTAGTCTCCTTGAGAACATTTACTAGGTCATTTACCATGTGCTCTTTAGGTAGTTTTAATAAGCATTTATAGCTCATTTCTCCTAAGGCATTAAACAACATTAAGTTAGTAGATTTACCTCTTTTTCCAAAACACTTCCTTCTTGATTCCTTACAAAACCGTATGGTATTTTGATTCCTTGTCAAGTTCTAAACAATATACAAACATAAATGAGTATTCAAGCTATAAGCTTCATCTCATTGTAAACCCTAATTTGACATTGTTTCAAAAACATTAATGTAGTTGTTTTACCTTGATCTTTGAAGAGAGTTTGAATATATAACAAGAGAGGACTCCACCTAGTCCATGAAGAGTTGAAATGAAGCTAGAACAAAGTCACACAAAGAGCTATATCAATGTGTATTTTCGGTTAAGGTAAGAACATGGAGGAAACATGATTTTTCTTTGAGATTCCTTACCTAGAAGCAAAGGAGATCAACAATATGTCAAAATACAAGCTCAAGCTCCTTCAATGGTGGAACACCTTGGCACCGAAATGGAGCTCTTGGAGTTTTGAGAAGATAGGAATGAAGAGCTTGATGAGAGGAAGAGATTGGTGGTCTTTGTTTTGATTTGGACAAGTGAGCTAGATTTAGCAAGTGGTCAAAGTTGGAACTTCCATGGTGGTAGTAGTATTACCGAGAGAGAACAAGGAAGAAGGAAGAAGAGAGGTGGGAAACCGTGTGAGCAAGGAAAGAAATGAGAGAATGAAGATTTTTTGCTTTAGAAGATATTGTAGTTTAAAGTAAAAAGTACATTCTTAGTTTCTTTTTACTTAACAAATTAACAAGAGGGTGGTGAGTCACCACACTTAAAAACCGGCCCCCCTAAATATAATGAGGGTATTAGTCTTTGTTTGTCAATTTAATTACTTATACAACATATGTTATAAACTAGCTTATAAAAGTTACTATTCACCTAAACAAGGCACTTAGAAGTGAAATTTTTGATTTCCCACTAATATAGCCACCCAAATGTGATACTATATAGTACACATATATTTTAAGAGTAATGATGGACATTTAGCCATTCAAAACTCATTTACAAGACAATTTTTCAAAAATGTGCTTTAAGACTTCTTAAAGCACATTTTGTGTTTTAACTTGTTTTCAAGCTTGGTTTTCTTTGGTAATTGGTTTAATATGTTCATTAGTATATAAATGAGGTCTTGGTAAGTTCATTAGGTCTTACTCAAGTTTATCCCAAGCTTAGAGCACATTTTGCTCTTATTGACTTTAAAGCATATTTGTGTTTCCTTTTGTTTAAATTTGTTTACCAAGGTTTCTAAGACTCTTTTTAGTCTTAATAAATCATGTTTTAATGTTTAACCAACATACCAAGGTTTGGGGTATTTCAATCTACCCCCCTTAAAAGAACTTTGTCCCCAAAGTTCATACTTCCCACATATCTTACTATTAGAACACGGGAAACATCTTATAACACCACACTTCCAAACATCATTACCAACCTTACCATCATTCTTACACCACAACGGACTCAAGGTCCAAACCACACAATACCACAACGGACTCGAGGTCCAAACCACATAATACCATTCAGACACACACAGTCTGTAACATAACATAGACAATGTATACATATACATGTCGTATACAACCATAACCGAAACGGCTCTACCCCCCTTAAAAGGGGTACGCCCCGTACCCTATACATATGAACACTAAGAAGCAAACAATGACGGGTGCTTCGCCTTCATCTTTTCTTCCAGCTCCCAAGTGGCCTCCTCAACGTCCTGGTTAGACCAGAGGACCTTCACCAGTCTCACGGACTTATGGCGAGTGTCTCGAGTCTTAGTATCCAGAATCCGTACCGGAGTCTCCACTGATCGCATGGTCGGCTCTAAAGTTAGCCTTTCCGGCTGAAGCACATGAGACGGATGAGACATATACTTCTTCAACTGGGACACATGAAATACATCATGTACCTTGCCCAGCTCGGCGGGTAAATCAAGTCTATAAGCTACCGGGCCGATCCGCTCCGTCACAACATAAGGACCTACATATTTCGGGCTCAACTTGCCCTTCTGGCCAAAACGAAATACTCCCTTCATGGGGGATACTCTCAAAAATACCTGATCGCCCACGGCGAACTCCAGTCACGTCGGCGCACATCTGCGTACGACTTCTGTCTATCCTGAGCTGCTTTCATATTAGCCCTGATCTGGCGAACTTCTGCCTGAACTTGCTCAAGATACTCTGGTCCTATAATGACCGTCTCACTCGACTCATCCCAGCATAATGGCGTGCGGCATGGTCTACCGTACAATGCCTGGAAGGGACATCTTGATCGATGCATGATAACTGTTGTTGTAACTAAACTCGATCAGATGTAACTTATCAATCCAGCTGGTCTGAAAGTCAAGTGCACATGCACGTAGCATATCCTCAAGTGTCTGGATGGTGCGCTCACTCTGACCATCTGTCTGTGGGTGGAACGCTGTGCTCAATTTCAGTTCAGTACCAAGTGCCTCTCGTGTAGACTTCCAATATCTGGATAGGAATCTGGTATCTCTGTCGGATACAATCGTCTTTGGTACACCATGATGTCTTACAATCTCTTTATCGAATAGTTCTGCCAATCTTGCCACTTTCCAGGTGTCCTTCATCGGAATGAATCGGGCCACCTTGGTCAGTCGGTCAACTACCACCCAAATCATATTCAGACCTCCCCTTGTAGGCGGAAGCCCTACCACGAAGTCCATAGATATGTCATGGAACTTCCACTCCGGCACTGGCATTGGCTGCACCATACCACCAGGCCGTCGGTGCTCAAACTTGACCTTCTGACAAGTGAGACACCTCAACACATAGTCATTCACATCCTTTTTCATTCCAGTCCACCAAAAATATCTTTTCATACCTTTATACATCTTTGAAGCTCCGGGGTGAATCGATGTCGTAGAACAATGGGATTCACTCAGTATGCGCTCCTTCAGCTCAGCGCTACTCCTCGGTATACACAACCGGCCATTGAGCCTAATCAGGTCATCATCGTGGAGTCTGAAGTCATACTTCTGACCCTCGAATGTGCCATCAATAAGCTTCTGTCTAATTTCCACCACCATACTGATCCGTCATCTGAGCACTCCGCACCTCTTCAACCAAGCCAGTATGAGAGACTAGCGAATGGAGAGAGTGTGCTCGGCGACTCAATGCGTCAGCTACCACGTTTGCCTTACCCTCCTTATACTGTAAATTGATGTCATAATCATTCAAGAATTCAACCCACCTTCTCTGCCTCATGTTCAACTCTTTCTGAGTGAACAAGTATTTCAAGCTCTTGTGGTCAGAATAATCGTCACACTTACCCCATACAAATGATGTCGCCATATCTTCAGTGCGAAGACAATGGCCCCCAATTCTAAGTCGTGGGTAGGGTAGTTCTCCTCATGCTTCTTCAGCTGTCGGGAGGCGTAAGCCACGACCTTCCCGTGTTGCATCAACACACAACCCATACCCCTGCCTGATGCGTCGCAATAGACCTCAAAACCATCTGGACCGTCTGGTAATGTCAGAACCGGTGCAGATGTCAGAGCATCCTTGAGACTCGTGAAAGCTCTCTCACAGTCGACTGTCCACTCGAATGGTGCATCCTTTTCATCAAGGAAGTCATCGGCTTCGAGACACTGGAGAAGTCCTTCACAAATCTCCTATAGTAACCTGCCAGACCGAGGAAGCTCCTGATGTCGGTAACTGTCTTCGGCCTAGGCCAGGTGCGCACTGCATCTATCTTTGCCGGATCAACAGCGATCCCGGCCTCAGAAATCACATGTCCAAGGAATGATACTTGGTTCAACCAAAATTCACACTTAGAAAATTTAGCATACAGCTGATTCTTTCTCAACGTCTGCAATACATCTCTCAGGTGGCTTTCATGCTCACCTCTCGATTTCGAATACACAAGTATGTCATCGATGAAGACTACCACTGATTTGTCCAACTGATCTTGGAACAAACGGTTCATTAAGTCCATGAACTTTGCTGGTGCATTTGATAAGCCAAACGGCATAACGGTGAACTCATAGTGCCCATACCTAGTTCTGAAGGCTGTCTTTTCGATATCACTGTCACGGATGGCAATCTGGTGGTATCCGGAACGTAGGTCTATCTTGGAGAATACTGATGCTCCCCTCAGCTGATCAAATAGATCGTCGATGCGTGGTAAGGGTAACGGTTCTTCACCGTAACAGCATTCAGCTCCCGATAATCAATACATAGGCGGAGGCTACCGTCCTTCTTCTTCACGAAGAGGACCGGCGCTCCCCATGGTGACACACTAGGGCGGATAAAGCCCTTGTCGAGTAGGTCTCTCAGCTGCTCCTTGAGCTCTGTCATCTCTGCTGGAGCCATACGGTAAGGTGCTTTCGCAATGGGTCCGGTGCCCGGAACTAGATCAATCTCAAACTCAACCTCTCGTGCTGGCGGCATGCCCGGCAGTTCCTTAGGAAATACATCAGGAAACTCCGACACTACCGGCACATCTGGGCTAAACTCAGGGTCTCTCTCTATGTCCTGGACATAGCAGAGGTATACATCATTTCCCCGTCGTAACTCACGATACATGGCCATGGCGGTGATGATCTGTGTCGAAGGCTCCCTGGGCCTCTGGCGGTATGATATAGTAACCCCAGATGGACTCCTAAGAAGCAGTCGATGCTCGGCACATAGGATTCTACCCTTGTACCGCTCCAACCAGTTCATCCCGACAATCACATCAAAACCAGTCCGTCGAACTCTATCAAGTCGATCGGAAACTCCTCATCCATGATTCGAACAATAGCATCTCGGTAGTAGCGGGTACATCTGATCCGCTCTTTCGACGGGAGAGTGACCACGAAGTCTGGCATCTCTTCACCATCTAACCCCAGCCTCTTCGCAAATGATAGCGAAATGAATGTGTGTGAGGCTCCAGAGTCGAACAAGATCGATGCATCCACGCCATTCACTGGAAAGGTACCGGTGAGGATTGTGCCGCTCTTGCCGGCTTCTGCCTTATTGCAGACACTCAGTATACCTCCCGTTCCGAGTGCACAGCCTAATTCATTGGCAAACTAATAAGTATTGGGTAACAACACGGTTGTATGATTCAAACAACTCCACTTTATTCATTAACACACTCTTTTTACAACATTCATTGGCTTATACTGTCGCCATGATTCATACTTACAATATCCTTAATACATACTGGTTTACCACATAATTATACAAGGCTTAAAACTGCCTGAAGGTCAAATTCAAACGTCCGGGTTTCATGTGTGTGGCATTGATCACTGCCGACGGTGCGGTATTCAGTTTGATCTTTCTGATGCCATGGTATAGCATCCTTGATTGCCCACCCATGATTAGTACATCTCCCGATTTCAGCAGTAGCTTCTTTGCGAGATCAGCACGCTTCTGCTCGCCATATACAAATACTGCGGTATCACCAATGGACCAAGACACCACGGGTACTCCCTTACTTAGAGACTCGGGTGACTCGTCCTTGTCTTGGTGCATACCCAACCGTCCACCTTTCTGGTAGAAGTTTACAATGCATAGATCTGCTTCTACACTTGGAATTGATTCCGTTTCAACTTGCTGAGCAATTCCCACGGCGTGGTTAACGACCGCATGGAACTCCTCTGGTATACTTGCTACTGTTGCTCCATCTTCAGCTCGTACTTCTTGATATGACTTGGTGTAAGGGTTCCAGTCCTTACCCATGCACATCATCTTCAATTGCATCCTTGCTCCGTTCGGGTATTCGGGTGTGTAGAACCCTCCTGGTTTTGCTCCAAGTTCGTCGCATCGTCTGATGATGTGGATTTGTGCTTCCGGTGTCAGGTATCCATTTAGAAGTATCATACCTGGTTGGATAACCTGACATTGCTCCAATGGAAAGTCGGTGATGTTGATGGCGGTTTCTTCAGGTTGGTGTGGGTGGGCGGGATTGGATAGCAGATATTGAAGGTTCCTAATTTTCAAATTGCCTAACTTTAGGTGTTTTCCACATTATATTCTAACTCTTTACTTATATGTTCATACCCTTAGACTTGCTAACACTCATGCATGAAATGCGGTAAGCAATCACTTTTTCATTTATCAGTTTAGGCGGTACCTGGTCTCGAAGAGGACCCTGGTGCCTCAGACCGGTCCACCACATTCAGGGTGGCCTTGCCGGACCCCGTAGCCTTCCCCTTCTGGGATTCAGTGTACTTCTTGTCAGAAGTCTGCTGAGTAATCGCCTTCGGGCCTTCAGTGGTCGTGGTAGTATTACCCTTCCACTGCCCTTTGGCTTGTAGTTTCTGCCGTTGGGGTTCGTCCAACACTCAAACTCACGGTGCCCCATCTTCTGGCAGTGACGGCACCTCACATCATTCCCCTTGCAGTCTTTGCCGGGGTGGTCTCCATTGCACCACTTACAGTAAAAGTGGCGCTCCGGTCCAGAACCCGCGCTAGCTGCTATAACAACACACAATCAATACTCACTTTCCATCTCAACAACATACACCTCAACTAGATACACATGGTTAAGTAATTACCCTTAGGCGGGTAGGAGCGTAGAGGCTTCGCCGCATACGCATACGTGAGCTTCAGTGGCTCATCAGCTGTGTGGTCTGGGCTTGGCCCTTGTCACCCTGGTACTGGCCCTTCTGGGGCTGAGGGTAGGGTTTCTTCTTCTTTCCTCCCCCATACCCTTGCTGATTCTGGCCCTCGTTGGTGGCCTTGCGCTTGTGCGCATTCTCCTCGTCCCTCAGACGGACGGTAATTTCAACCTTAGCAGCGGCATGATAGCACTCCTGTATTTTAGGATGTCAGTCATGCCCCGCAAAAACAACTTACCAACTCACATTAACATTCACTCATGGTATAAATGGATTCACAACAAGGTACTCTAATTACCTGCAAGGTGGTATACTCAGCTGGCCCCATCCCATAGCGGAGACGGTGGCTTAGTCCATTGTAGAACCGGTTCACCAACACCCGGTTCGAATACCCAAGGTCTGGTAACAGGTGGATAAGGCCGGTGAATGCGGTGTAGTAGTCATCAACCGACATCTTATCCCCCCTGCCTCAGACTATCCAGCTCGAGGCGTTTTGCCTCCTGCACATGTACCGGGTAGTACTTGGCTCGCAGTAGAGCCGTGTACTCCCTCCAACCAAAGTCAGGATCAGCCATCCTGTCCTCCTTCACCAACTTCCACCAACTCTGCGCCGTACCCTTCAAGTAGTAGGCGGCAAGACGGACCTTAGCTTCAGCAGGTACTGCCAAGGTCTCGTAGGCGGTCTCCAGTTCGGAGATGTACGCCTCCAGTTTTCGAGGATCAGTCTCCCCATTGAATGATGGCGGTCTCAGATCAGCCAACGCCTTGACCCAATTGGTCTCTCGTGGCGGTGGTGGTGGTGGCTGAACTCCGGGCTGTTGCCCTTGCTGAATAGCAGCAACCAGATCGGGTACCAACTGGGCTACGGCGGCTGCAACTGCCTCAGCCATAGTCTGCGCCGTAGTATCATCGCCCTGGTTACCCAAATCTCCAGTACCGCGCCCGCGGCCTCTCCCTCGTGGTCTACCTGCCATCTGAATTCATATGAACATTTCATTAGCATTATGCTTGCACACTTATCGGTCCAATGGTTATAACATCTTCCCGACAACCAGGTAATTCCACACTTAGTTAGTGGTTAACCTTTCCAAATCTGTTCACTTAGGTATTTGTAGCTAGGTTTCCTAACTCGGTATATCCCTAAGCTCGGTATTCTAGTCATCAGAGCGATACTTCGCTCTGATACCACTTTTTGTAACACCCCTACAACGCCCCTATCATCTACCGAATCGCAGCGGAAATAACCAACCAAACAATAACTATTCGCTTTGGTGTTACAACGCCGTTAACCACCCACGTGGTTAACTAGGCAGAATAAATACAAGTGTATCGGTCTGATGATCAGACTCCCGAGCATAGTAACTAACATCCATATATAAACATAACCAACCATACCGAGTATTTAATTTACAACACATCTCCAAACCATAATCATCCAACACTGTATAACAACGGTATCAAAATGTAACGCCTCGGGAGCACAGGCGCATCCCGGCTCAACAACCTACTTATCCAAAAGTATATCAACAACCTAGGACCTAGAGCCACTCTGCCTCTTCGATCCTCATCCTGCAATAAAATATGGAGCCCCCGAGGGGTCAGCACCTTTGCTGGTATGGCTAACGCGCAGCCCATCGACTACCGGGATACGCGCAACCAATTGTCATAATAACATGGCATTCATTTTAGAACATCCAACTATATATATATATACCATAGCATAGCAAGGGAAATTGCATAGCATCACAACATCAATACATAACACCATAAAATCGGTTCTCACAAGGAACCTTCCACCATAGTTAGTATACCATGAGAGCCTAGGGATTTTTACCAATCCCATGTTAAGCTCGTTACCATCCTCGTTACCGTCCGGTTATATAGAACGGTTAACTTATACCAAAGTGTGTCGGATATAGTAATCCCAAGCACACCGAAATAACATACGTATGCCCCTATGGCCCGACGTGAGTCAGTAACTAGCTTTGGATAAGCTAAGGGAAGGTAGAAACCAAATTGGAATACCACCTATACATACACCAAGAGAGCCGAACCGGATATGATATCGACCCCCATCCATCACACGCGTGGCCGGAACAACCGGACTCCTCACTCCCCGGTTAGCAGTCTGTTAGTGTTATGTACACACAATTTTGTTAAGTCACATACAAGCAAACATTTAGGTCTTGTTAGACAACCAAGGGAAGGAGTCATAACCTTACAACATCATAATGTATAACAACTGTAAACTCTTTTCATGCCTTAATCTTATAAGGTCGTAACACAGAAAAGCAAACAACACCCAAGCCGGTGTAAACCGGTAGGCAACAGACTGCAAGAAAACCATACCTTGGTCCTTGCCTCGTTTCGTTTCCACCTTGAGAGAATCCTATACACATTAGTAACGTCGGTTAATTAACGCACTAATCCATTATTAACATTATCTACTCACATTACTAGTTTACTTTATTTTACACTTGTTACATCTTTTCATCCTTTTAATTGCCTTTAAAACCCACCTAACATGTCTCACATAACCTTATAATATCTTTACTAACCAACTACTATTTTTAGGTAACAATTCCCATCTTAAAACAATAATTTTTGGTCCATATAGTGGCCTGTCCGAACTTGTGTCCGAGCTTCCAAGTTCGGACACAAGCCGTGATTTTAGACAGAATCAGACACATGTCCGAACTTGTGTCCGGACTTCGGAAGTTCGGACATGAGTCGAGGAAAATCCTAACCAGAATCCATACGTCCGAACATGTGTCCGGACTTCCAAGTTCGGACACAGTTCGAGGATAATCCCTAAGAAGTAACAGGTGCGTCCGAACTTCCAAATTCGGACGGTAGTTCGGACACTACCTAAAATCCAGAAAACTGTAAGCGTAACAGGGCATGTCCGAGCTTCCAAGTTCGGACGAAAGTTCGGACGTGCATTATACTCATCTCTAAGCCTTTAAACACTTAACCAATTTCCCAAAGCCTCCAACACTTATAGTATCTTCTCCTTAAGTTTCTAAGTGATACTCCTGCCTTTCCAATCATTCCTAGAATTTATATTCCACACACATCATTACTTTAACATTGTTTCTTAAACCTAAAACTCTTAGTCTCCTTGAAATTCCTTTTTCTAAGCTTGTACTTTCTCCTTATTTTAACATCATCTCCCAAGCATCATCTCTCCCACTAATTCCTTATACCCTTCTTGAAACTCTTTTCCTAGTGTACACTTCTCCTTATTTTACCAAAGTTTGCCTAAATATTCACTAAGTCCAAAATGACTTTGGTACATACTAAAACCTCAAGATCATGCCTAAGTCCTTATTACACTCTAGAACACTTCCTAGTTCATCAAAATTCCTTTACAACATCTTGAACTCCTTATTCATTTCCTAAGTTTTCTAACTCACCAAACCTTATGTAAACACTTAGAACTTCTTGTTTCTTACCTAAATTTTGACATGGGTTCCCCTTGAAATTACTAAGCCAAACACTTTGTTTTCTCCTTAAACACACAAGAACATCTAAAATCACCAAGAACACTCTCATACACAATTTCACACAAATTCACACTACATCACAATATAGTGCATAATTTAAATTGCATGGCACTTAGGCCCTTAAAATGCATGGCTCTTAGGCCCTTAAAGTGCTTAAATCATAAACACTGAATTTCCACAATATATATATGCCTTTAACCTGCGATTACATACAACAAGACATATGTTATTTTACTAGTCTCCTTGAGAACATTTACTAGGTCATTTACCATGTGCTCTTTAGGTAGTTTTAATAAGCAATTATAGCTCATTTCTCCTAAGGCATTAAACAACATTAAGTTAGTAGATTTACCTCTTTTTCCAAAACACTTCCTTCTTGATTCCTTACAAAACCGTATGGTATTTTGATTCCTTGTCAAGTTCTAAACAATATACAAACATAAAAATGAGTATTCAAGCTATAAGCTTCATCTCATTGTAAACCCTAATTTGACATTGTTTCAAAAACATTAATGTAGTTGTTTTACCTTGATCTTTGAAGAGAGTTTGAATATATAACAGAGAGGACTCCACCTAGTCCATGAAGAGTTGAAATGAAGCTAGAACAAAGTCACACAAAGAGCTATATCAATGTGTATTTTCGGTTAAGGTAAAACATGGAGGAAACATGATTTTTCTTTGAGATTCCTTACCTAGAAGCAAAGGAGATCAACAATATGTCAAAATACAAGCTCAAGCTCCTTCAATGGTGGAACACCTTGGCACCGAAATGGAGCCCTTGGAGTTTTGAGAAGATAGGAATGAAGAGCTTGATGAGAGGAAGAGATTGGTGGTCTTTGTTTTTGATTTGGACAAGTGAGCTAGATTTAGCAAGTGGTCAAAGTTGGAACTTCCATGGTGGTAGTAGTATTACCGAGAGAGAACAAGGAAGAAGGAAGAAGAGAGGTGGGAAACCGTGGTGAGCAGGAAAGAAATGAGAGAATGAAGATTGGTTTGCTTTAGAAGATATTTGTAGTTTAAAGTAAAAAGTACATTCTTAGTCATCATTATTACTTAACAAATTAACAAGAGGGTGGTGAGTCACAAACCTTAGAAACCGGCCCCCTAAATATTAATGAGGGTAATATAGTCTTTGTTTGTCAATTTAATTACTTATACAAACATATGTTATAAACTAGCTTTATAAAGTACTATTCACCTAAACAAGGCACTTAGAAGTGAAATTTTTGATTTCCCACTAATATAGCCACCCAAATGTGATACTATATAGTACACATATATATTTAAGAGTAATGATGGACATTTAGCCATTCAAAACTCATTTACAAGACAATTTTTCAAAAATGTGCTTTAAGACTTCTTAAAGCACATTTTGTGTTTTAACTTGTTTTCAAGCTTGGTTTTCTTTGGTAATTGGTTTAATATGTTCATTAGTATATAAATGAGGTCTTGGTAAGTTCATTAGGTCTTACTCAAGTTTATCCCAAGCTTAGAGCACATTTTGGCTCTTATTGACTTTAAAGCATATTTGTGTTTCCTTTTGTTTAAATTTGTTTACCAAGGTTTCTAAGACTCTTTTTAGTCTTATTAAATCATGTTTAGGTGTTTAACCAACATAACAAGGTTTGGGGTTTTCATGGACAAAAAGGAGCTAACATGTACTGAGTATGTATTGTGTATGCGCATTTCAGGAAAGGTAAGTAAGTATCAATTGGCTTGTATGGACTACTTGTATGTATGAAATGTATGTATGTATGTATTCCTTGCGTAAAGTATTGTATATTATGTATGAAAGCATGTATGCATGTATGTATGAATAAAATGAACTGCATGTATTTACCAAGTGGTCGGTGTACCCTCACTAGTACGCGGGGTATGCGGTTTACATAATTCAGCTTAAAGCTGACCCCCTAGGGGAAACGTTTTTAGTGTGCAGGTACCAGAAGCAGACATGATCACGGTAAGAGACCGGCGACTATACTGGATAGCTAGAATGAATTGTAGTTAGTAGAGAATCGTAAAGGTTGGAACCTTGTATTAGTTGTGAGGGATGGGTAGTTGTAGACTCTTGATGAGTATAGATGAACTTGGAAGGAGTATGTATTTGTATTTGGAACCTAGTAACTCGGTTATGTATATTGTATTGTATGGAATGTAAAGGAGCAAAGTGTTGAATGGAGCATTGTAGTATCCCTTGGTAAAGGAGTATGTATTGTAGATGTGTAGTACTCGGGATTCCGGTCCATCAGACCGATGCTGTATGTAGTAGTAGTAGCTTCGTTAGTCACGTGGGTGACTAACGGCATTGTATCACCCACCGTATGTAAGTATGTACCGCTGCGTGAATCTGGAAGTACGAGGAGATTAGACGGTAATGACAATTAACGGTAGGGGTGTTACAAATTTCAAGATTTATGGGGTTTGGGAATTTGTGTAGCTTGAAGACGTTTGAGTGTTTGGTGAGATATTTAGATTCTACTTAGGTGTAAGAGGCTGGAGTTCATGAGACATCTAAAGTTTGTAAGACATTTGAAGTGTTAAGGTGGAGAGTAATTTCATATACTGCGGTCCTTCACTATTTAGGAAAGTTAAGGATGACTACAACTCTGAGAGTTGATGGAAGTATTTGAGTTTGAAGAAGTGTTTCAGATTTTACAAAGAATTTGTAAGATTTTGAATTAAAAGGGAAATTAGTTTTATGGGAAATTGTGGTGATAGTTCAATTTGGGCTCAAGGTTGTTCATAGAAGTTGGGCTAGAGGTGAAGTGGCCCGATTCAAGTTGTTTCGGTCTTAAAGGAATTGAGGCAGTTGGATTACTGTTGGATTAGATAAAATAAAATAGTTGAAATACCCCTAACCTTTAAATAATTAAATAAGGGATATATATATATTATTAAGGGGATTATTAAACCCTAAGAAAGCATATAACACTCAAGCGTTAAAAACGCACCTAAAACTCCTTAAGGTCAAAAACGGGCGTTAAGCCGGACCTTAAGCTGACCAAGTTATGTAAGCTATAAAACTCATATGAAGTTAATCAAGGATCATTATATGACCCTTAGAACACAGGACCTCATCTAAACTGAGTAAAAATACAAAATGCCCGGGAGTTCCCTTAAAGGCCCTTAAGGCCCGAAAGTCCCGGAAAATACTTTATAGGATGAAGTAAAGCTTTACACTTCATTCCAAATGCATCATAACACTTTATTAAACATATAAGATGAAGTCCTCACGCTAAATTCTCAGTTAAACTCAGTGCTCGGAGGTTCCCGATGGGGGCCCACAAACCCCTGGGAATGCCCCGGAGAGGTGCCGAGGTGGCACAAACTCCTATATAAATCATTCCTAGAGTTCCTATCATCAATATTCATCATTCTAAAGAGAATTCTTGAGATACTTTTTCAAAAATGCACAAAGTGCTCGGGGGAATTTCTTAACGCTTCTTTTTGCCCCGGGAGTGTCCCAGTAGCCCAGAAATTGTGTCTTGAGTTGATATAACCCCATATAACTCAATGTAACACCTTAACATATTATTATTGACTATAAACAATGTTTATAAACACTTGTAACTCATAGCGACTACTTATTTTCCAGAATATCCTTAAAGCACAAAAACGCACCTTCGGGTGTCATAAAAACGCGTTCTACGCAATTACCTTGAAGCTTTTGAGGAGCCACGAGTTGATAATATTAAATGGGGAGGAATTGAACATCTAAATAAATTAAATCCAGTGCTAAACACATAGCACAAACAGGGCCGATTTTTAGATCAAAAAGGTACCATAAATCAGCATTTTTACCTTAGAACTTTCATCTTCTTTACCTTAGTATAAATGTACCAATTAAATGTTGTGACTTATAACATGTTATAATATGGTCTTAATACACTATAGTGTGACAGGAATAAAATTAAAAATCAGTCCCATATGGCTGCTACAGTGGGCGCCATTTAGGTGTATTTTGACTAGATTTTGCTTAATAAATTGTCTTATGGAATGGTGACTCATCTTCCATGTGCCTTGTAACATTATGTCAAATAAAATCAGTCAAGGAGGGATCCATTACTGAATACCTACAAGAAAAAATAAAAGAGATTAGCTTTTGAAAAGCAATGAAATTAAATACACAAAAGTTAGATCTAGAATTATAATATGTAAAGTTTGCAAATAAACAAACAACCCATCCCATTCTCTAGCCTATGCTACCGATTATGAAATACCCCAAACACTAAGTACCTTACATAATAAGGAATTAAATTAAATGAGACTAGATGATCAAGAATTATTCATCTAATGATCATTACTCATCATAAACAACAATATATAAATACATAGTTCGAAATGAACGCCAAGTTATACATGTAACCTCTAATCATAGCGGGAACAACATTAAGGAAATACCATATGTAATATGGTAATACATATACCAATGTCACAAAATAGTTGATGAAATTACATGGAATGATTTACATAGTCAAACCAAGATTCCAAAACAACAATCACTCATTTATATACATTAAAACAAGAAATATTATACATTATCATCCAACATAAAAATGACACATTATGCACACATTAATATGTGTTATTAATGCACTAAAGTTAAAAAGGGAAAACTCTTCCCATGTGCACCATATACTAATGTTACAAGGGGAAATAAAAAGCTAGAAAAGTAATATAACAAAAGAAATGGCTAGTTGTACTTATTTTATTTTCTCCCCCATTACCTTCCAATTTGGCTGGTATTGTTCCTATCCCACACACATACTCTCGGGGTCCTGCAACAAGAGAATGAGAAAACAAAAACAGCAAAGAGATTAAATAAGAAAAATTACAAGTACGGGCTAGAATACAAAGAAAAAAATAGTACTTAAACATCATTACCTCTTCTCTCCTCCCTCCATTTTCGGCTGCATATACACCAGCCCCCATCAATTCGCCAGGCTAAAAACAAGAAAAGAGAAGGAGAATTCAGCAGGAAGTACATGGGGAAAGGGAACAAGACAATTAAATTAGACATAAAGAGATAAACAAGTACACCTACTATACCTTAGAACAATGACCATTAGTACTTGCCTTTAAACTTCTTTTCCTTCTTACTGTCTCGGCTGACAAAGCCCAAAATCCCCCATCATTACTGATGAACCATGCTGGAATAAGAAGAAGAAAAACAAAAAAACACTACCTAAGGATAAAGGAACAAGACTAGCTAAATCTAATCTCTCTTATACTAGCCAAGTTAAGCAAATAGATTCTCTGCCCATACTCACGTTCAGACCCTCCTTTCTTCTCCTCTATTCCTCTGTCGGTTCACAGCAACACCAGATCCTTATTCTTTCTCTTCCACCAGAAACAACAGCACCATATCACTCCTTCATTCTTTTCTTTTCTTAACCGAGAACAAGCTACAACACCTCTTCATTCTTTTCTTTTCCCAACCGAGAACCACAACTACACCCAGCAACAACAAGTCCATCTTCTACCCTTTCTTTATCCTTGTTGTTCACGTTTAAACTCCATTCTTCTACACCAGAAGACTCCCCATGATTCTCCTGCATATTCAACCGTGAAGCTCTGAACATGGACTATGAAGAAGCAAGTTAAAAACAAGGTAAGCAAGGGCTGGAAACCACCTTATTTTTCTTCCTCTGTTTTATCCGAAAACATGCCATCTTCAACACTTTTTTCCCCTCTCTTGCACCAGTTGAAGGGCACTTTCTCAGCCTTCTTTGAACAGGCAAGAACCACCGTTGTTCACCTACAGTAACAAGCAAAACAGCCATTGAAAACAAGGTAAGGAATGCACAATCCCATGTCCTTTCTCTCGGTTCATGCAGAAAAAAAATATACACTACTACTTGACCTTGCCTTTCCTCCTCTCTTGCGCCAGTTTTAAGAGGCCTCCAGCCTTCCTTTAACACAAGAAACAGTCATGAATCTGCTAACAATAACATGGTGAAAACTGGTAAGGAAAATGGCATGAGCTTCAAGTTCTTTTTTTCTGTTCTGTCCGAAAAGAAATGCTGCTTCAGACCTTGTTTTAAACACCTCTCCTTGCGCCAGTTTTGAGAAACTTCAGCCTCCCTTTTGAGCAAACAAACCGACATTATCCACCTGCAGTAACAGCCAACAACAACATGGTAAAAAAATCTGGTAAGAAAATGACATGAAACCTCACGTTCTCTCCCTTTGCTCTGTCTGAAAAACATACTGCTCTTAACTCCTTTGAACCTCTTCTGTACGCCAGCTGCAGAAGGTTTTACAGCCTTCTTTTGAGCAGAACAACCACCCATATTCACCTGCACCAAACCGTAATGATACCAAACAATCAGAGGTAAAAACCGGTGGGAGTATTATTCTGTTTTGAGTTTTCTTATTCTTCTGATTTTTCTTCATGAAACTAAACCAGCTGCTGATATTCTAGATGACCGAGAGTGTAGGTTGAATTCCAGCCAGTTCACAAGGTAAACACCCCCCTCCCTTATAGCTCCAGAAAAATACATGTTCATGAAGAGAGGTCACTAACTAGCCTTGTTTTCCCTCGTGTATATGTGGCCTAAATGGGTCTGTTTTGCCATGGGACTGACGTGAACATAGGAGGCCATTCCAAGAGTAAACCAAGTTAAAGAGGTAACTTACCTAGCTAAGATCTTAAGGGCTTACAGTTGCTGTAACTCAAATATCAAAAAAAAAACTAACTAAGCTAATGCACTATGTAGTGCCGAGGAGACAAGAGTGCTGGAGAGGAATTAATAGCAACTCAAACAAGGTAAATGATGCTTAAACCATGTTTAACATATAAAGTTCATGATGATGTATGGGGGAGGTTATTGCCGAGAGGCTTATATACATATCTGGTCATTAATTTGAACCGTAAGTATGTGTGGGAATCCATGTGTATGTATATGCTAGTTTAATTTGAACGTAATATGTATAGAAATTTTATGTAATGTTAGTCTAGAAGAACAAGTGGAAATGACACACCAAAATCAAGAGTTTACCTTGTAACATAGAGCAAAAACGATTCAAAAAGGAGCTAGTGCAAACTGAAACAAACCGTGGGTGATAGTAAGTTTTGGGGAACACTTTAATGTTATTTTTGAAGCTAAATTAAATTATGTTCATGGCCTTATGTTTAAACCATGTTACCTTATTTATTTAGAGCTTTAGAGAGTGTAATTATGGCGTTTTAGATGAGAAATAGGATTACATAAACTTCTGGTATTAAATAAAATTCTAACAAATATAATCATCTATGAACACCCTAGGAAAATATATTAGTGAGATTATTAATTCGTAACATGAGTAAGTAAGTTATAAATCTTGTAAACATTTAAGAGAACAAGGATTTATATAAATGTGGTCAAAACCACAAATTAATAAATATGAGGTATAGAGTTTAATTAAAATCCTTAGGTATTTATTTGGGAATTTAAAAACATAAATATGAATTTTATAAAAGAAAAAGGGATTAAATGCAAAGATAGGAAATAAAAGGGGAATTTCGTAAATAAAAAGAAATGTGGGTAAAGAGAGAAAATTAATGGTCAACCTTGACTATAATAGAGGTTTGACTAATTTAGGAATTTAAATCAACTAAATTAAAGATTTATTAAGCAAAAAAATGGAATTTTAAAACTATGAGGGCTATATTGTAAATTTCTGAGAAGATGAGGGTTATAAGGTGATTTCTAAGTTCCTAAGGGTCGGTTTGGAATAATGGAAATTCTTGGGTATTTTCGGTAATATTAAATCAAGTGTATAATATATGTTTTTAATGTTAGAATATAACAATTATAAAACTACTAGAGTGTTAGTGTAATTTAAAAAAAAATGTAGGACTGAAATAAAACCAATGAAAAAGTAGGGCTTATTCGTAGTTAGGTAAAGATTTGAGGTTGATTCTAGTGATCTAACGAATTAAAGATATAACATATAGTTTAACAGAGTAACATGTCACATTCATAAAACTTGTGGAGTTAAGTTGTAAATTACCAAAAGTTAGGGTGTGAGCCGGGATTTAATTAAGTTAGTGGGCTGTATGAAATTTGGAAGAAAATCTGGGTTGAAATTGAGATTTAAAAAAATTATTATGTATAATATAAGTTAAATGTTACAATTATAAGTTTATAAAATAAAGAGGGATGAATTACAAATAAAAAGGAAGCTATGGGGCTAGTAGGTGATTTCCGAATATATATATTATATATATATATATATATATATATGGTGTGGCTGGAGCGTAAATATGTATATGCATGATATATATCTTAAGGTTGGAAAACCTTTGGTTATAATTAATAGAAGCAGAAATGTGACAAGAATAATATTTGGTTTTGTAATAAATAAAAAGGAAGGTAAATTCCAGAAACTTATATGGGTTGGTTGTGAATTTCAAAAATAAAAAAAACAGAAAGTAAAATGAGGTTGTAATGGTATAAATGACATATGCTAGGATATAAGGTTATAATGGCATAAGAGAATTATTACAGCAGAAACATACCTCATAAACATTTACATAAAATGACGAATATATTCATTACGAGAAATGTTACAATTCGTAGAACATGATTTCTAAGGAAAAGAGAACATATAATATGACCGACAAGTCAAGTACGATGTTATACGGTTGGAAATAAAACCGAAACACGATTAAAATAAATATAGCAACAACTATATACTAAACTCATGCATATGTAATTAACAACAATGCACCCACGTGAGAACGGGAGCGAAAACGATAAACGTAATCAGAGAATTAAACTCCATGCAAACACGTATACAAAAAAATGTATACATACACGTAAACGACCCGGTAATACGTAAGTTATTAAAGGATTAAATTCTCAACAGAAAAACATTGTCGAATCACCGAATAATGCGTACTCGCAAACTGTAACGTACAATAATATCTAAATCCCAAGAGTAACGGAAAATCAAGTGGAACGAATAACCGACTAAGAATTTATTACGGGATAGAGGTTAGAACTTATTTTGATACGGTGAGGTAGGTTCGGGATGTAAATACTAATGATATATTACATTTCCAGTAGACCGGGTTGCGAGTGTCGAATTGCAAAGGATTAGAGGGTGAGCGTGGTCCCACACGCTAGCATTACATCGGTGTATGGTACGTTCTATGTGGTCCGAGTGTTCCTGAGGGCTTCCTTGGGTTCTGGTTTGTGTGATTGTATGACAAGAGTGATATGCTTGCTACATGTTGTGATTGTGGAATTAAATGTTTATTGTTTTCGCGATCTTTATTGTGCGCGATGGTTACAGTTTGGAAATCATATACGTAAACTCGGATCAGATCATGGTTGACAATGTGGAAATGGTAAAAAGGAAATGACTGTAATATTATTATACGTACCTAAAGATGAACGTAGCCTAGGCGAAGTTAACGACCTTAAAGGTCCTCACATGGAGAATATACTCCGCATAACCTAAGCATAAATCTCAGGTAAAGGTCACGGACCAAATCACATGGTGGAATTACGTAAATGATTAAGATGTGGATAAATCCAGGGTAGTCACGGACTACATGGTTGCGCATGGGTGATCACCAAAGAGAGGGAACGACCGGATAGGGTTCTCTCGCCATGGAAACTCCAACGAGCTGGATACGATCATTGGTCAGAGGGCACTGCTGTTGGTGCAATGGCTCCGGCCGTCAGGCCTCTGCGGACTCCTGACAAACCGCACTATTATAGTGCACCAGAGCGACTGCTCCAGAAGAGGAAGCTTATACGGGTTGTCCTAACATGACGCCCACCATAATTAAACAAATTAAGTAAAAGTTATGAAATGATTTAAGGAAATATTCTTAGTCCTGAACAACGAAACAAGGATGCCTCAAGGCCGCATAACAGGACTGTTCAAGAGAGTGTAACTCTCGCACCGTTAATTGATGTTGTTTATATACTTGTTTATTGCTTGTTGTGGATTGTTATGATGATTGTATGAATTTATTGTATGAGCTTATATGACTGATGATTATTGTTATACTGTTACTGTAAATGAAAATGGTACAACATGAAATTGGAACAGCATGTTAACAATTGGGCTAAATAACTTGAGTAGTCTTAGGGTTCATGAAGGTTATATAGTTCGTGCTCAGCGTTGGCTGAGCCTATACTGCCCCCACTTTCAGGATTGGAGCGGATTAAGTTCCAACGCGAGCGCGGGAGTTTGGGATAGTTGACAGTCTGCCTACATGCGACACAGTTACATACATTATTGTTTTCGAACATTATGGTATTGGGATAGATAGATGGCTCACTATTCTTTCGTAATTTATTCGGTTTGTAATTTTAGTTGTATTAAATCCCTGTCATCACAGCGGTAGTGTAGATTGGATAGATGGTAAACGCTTCGTTACTCGCATGGGCGGGTAACGGCGGGTAACACCCGGTTTCTTTTGTGTACGCCTTTTAATTATCGTTACGAATCGACTGATTATTATGTTAGGCGCGCTAGTTAAACCGGATTTTAGAGTAGGGGTGTTACAGATTATGATCAGGAAGAAGGGGAATTTGATTTCTGTTTATCTAGTCAAAAGAAGACACCACCTAATTAGCATGTTCTCTTGTCTAGCACAAACAAAAATCAAATGGCATGCTACAGCACATGGCTGCCGAAAATGAGCTAGAAAAGCAAGTTTGATTGCCTGATAATTAGTCAAATAAAACATCTACCAACCTAGGCATGTTCTCATGTCTTCTATTGTCAAAAAACAAATGCCTATATACTGCTATAGTTGCCGAAAATTTCAAGAGAACAAGACAAGTTAATATTGATAATTGTCTTAGAAAATTCAAAGAAAACATGCACCTACCTTTGCCTTTGTCTTCTTGCTCAAATTGACAATAAAAGTCTTCATTTCCCTTGTCATTCAACCGAAAGTTTGAGCAATAATATAGACATTTTATGGAGCCAAACAATCAAACAATAAACTAAAGAAAAATTAGCCAACTTTGACATTTTGTGCCAAATGAGAGATTCCTTCCAATTTCCATTCTTTAAGTCATACGTGAGTCTATTCTCATTTGCCCCTCCATTCATCCGATTGTGTAAGTTCTCCATTCCCTCTCTTTTCTTTCTTCCTTTGCTAGCTTATTCCTTAGATCTTCAAAGCTCCATTAATGGTGTATTAATTTCTAACACCATTTTATGTAATTTTACTAGTTAAATCTACTAAGTCTTGAAGCAAGAATCATCCTAAGAACCATACAAGAAATCGCCAAGCTTTAGTGCTCCAAGGATAACTTTATGTGTGCTACAAGGAGTTACCTTGATTTCAACAAAAACAGGAAACAGCAAAGTTAAGATATATTTTCATGTTGAAAATCCTAAGTAAATTCCTTAAGCTATGTCCAAATATTTAGAGCTTCTAAATCTATATTCTCTTCATCATTTCATGAAGGAAACTTAGATCTACAATCATTCCAAGGTGTACCGAAAATTCCTTGAAAAATACCTAAGGTTAACTCTTGTAAAACTACTCCAAATCTTATTTATAAATCCTTGTTAGAGGTCTAACACCTGGATCTCCTAAACTTGTTCATGGAGGCCAAAAATACCTCATCCATAAACCATTGGAGGAGCTTGGAAACCAAGGAGAAATCAAGTACAAGAATCATCTTGATTTAAGGAGTAACTTCTATAATAAGGGTTTATTATGTTAAGTTTGATTTAAGCTTCAAACTTGGTATAAAAAATGTATAAGCCTTAGTAATATTAAGGTCGAAATATTATAGGTTATAATGTCAAGAAAATAATTTATAACATATAAGGTAAGATTATTACCTTAAGGTATAAATTTGTGTCAAAAATTAATTTATGGTACATATATATATCTAGGCTGAAATATCTAAGGATAAAATGTTCTATTTTGAGTTTATAATCATTCTAAGTCATTAGCATAATTTTTAGAAGTGTTATATGACTTATATACATTTATATGTATTTATTATAAGATATAAATCAAGTTTTAAAATCATATGGTAAATATTTATTAAAGCCGAGAATTAAATGTTTTATTTGGTGATTTTCGAAATATATAAGTATATTAGCTTATATTATAAATTTTGGGAACATTAAAAATAACTATAAGTATTTAAATGGCTAGTTTATAAAGTTATGTGGCTAAAATGTAAATTTTGAAAAGATTGGTGTGATAAATATAAAAGCCGAGAGTTTAAGGATTAATTTGGTATAATTATGGTATAATATAAGGTAGGAATTAATATTATGAATTTTGGTGAATTTAAATAAGTGTTTAAGTGTTAAAATAATACTTTATAAAGTTTTAGGGCTATTTTGTAATTATTGGAAAGTTTAGAAATATAACCGAGAGTACATATAAATTTATGGGTATATTAAAGTATTAATTGTGAAATTAAGTCTTGGTCAAAGTGTAACACCCCTACTACGCACTTAACAATACTTGAAATCGCAGCGGAAATAAACAACTAAATAATAACTAAACGATTCGGTGCTACAACGCCGTTAACCACCCACGTGGTCAACAAGGCAGAATAAATACAAGTGTATCGGTCTGATGATCATACTCCCGAGCATAGAACTACTAACCTTTAATACATAAACATAATACCGAGTTTGTAACTACATCCATACACTGTAACTGTACACCACAAACTGTCACTATGAACTGTCAACGGCCGTCATTGTTCTATAACGGTACCAAAAAAATATTGCCACGGGAGCACAGGCGCATCCCGAGCACAACTCCAAAAACAACCAAAAGTATTCCTGCAACCTAGGATCTATAGCCATTCCGCTTCCTCGATCCTCATCCTGCAGTAAAAGAAATATGGAGCCCCGAGGGGGTCAGCAACCTTGGCTGGTATGGTTAACGCGCAGCCCATCGGCTACCGGGATACGCGCAACTAATTGTCATGATGACATGGAATTCTTTTTAAACATACAACATATACATATATCACAACAAGAGTATTGTACACAACATCACACATAACATACAAGAACAATTCCTTTTGATAAATGAACCAACACAATTAGTTCCCATGGAGAGCCTAGAGAATGTTGCCAAACTCATGCTAAGCTCGTTACATAACTCTTACCGTCCTGTTAGATTGAACGAATAACTTAACACAAGGTGTCTCGGATATAGTGATTCAAGCACACCGAAACAAAACATAGTATGCCCCTGTGGCCCGACGTGAGTCAGTAAAATAGCCTTGGTCAAGCTAAAGGGAAGGTTGGAAACCAAATTGGAAAACAACCATAACATACAAAGAGAATCGAACCGGTTATGACATCGACTCCATACTCACACCGTGGCCGGAACAGACCGACCCTCCCCCGTTAGGACTTGTTAGAGTTTCAACATTGAACTCAATAAACAATTCACAGCAATGGTTAAGTCTGTTAGACACCCACAAGGGAAGAGAGAATCACACTTAACATATAATAATATTAACAACAGTAAACTCATTACATGATTTAAGTCTTACAAGGTCATAAAAACACAGAAAAACAAACAACACACAAGCCGGTATAAACCGGCAACAGACTGCAAGAAAACCATACCTTGGTCCTTGCTTCGACTGGTTTCATTTGGAGAATCCTATACACATTTAGTAACGTCGGTTAATTTAACATACTAGTCCGTCGATAACTTATTACTTTACAATTCTAGTTATTTTACTTCACATTTTATTATAACTTTTCACCTTCTAAGTTGTCATTATACACACCTAACATGCCTTAGACAAACTTATAACATCATTTCTTACTAATCCCCATCCTTAGACATCATTATTTAACCTTAGATTCAACCTTTAAAGTGGTCCGGGACTTCGTCCCCAATTAAGGTCCCGGACCGTGTCATTGTAAAAATCCTCGGCTGTTTCATGGGGTGGTCCGGGACTTCATACAAGTCCTAGGTCCCGGACCAATGTAGGCAAATTCTCTCGGGGGTAAATCAGGGGATGGTCCGGTACTTCTTACATAAACTAAGTACCAGACCAAGGCTGTGTAAGAATCCTCGGCCTTTTAAATGCATGGCCCGGGGGGGCATCATCCAAGATAAGTCCGGGACCACTGCTACGATTTACATTTTGAACATTTCTAAGTCTTGTGCAATGGTTCTCCTTACCCATAAATGTATATGCTTCCCAAATGATCTTAGGTATATTCTAATGCCAAAATATCATCTTAAACACACCTAGTTCCTTGTCCAACTTGTTACTCAATTTTAACTTAAAATTCATCAACATTGTAACATTTCTTACAAGGTTTCTATATGGTGTTTCTCACCTATGTAATCACTATCCCAAAATGCTTTTCCTCACTAACATCATCTCCCAGCACCTTTCTTAACAACCTAAACTTCTAATTGATGTCTAAGTCCTTTTTGTTTCCTAGAACACCTAAGACATTACTTCTCCTCTAGTAAAACACCTAAACATTTCTAACACTTCCTAGTTCACCCAAATCTTATTTAAACACTTAGAACTTCTTGTACATTACCTAAATTTTGACATGAACTCTCCTAGAACATTACTAAGCCAAAAACATGTTTCCACCAAAACAATCAAGAACACTAAAACCCATCAAGAACATTCTTGTACACAAAACTTCACTCATTTAACACTACATCACAAATAGTGCAGAATTTAAATTGCTTGGCACTTAGGCCCTTAAATAGCATGGCTCTTAGGCCCTTAAGATGCATAAATCATAAACACTGAATTTCCCACATTATATTTGCCCTTGACCTGCAAATACACCCAACAATACATATGCCTTTACTAAGCCCTTGAGAGCATTTTTCTAAGTCATTTACCATTGGCTCCTTAAGTAGTTTTAATAAGTAATAAGCTCATTTCCCTAAGACATTATAAGCTACATTAGGTTAGCAATATTTACCATCTTTCCTCCTACGAACTTCTTCTGTTTCCTTGTTTAAAAATCGGTAAGGGTGTTTGGTTTCTTGTCAACTTCTAAACAATATACAAATAATGCAATGAGTATACAAGCTTTATGCTTCATCTCATTGTAAACCCTATAACATAGATTGCCTTAGAACATTTAGTTGATTGTTTTACCTTGATATGAAAGAGAGTTTGGATATGTAGCAAGAGAGGACTCCACCCAAGCCCTTGGAAGAGCAAATGAAGCTAGAACAAAGCAATATAAAGGACACCATCAATGGTGATTCTCGGTCAAATCAAAACAAGAAGGAAATGGAGTTTTTATTTGAGTTTCCTTACCTAGAAGCAAAGGAGAACAATAATATGTGAAAAGATGAGCTCAAGCTCCTCCCATGGAGATTCCTCTTGGCATCGAAATGGAGCTTTTGGAATTTTGAGAAGACAAGGTTGAAGAGCTTGATGAGACTAAGAGAATGGTGGTCTTTGTTTTTGATTTGGTAAAGAGAGCTAGGAGATATAAGGGGTCAAAGATGAAGAATGGTGTGAGAGCTGCTGCAAACCGATAGAGAGAGGAGGAAGATAAAGTTGGAGACGGTGGGAATGTAAGAGAAATGAGAGAATGAAGTTTGAGTTTGCTTTTAGGAGATATTTATATGTTAAAGCAAAAAGTAACTTAAGTAGTCATTCTTTATTTGTTTAACAAACTAACAAGAGTGGTGACTCACCACTAAGAAAACCGGCCCCCTTAATGTACTTAGGGGTATTTTAGTCTTTGTTGACCAATTAACTTACTTATTTGACTTATGTTATAAACTTGGTTAATTTGGTTACTATTCACAAAAACAAGGCACATAGTTGTGAAATTTTTGATTTCCCATTGATTTAGACTTCCTAATGTGATACTAAGTAGTACACATATTAATTAAAGAGTAATGATGGACATTTAGCCATTCAAAACTCATTTACAAGACAATTTTTCAAAAATGTGCTTTAAGACTCCTTAAAGCACATTTTGTGTTTTAACTTGTTTTCAAGCTTGGTTTTCTTTGGTAATTGGTTTAATATGTTCATTAATATATAAATGAAGTCTTGATAAGCTCATTAGGTCTTAACCAAGCTTATCCCAAGCTTAGAGCACATTTTAGCCTTTATGACCTTAAGGTATTTACTTGTGTTTTCTAAGGTTTAAATTGTTTACTAATGTTTCTAAGACTCTTTTTAGTCTTAATATACCTTATTTTAGTGTTTAAACAACATACCTAGGTTTGGGGTATTTCAATCTACCCCCCTTAAAAGAACTTTGTCCCCAAAGTTCATACTTCCCACATATCCTAAATATTAGAACACGGGCACACATATAAACGATACTTCCATAACAACATTAACAACATACTTACATAACATCGGACACCAGGTCCAAACCACATAACAACACAACATCATTCAGACTCAACGGTCTGTAACATAACAAGGTAACAACATAACACATAGACAATGTATCCGAATACATGTCGCACACACATAACCGAAACGGCTCTACCCCCCTTAAATAGGGGTACGCCCCGTACCCTATACATATAAATACTAAGAAGTAAACAACGACAGGTACTTCGCCTTCATCTTATCTTCCAGCTCCCAAGTGGCCTCCTCAATGTCCTGGTTAGACCAGAGAACCTTCACCAGTCTCACAGACTTATGGCAAGTGTCTCGAGTCTTAGTATCCAGAATCTGTACCGGAGTCTCCACTGATCGCATGGTCGGCTCTAAAGTTAGCCTTTCAGGCTGAAGTACATGAGACGGATGAGACATATATTTCTTCAACTGGGACACATGAAATACATCATGTACCTTGCCCAGCTCGGCGGGTAAATCAAGTCTGTAAGCTACCAGGCCGATCCGCTCCGTCACAAAATATGGCCCCACATATTTCGGGCTCAACTTTCCTTTCTGGCCAAAACGAAACACTCCCTTCATGGGGGATACTCTCAAAAATACCTAATCGCCCACGGCGAACTCCAGGTCACGTCTGCGCACATCAGCGTATGGTTTCTGCCTATCCTGAGCTGACTTCATGTTAGCCCGGATCTGTCGTACTTCTGCTTGAACTTGCTCCAGATACTCTGGTCCTATAATGACCGTCTCACTCGACTCATCCCAGCATAATGGCGTGCGGCATGGTCTACCGTATAATGCTTGGAAGGGAGACATCTTGATCGAAGCATGGTAACTGTTGTTGTAGCTAAACTCGATCAGATGTAACTTGTCAATCCAGCTGGTCTGAAAATCAAGTGCACATGCACGTAACATATCCTCAAGTGTCTGGATAGTGCGCTCACTCTAACCATCTGTCTGTGGGTGGAACGTTGTACTTAGCTTCAGCTCGGTACCAAGCGCTTCCCGTGTGGATTTCTAGTACCTGGAGAGGAATCTGGTATCCCTGTCAGACACGATAGTCTTCGGTACCCCATGGTGCCGAACAATCTCTCTATCAAAGAGCTCTCAAGTTTTGCCACTTTCCAGGTGTCCTTCATCGGAATGAATCGGGCCACCTTGGTCAGTCGGTCAACAACAACCCAAATCATATTCAGACCTCCCCTTGTAGGTGGAAGCCCTACTACGAAGTCCATAGAAATGTCATGGAACTTCCACTCAGGCACTGGCATTGGCTGTACCATACCACCAGGCCGTCGGTGCTCAAACTTGACCTTCTGACAAGTGAGACACCTCAATACATAATCATTCACATCCTTTTTCATGCCAGTCCACCAAAAGTAACGTTTCATACCCTTATACATTTTTGAAGCTCCGGGGTGAATCGAAGTTGTAGAACGTGGGATTCACTCAGTATGCGCTGCTTCAGCTCGGCGCTACTCCTCGGAATACACAGTCGGCCATTTAGCCTAATCAGGTCATCATCGTGGAGCCGGAAGTCATACTTCTGACCCTCGAATGTGCCATCAATAAGCTTCTGTCTAATCTCCAACATATACTGATCCGTCATCTGAGCACTCCGCACCTCTTCAACCAAGCTAGAATGAGAAACTAGCGAATGGAGAGAGTGTGCTCGCGCGACTCAGTGCGTTAGCTACCACATTTGCCTTACCCTCTTTATACTACAGATCGATGTCGTAGTCGTTTAGAAACTCGACCCATCTTCTTTGTCTCATGTTCAACTCCTTCTGAGTGAACAAGTACTTTAAACTCTTGTGGTCAGAATAAATTGTCACACTTACCCCATACAAGTGATGTCGCCATATCTTCAGTGCGAAGACAATGGCACCCAATTCTAAGTCGTGGTAGGGTAGTTCTCTTCTTGCTTCTTCAGATGTCGGGAGGCGTATGCTACGACCTTCCCGTGTTGCATCAACACACAACCCATACCTCTGCCTGATGCGTCGCAATAGACCTCAAAACCATCTGGACCGTCTGGTAAAGTCAGGACTGGTGCAGATGTCAGAGCATCCTTGAGACTCTGGAAAGAACTCTCACAATCATCTGTCCACTCGAATGGACCATCCTTCTTCATCAAGGAAGTCATCGGCTTCGAGACACTGGAGAAGTCCTTCACAAATCTCCTATAATAACCTGTCATACCGAGGAAGCTCCGGATGTCGGTAACTGTCTTCGGCCTAGGCTAGGTGCGCACTGCATCTATCTTTGCCGGATCAACAGCGATCCCGGCTTCAGAAATCACATGTCCAAGAAAGGATACTTGGTTCAACCAAAACTCACACTTAGAAAATTTCGCATATAACTGATTCTTCCTCAATGTTTGCAACACACTTCTCAGATGGCTTTCGTGCTCACCCTTGGATTTCGAGTACACAAGAATTTCGTCGATGAAGACTACCACAAACTTGTCCAACTGATCTTGGAACAAGCGGTTCATTAAGTCCATGAACTTAGCTGGTGCATTGGATAAACCAAACGGCATAACCGTAAACTCATAATGTCCATATCTGGTTCTGAATGCGGTCTTCTCAATGTCACTGTCACGGATGGCAATCTGATGGTATCCAGATCGTAGATCTATATTGGAGAATACTGATGCCCCTTTCAACTGATCAAATAAGTCGTCGATGCATGGTAAAGGGTAACGGTTCTTCACCGTAACTGCATTCAGCTCTCGATAGTCAATACACAGGCGGAGGCTACCGTCCTTCTTCTTCACGAAGAGGACCGGTGCTCCCCATGGTGAAACGCTAGGGCGGATAAACCCCTTGTCGAGTAGGTCTCTCAGCTGCTCCTTGAGCTCTATCATCTCTGCTGGAGCCATACGATAGGGCGCCTTCGCAATTGGTCCGGTGCCCGGAACCAAATCAATCTCAAACTCAACTTCCCGTGCTGGCGGCATGCCCGGCAGTTCCTTAGGAAATACATCAGGAAACTCCGACACTACCGGCACATCAGGACTAAACTCTGGGTCTCTCTCTATGTCCTGGACATAGCAGAGGTATACATCATTCCCTCGTCGTAGTTCACGATACATAGCCATGGCGGTGATGATCTGAGTCGAAGGCTCCCTGGCGGTAAGATATGGTAACCCCAGACGGACTCCAAAGAAGCAGACGATGTTCGGCACACAGGATTCTGCCCTTGTACCGCTCCAACCAGTTCATCCCAACAATCACATCAAAACCAAGTCCGTCGAACTCTATCAAGTCGATCGGAAACTCTTCATCTCGAATTCGTACAATAGCATCTCGGTGGTAACGGGTACACCTGATCCGCTCTTTCGACGGGAGAGTGACTAGGAAGTCTGGCATCTCATCACCGTCTAACCCCAGCCTCTTCGCAAATGATAGCGAAATAAATGTATGAGAGGCTCCGAAGTCGATCAAGATCGAAGCGTCCACGCCATTGACTGGAAAGGTACCGGTGAGGATTGTGCCACTCCTGCCGGCTTCTGCCTCATTGTAGACACTCATTATACCTCCCGTTCCGAGTGCATAGCCTAATTCATTGGCAAACTAATGAGTATTTGGTCACAACACGGTTGACATGTTTCAAACAACTCCACTTTATTCATTAACATTCTCTTTACACCACAAGGTGGTTTACATCTCTGACAAACTAACACATACAACATCCTTAACATACACTGGTTTAACACATCACATAATTATACAAGGCTTTAAAACTGTCTGAAGGTCAAATTCAAACGTCCGGGTTTCATGTGTGTGGCATTGATCACTGCCGATGGTGCGGTATTCAGTTTGATCTTCTTGATGCCATGATATAGCATCCTTGACTACCCACCCATGATTAACACATCTCCTGATTTCAGTACTAACTTCTTCGCGAGATCAGCACGCTTCTGCTCGCCATATACAAACACTGCGGTATCACCAATGGACCAAGACACCACGGGTACTCCCTTACTTAGAGACTCGGGTGACTCGTCCTTATCTTGGTGTAACCCTAACCATCCACCTTTCTGGTAGAAGTTCAGAATATATAAATCCGCTTTAACACTTGGTATTGAATCTGATTCAACTTGCTGAGCAATTCCCACGGCGTGGTTAACGACCGTAAGGAACCCCTCAGGTATACTTGGTACAATTGCTCCATCCTCAGCTCGCACTTCTTGATATGTCTTGGTGTAAGGGTTCCAGTCCTTACCCATGCACATCATCTTCAATTTCATCTTCGATCCGCTCGGGTATTCGGGTGTATAGGAACCTCCAGGTGCTGCTCCCAGTTCGTCGCATCGCCGGATGATGTGGATTTGTGCTTCTGGTGTCAGGTATCCATTTAAGAGTATCATACCTGGTTGGATGACCTGACATTGCTCCATTGGAAAGTCGGTGATGCTAATGGTGGTTTCTCCAGGGTTTGGTGTGGGTGGGATTGGATAACAAATATTGAAGGTTCCTAAGTTTTCAAATTACCTAATTAGGTGTTCTCACATTACACTTTAACTGTTTACTCACATGGTAGTACACTTAGACTCACTAACACACATGCATGAAATGTGGTATGCAATCACTTATTTTACTCAACAGTTTAGGCGGTACCTGGTCTAGAAGAGGGCCCTGGCGCCTCAGACCGGTCCACCACATGCAGGGCGGCCTTGCCGGATCCCGACCCCTTCCCCTTCTGGAAATCTGTGTACCTCTGATCTGGGGGTGGCTGATTCGCCGTCTTCGGGCCATCGGTGGTCACGGTGGCCTTACCCTTCCATTGCCCCTTAGGCCTGTAGTTTCTGCTGTTCGGGTTCTGCCAGCACTCATAGTCGCGGTGCCCCATCTTTTTGCAGTATCGGCACTGCACATCATTACCCTTGCAGTCCTTGCCGGGGTGGTCTCTGTTACACCACTTACAGTAGTAGTGGCGCTCCAGTCTAGAGCCCGTGCTAGCTGCTAACACATCACACACTCAGTACATACTTCACAAAATAACAACACACACTAGAATTCGGTATTGGAATTTTATTAATTACCCTTGGGTGGGTAAGAGCGTAAGGGCTTGGCCGCATATGCGTAGGTGAGCTGCAGAGGCTCCTCAGCAGTTGTGGTGTGGGCCTGGCCCTTGCCACCTTGTTGCTGTCCTTTCTGGGACTAGGGGTATGGCTTCTTCTTCTTTCCTCCCCATTGCCCTTGCGTGCCTTGGCCCTCGCTCATGGCCTTGCGCTTGGGCGCACTCCTCGTCCCTCAGACGGATGGTGATCTCAACAATTGCAGCGGCATGGTAGCACTCCTATATTTAGGGTGTTAGTTATGCCCCGCTAAACAAACTCACATTCACAATACACTATACATACTTATTCACTTCATACTGTAGTTCATTACCTGCAAGGTAGTATACCCGCTTGGCCCCATACTGTAGCGTAGGCGGTAGCTCAACCCGTTATAGAAACGGTTCACTAAAATCCGGTCTGAGTAACCCAGATCCAGCAGTAGAGTAGATGGATGAGTCCGATGAAAGCGGTGTAGTACTCATCAACTGTCATCTTATCCCCTTGTCTCAAACTGTCAAGCTCTAGGCGCTTGGCCTCCTGAACATGAATCGGGTAGTACTTGGCTCGCAGCAGGGCCGTGTACTCCCTCCACTGGAAGGTAGGATCACCAACTCTTCCCTCCCTTACCAGCTTCCACCAAGTCTGAGCCGATCCCTTCAGGTAGTAAGCGGCTAGTCGAACCTTGGCACCAACAGGAACATCCAAGGTCTCGAAAGCAGTCTCCATCTCAGAGATGTACGCCTCCAGCTTACTAGGGTCGGTCTCCCCACTGAATAACTGGGGTCTCAAATCCGCAACGCCTTGACCCAATTGGTCTCGCGGCTGTGGTTGCGGTTGTGGCCCTTGTTGACCCTCACCGCCTTGCTACTGCTGCTGCTGCATCGCAGCTAATAACTGTGGGACCATCTGGGCTACGGCGGCCGCAACAGCGTCGGCCATGACCTGTGCCGTAGGGTTCTCCCCCTGGTTCCCGGTATCACCAGTACCGCGTCCGCGGCCTCGACCTCGTGGTCTACCTGACATCTGAATTCACATGAACATTTATTAGCACTGTGCTTGCACACTTATCGGTCCAACGGTTGTAACATCGACTCCCATACTCACACGCGTGGCCGGAACAGACCGGACTCCTCACTCCCCCGTTAGGACTTGTTAGAGTTTCAACATTGAACTCAATAAACAATTCACAAGCAATTGGTTAAGTCTTGTTAGACACACACAAGGGAAGAGAGAGTCACACTTAACAATATAATAATATTTAACAACAGTAAACTCATTACATGATTTAAGTCTTACAAGGTCATAAACACACAGAAAAACAAACAACACATAAGCCGGTGTAAACCGGTAGGCAACAGACTGCAAGAAAACCATACCATGGTCCTTGCTTCGACTGGTTTCCACCTTTGGAGAATCCTATACACATTTAGTAACGTCGGTTAATTTAACGTACTAGTCCGTCGATAACTTATTACTTTACAATTCTAGTTATTTTACCTTCACATTTTATTATAACTTTTCACCTTCTAAGTTGTCATTATACACACCTAACATGCCTTAGACAAACTTATAACATCATTTCTTACTAATCCCCATCCTTAGACATCATTATTTAACCTTAGATTCAACCTTTAAAGTGGTTCGGGACTTGGTCCCTAATTAAGGTCCCGGACCGTGTCATTGTAAAAATCCTCGACTGTTTTCATGGGGTGGTCCGGGACTTCATACAAGTCCTAGGTCCCGGACCAATGTAGGCAAATTCTCTCGGGGGTAAATCAGGGGGTGGTCCGGTTCTTACATAACCTAAGTACCGGACCAAGGCTGTGTAAGAATCTTCGGCCCTTTTAAATGCATGGTCCGGGACATCATCCAAGACCTAAGTCCCGGACCACTGCTACAGATTTACATTTTGAACATTTTCTAAGTCTTGTTGCAATGGTTCTCCTTGTCCAACTTGTTACTCAATTTTCACTTAAAATTCACCAACACTTGCAACATTTCTTACTAGGTTTCTATATGGTGTTTCTCACCTATGATAATCACTATCCCAAAATGCTTTCTCCTCACACATCTACCAAGACACTTTTCGTAACAACCTAAACTTCTAATTGATGTCTAAGTCCTTTTTGTTTCCTAGAAACAGAAGACATTACTTCTCCTAGTAAAACACCAAAATTTTAACACTTCCTAGTTTACCCAAATCTTATTTAAACACTTAGAACTTCTTGTACATTACCTAAATTTTGACATGAACTCTCCTAGAACATTACTAAGCCAAAACACATTGTTTCCACCATTAAAACAATGAAGAACACTAAAACCCATCAAGGAAATTCTTGTACACAAAACTTCACTCATTTAACACTACATCACAATATAGTGCATAATTTAAATTGCTTGGCACTTAGGCCCTTAAATAGCATGGCTCTTAGGCCCTTAAGATGCATAAATCATAAACACTGAATTTCCCACATTATATTTGCCCTTGACCTACAAATACACCCAACAATACATATGCCTTTTACTAAGCCCTTGAGAGCATTTTTCTAAGTCATTTACCATTGGCTCCTTAAGTAGTTTTAATAAGCAATATAAGCTCATTTCTCCTAAGACATTATAAGCTACATTAGGTTAGCATATTTACCTCTTTTCCTCACGAACTTCTTTCTTGTTTCCTTGTTTAAAAATCGGTAAGGGTGTTTGGTTTCTTGTCAACTTCTAAACAATATACAAATAATGCAATGAGTATACAAGCTTTATGCTTCATCTCATTGTAAACCCTAGATACATAGATTGCCTTAGAACATTTAGTTGATTGTTTTACCTTGGATATGAAAGAGAGTTTGGATATGTAGCAAGAGAGGACTCCACCAAGCCCTTGGAAGATTCAAATGAAGCTAGAACAAAGCAATATAAAGGACACCATCAATGGTGATTCTCGGTCAACATCAAAACAAGAAGGAAATGGAGGTTTTATTTTAGTTTCCTTACCTAGAAGCAAAGGAGAACAATAATATGTGAAAAGATGAGCTCAAGCTCCTCCCATGGAGATTCCTCTTGGCACCGAAATGGAGCTCTTGGAATTTTGAGAAGACAAGGTTGAAGAGCTTGATGAGACTAAGAGAATGGTGGTCTTTGTTTTTGATTTGGTAAAGAGAGCTAGGAGATATAAGTGGTCAAAGATGAAGAATGGCGTGAGAGCTGCTGCAAACCGATGGAGAGAGGAGGAAGATGAAGTTGGAGACGGTGGGAATGCAAGAGAAATGAGAGAATGAAGTTTGAGTTTGCTTTTAGGAGATATTTATATGTTAAAGCAAAAAGTAACTTAAGTAGTCATTCTTTATTTGTTTAACAAACTAACAAGAGTGGTGACTCACCACTAAGAAAACCGGCCCCCTTAATGTACTTAGGGGTATTTTAGTCTTTGTTGACCAATTAACTTACTTATTTGACTTATGTTATAAACTTGGTTAATTTGGTTACTATTCACAAAAACAAGGCACATAGTTGTGAAATTTTTGATTTCCCAATGATTTAGACTTCCTAATGTGATACTAAGTAGTACACATATTAATTAAAGAGTAATGATGGACATTTAGCCATTCAAAACTCATTTACAAGACAATTTTTCAAAAATGTGCTTTAAGACTCCTTAAAGCACATTTTGTGTTTTAACTTGTTTTCAAGCTTGGTTTTCTTTGGTAATTGGTTTAATATGTTCATTAATATATAAATGAAGTCTTGATAAGCTCGTTAGGTCTTAACCAAGCTTATCCCAAGCTTAGAGCACATTTTAGCCTTTATTGACCTTAAGGTATTTACTTGTGTTTTCTAAGGTTTAAATTGTTTACTAATGTTTCTAAGACTCTTTTTAGTCTTAATATACCTTATTTTAGTGTTTAAACAACATACCTAGGTTTGGGGTATTTCACAAAGTGTTGACCAAAAACTTTGGGCTAAAATGATTTATGGCATAAAATATTAAGTTTATAAAAGTTTTGGGGTGAATATGTAATTTATGAAATCATATATATAAAACCGAAATAAATGTGGGGCGAATTCATAATTTGTAAAGTTATAAGAGCCTTTTTGGTATTTAAGAAAATTAAATATTAAAACTATAGTTTATAAGTTAATATGTAACTTATATAAGGTTTTGGGGTTAAAATGTAAATATAGGAAACTATAGGATAAAACGGAGAATTATAAGATTAATTTGTAATTTATAAAAGTTGGTATATTAAAATTTGTAAAGACCAAAAATATATGTGGTCATTTGGTAATTTATAAAAGTTAATGTGTTCATTATGTAATTACTGAATTTATAAGGTTGGTTTTGTAATTTAATAAAGAAAGGAATTAAAACTAAGTAATATGGTATATTATGGAGTATAATGTAAAGTTATAAAATAATTGTGGTTATAATAAAGATAACCAAAGGATATTGATATATGGAATAAGTGAAAATAATTATGGATATATGATTTATGAAATAAAGATATACAACACAATGGAAATTCATTATCACATGTAGCTATTACATAAAATAATGAACTGTTAAACTACCTCGAACCACTGTTAGATAACAGGGAGAAATAAAGAACATACGGGGTTAGTATACTACGAGTATTAGTTCTGTAGTGACAGTACTGTAATACTTAGTGAACAATTGTATTAATATTACCCAGTATTGCATGTAAATATAACAGCGTACGGGGAGAAACTGTTAAGGCGTGAACTATCAAGCTAGCAATTTACACGGTGAATAGTATGTTAATTGTGTGGTCTGAATGTCCTAAGGATTTTCCTGAGGTCCAGACGTTGTGTGTTTAAACTGTTAAGAGTGATATTTGTGATTTATGTATATGATATTGTATAATGTATTGCTCGACACCACTGCTTTGTATTTTACACGAACGTCTTATGACTGGAAGTTTATACATCTAAACTGGAACAAGACTAACTGACCTTTAGGAATTGTGAGATCCTAACTGATGGTCAACTATTATAGTCTTAACTCAAGGATTGGTTATTGTATCACTGACAAAAGGGCTAACTTATAAAGAGAGGAATCCAGACTGTTTCGACTTTCTGGTTGCGTGTCGTGATCACTACGAAGGACTTCTATGGGGAGTCACTCAAGGGAATCCATTGTCCACATTCGACGATGGCGGCGGAGGGCACTACCGTTGGTGCACAGGTTCGACCGGATCGGTCAAAATAATTATCCAGGGCCATAAGGTCAGCTGGTAACGGTTCCATTGGAACCCAGGGGACTACCGTCCATTAATAAGTTATTAAGGGTTGACTTAACATGACGCCTGAGGTGGAATTTAATTGGAAAAGTTTAAGTGGTTGGTTTAAAAGGATAAGGGTCATGTGACCTACTAACAAGTACAATTAATTAATACGCGTATCTTGTTTGGTTAATGTTATGGATTATTGGTGTGTGACTATCTGGTTGTTGTTTATTGTTAAACACTGATGTTTGCAGGTAAACTGTTATGTGCTTGTTTAACATCTAAAGTTATTACTATTATTACTGTAAACCGGTATATCATGTAATGAATCTAATATCAAGATGGCTAAACGACTTAAGGAATCTAGATGACTTAGGACTACATTTAGCATACCAGCATTTCGATTGCTGAGCCCTTCAATGGGCAAAACATTTCAGGATACTGAAGAAGACACAAGCCAGAGTGCGGGTTACAGGGTAGCTGATGCGTTCTCATGAAACACTTTTAAGTTTATTTATGTATTTTATTAAGGAGTTTGTTGTATTCGGTTAGTTGCTCAGTTTGGATTTTGTTTGTAAGTTTAAGTATGCTCAGTATCTTATTCATCACAGCGTGAGGAGTTGAAGTTGTTGGAAGGAGTAAGGATGCCTTGTTTTAAATACCCCTAATTAATTAAACGTTGATTAAACATTTAATCAATTAAATTAAGGCCTTAACATGCCTTAAAATCAATTTAAGAACAACAATGGTCAACATAAAGCAGATATTGCACCCTTTGACCGTTTAGGGTAAATAAATACCCAAATGAACTCCTTAGGACCTAAAATTTTGTCCTAGGCATTATAAATCATAAATGAACGTACTAAAATTATTGGGCAACGCTCCAACATCAAGGACCAACATTAACGTACTCAAAAGTCACTTAGAGCAAAATGTGCTCTAAACAAGCTTTAAAAGTCACGTGACCTCCGTTTGACTCCAAATCAAATTCCAAAGTTCAGTAATCAAGTAAGGGATTTAATAAAACCATTCCCAAAGAAAGAGGACCTCAGAAATAAGTTAAAACGCAAAACGCATCTTAAAACACCTTAAAGTACGTTTTGTGTAATTGTCCTCTAAATTGATTTTTGATGGTTCCAAAGGTTTTTATTAATTAAATATGCTAGTATATCCTAAGTACCATGTTATCATGGCTAATTTAAAGTTTTTTTAAAAAAATTATTAATTTGGCATTTAAATAATGAATAGTACCCGATTAGTGAAAGATTAAATTCTAATAATCTAATTGGTCAAAGTTGACCAATTATTTCCCTAAAATACACATGTGGACGGTAATATAAAGCCCCAACAAGTTCTACCTAATTCCCTTAAATCCTTCTTGTGACCAAGAATAACTATTCCTTACTTTACATTATAATACTTTATATACTATACACTCTTTTCTTATTCTCTCTTGTCCCAACCGTGAGAGACCATCAAAGAATCCTTGATTTACTCTTCGTTGTCAAACAACAACATAAAATACTATCTAGCTAATGAGTCACCACTACTATTCATAAAGTGACCTCATATTATCTTATAAGATAATGTAACTATTTCTTTATTCCTTCTTACCCCACCGTGCAGTAATCATCAAGGCTCCTTGCCTCTTCTTATCAGCTACAATATTAAAATACCTAGCCTACCTAATCATCATGATACCATCTAGTTATTAGGTTATTCCCACCGTAATAGCTATTAAACTCCATCCTGGCCTTACCTTCTTGTAGCCGTGGGAAAAGCATTTCAGAAGCCCCTTTTTCTTTCTTCTTTGAGCTCGTGAGCAGCAGGTGAGCCTCTCTTGAATAAGTATGGGTTAGCTGCTGGACAAAGGGCTTTGCACGGTGGGAAACAAAGATGGAAGGAGGGAGCTTAAACCAAGTTTTTCCATGGTAAAAATCATGCACTAGACTAGTCCATCTCCTCTTAATTCCTTGCCGTTTTGTTCTTTCCTTTTTCCATGCTCATCTACTCTATTTTTAATGAGTACATTCAGTCAAATATTAATCCCTTCAAAACCTGTCAAGACCGATACCTATCATGCCAAAAACGACAGTTTTTTTACAAGGAAAAAAGGTAGAATATAAGCACCTTACCCCCTTATCATTACCGAATCTGTATGTGGGTTTAAACAATGATTTAACACCTCTTTTTAACTCAAAAATCCAGGCAGTAAACAACCACTAAACAGCCCTACAACCAAGGTAAGATAATGGCATCTTTAAGTTTGTATTATGGCTTGAGTAGTCATTAATATTATAAGGACTAATGCCCATGTTTTCCTGCATATATATGATGCCGTATGGCTGTTGGAGCTTGGGAAGAATTCTGCAAAAAATTGTGGAAGCCAACTGTGTGAGGGAAACTAGCAACCGTGAGCTAGGATTGCTGTTAGGCTGGTTGAATTACTTCTAAATTAAGTAAGTGTGCTAACTAGTATATTATAAAGTTTTCACATCATTATGTCATATATACAATAAAGCCGTGGAGTATACAAAGTCTAAATGACTTATTAAGTGTTAAAATGGTGATTAACACTTATGGCTAGCTTAGTATATATACCAAGATGACTTATAATGTCACGAGAATGATTTAAGAAGTTAAAATACAAATTATAAAAATATATGGATAAATGTGGTAAAAGTCGTGGGTTATGAGTCTTGAAATAATCAAACTATGTATTATAATGTGGTATAACATCTTTGAGTAATTAATCTAAGGTATATATGACATGTCATGTCATAGAAATTAATCAATTAGTTAAAATACAATTTAAAAATATACAATATATACATACTAAAAACCGTGAGTCACTATGTCTTTTATGGCATTATTATGTGATTTATATCATAAGTTAAGAGGTGTAACAAAGCCATGCATTTTAGGCTAATTAATTTATGTTTTATAAAGTTTAAACTAAGTTTGGAATTAATTAAATAATTACCGAAAAACATATGGGGTTGAATTGTAGTTAAAATAAAATTTAGAGGCTAAATAATAATATGGCTGAGAACTATGAATAGAAAAAAAACTTATTTTATGAATTTTATAAAGTTATATTAAATTTGGGGTCAAAAATGCTATTTCTGGAAATATTGGGTCAAAACTATAATTTATAGAAACTATGGTCAAACTAGTGGTCAATGGGTCAATATAGACCATATTAGAAGCTTTGACCAAATTTAATTACATAGGTAATTAAATTGTGAACTTATAATAATGTTATAAGTTAAATATGGAGTTTATTAAATATTTGGGGTATAAGTGGTAATTATCGGAAATTAGAGGCTAAGATGGTTATTCTAAAAATTGATATCATTAATATAAAGTTTGGGAATTTTTAGAATTATATAAATGAGCATATGAGGAAAAGTGTATAATATATAGTTTTGTGACATATGGGAAGTATATTATGTAAAGTGGGGTCAACATGTAAATAAGGAAATTGTTTGGGGGCGGAAACAGAATTAAAAACCGCATGTGGTCTGTTTGAAATAAACAATATAAAAACTATAGGTTATGTAAATAATAAAGGTTAAAACTATATAATATAACCTATATGTAACATTATATAATATGTGGGGTAAGAATGTGAATAAAGAAAATAATAAGTGAAAAAATATATATGCCTTTCGGCCACTTAAATATAGTTTCCAAACTATATGGTATAATGTTAAATGAGATATAAAATATCATATCATATAGTATATGATATAAGTGTAACATTGTATAAGTTTTATGTGGTCAAAACATAGTTTATAAAACTATATACTATTACCGCATGCATATCATGCAAGAAATGAAAATATAAACTATGGTTTACAATGACATGATACTATAGATATTATATAGTATTAATGTGATTAAATGAAATAACTATCATTAATGATATTCACATGGAATAGTGTGACTTCTAATGGACAAATGGAATTTATAAACTAAGGTTAGTATTTAAATAAACCTTAGGAGATTATAATACATGTAATGAAATGTTACAAAACATTAAGATAAAGTTCTTAATATAAGTTTCATAACATAATGCAACAAATGAGAATAATCATCTTACATAAGATGATAATAATGTGACATGTAATAATATAAGTGTATAAACCATGAAAAATAAATATATAAGCGTGTATATAAGTATTCCGTAATCATAAATTAAAAATATATACATATTGGATTATATGGTATAGTTGAACTATATGATATAGTGCATGCATACACGCAACTATATATTATATGAGTAAATCAATAAAAACAACATATATAAATATATATGTAAAACCGAGGAATATGTGTATATATGTATAAGTTTATACAAAATGGTTTTAATGTCATGAAATGATAAATGACAAGTGTTATGACATTAGTATGAATATATATACCATAAGTCATACAACTACATATTAAAGTATAGTTTATTAAAGTGAACGATGAGATATGTAATATATGGTACGATATTAAATGGTTAAATAATAGTATCACATAACGTTAGTGCATGAGCATTAAGTGTTGTGCGAAATAACGTTGCATGCACACATGCAGTTATATAATGTAAATGTATATTTGTATACCTAACCGGAGGGGTTAGCACAATACATAAGTATAAACGCGAATATATATTCGTATACTCGTGAATACAAGGAATTAATCCTAACGTTTTGTAAACGCTACAACTAAGACGTTTCAATAACCGACTCATTTAAATAAACCCGGGCATTGGTAATTAATACGTACTATGAATAACGAGTCTCGTATAACGGTAACTTAACAAACAACGGTTGCAATCCGAGGATGAAATGTCGGGATTATTTGTGTTGTTCGGATTTTCCGAGCTTAAATAAGTCATGTGGATTGACTTATGTTGTGTTTTATATTTAGACCATATCGCCGACGAAGGCGCTTGACGGGCTAGTGGTCTACTGCGCAGCCTAGGTCTTTGGTGAACGGTATGTAAAGGAGTCTGATCCGAGATGTCCTGAGGACTTCCTCGGGCTCGGATATGTGTGTCGTATAACAGGTGTGATGCATGTATGGATGTGTGTTATGTGATGGTAATTGTTTAAATTCCCGCATCATTTATTGTGCGCGAACGTCCTTCGGGACTAATACTACGTCGACTATAGATCGACTTATATAAAACACATATACGTTTAACGTGATGTGATTGTGGTTGATTGATATAACACACCAAATATTATGATGGGATATATATGTATCAACCTAAGTAATTTACTTAGGTATGGGACACGACATTGTCAGTCTCTAGAGCATGACTCTAACATGATCACTACCTAGATGACTTCTAGGCATGCGTAAGACCCATAGGGCAGCCAACAAATAAATAATATTCTCCATACCTAAAACTGTAACTGGGTAACTGACTGACTAAGTCAAATGTTGGAGAGGGTATGAGTGGATGGTTTACCTTAATCCAGTTAGTCATTGGCTACTGGTCACGCGTTGAGATCTCTTGAGTTAACCCGGATCGGGTTTACTCTGGTTTACCCTGTTCGAGCCTAGATAGATCGACGGGTATGGTGATAGCATGGGCGCCTTTAAAAAGGCAAAGGATGGATGCTTTTAAAAAGGCAAAGTGAATGGGCACCTCGTGTGCATATGGGACTACCGTCCAAGTGAGTTTATTTCGGGTTGTCCTAACTGGCGCCCGACAGTGCTAACTAATTCAAGAGTTATGTGGGGGCCCGGGGGGCCGACCGATGTGGTATGAGATAATTAATAATGTGCGTGAATTAATGCCTTTGTTGAATTGTCTGTTGTATTGTTATGGTGCTTGTATAATTGAAATGACTATTGGGTGTGGATTGTAGTGATTGCTATAATTGTTTAAATTACAGCCATTCATGAGTTTACTGCTTATCATACTTGTACACCGGTAAAGCATGTAACGAACTTAATAATGGCGACCATGACTATTAAGTGACCAATAGGGTCCAGGTTCGGCATACTCAGCGTTTATCGCTAAGCCTTTATGGCATTGCTGCAGGTGACGATTTCCGTTGAAGCCGAAGTGCGGGGGCCGGGTAGTAGAGTTTTATTTTACTGGACGGAAGTTCATTTTGTAATAGGACAGTTGTTAGTTTACTCTACTATGGATGAAGTATACAGTCGGGATATTAGATGCTCACTTGTCATAGAGTTTGATTATGGAGGTAGGATGATGTAAAGGTTAGTATCTCGTTATCACTGTGGTTATGTATGTTTTGATGGTGTTGTTTCGTTATTTCTATTTCTGCTTCTTTACTCGCATGGGCGAGTAATGGCATGTGGCACCCGAGTGAGATGTTCTGACTATGAGACTTCCGCTGTGAGACGATATTAATTAATGCCACGTGAGTGATCATGGCGTGATTATCGAGTGGGGTGTTACAAAAAGTGGTATCAGAGCGGAGTACCGCTCTGATGACGAGATAATAGGAATTAAGACAGTGAGCCTAGGACTTGGGAATACAGGAAACGTTTTTGAGGTACAAAACATCTTCGCCTTAATGAATGTAGGTGTGAGCAAAGCCTTTGGCTTGCAAGTGTTAACCCTTGGGGGTGCACAAACGAATGGATTGTAATGTGATGAGTTATCAAGTAACGAGAAGACGAACGGTAATACCGATGTCTAGTGGTAGTGCGGGCCAAGAATCTGGCCAAGGGCATAGAGGCTCGGGAATATTACTCTCGTATGGACCAGCTGAGAGCTCAGTCAGGAGGAGACATACGGACGTCAAGAGTACATTGGCGACAGTCCACTTTCATGTGGAAGTCCAGTACGGACTACCGCCGGCAGTACCCCTCCCGCCACAACCCAATGAGTTTAATACTACTGAATGACGTGAACCCCCGAATATTGGGAAGAGGTCAACTAAGCCCGATAGTCCGCCTAAGCGACTTCATACTAAAAGTATAAAAGTCTTTCTCTTATGACGTAAATAAAGATCAATATCCTACTTTCCTTACAAATGACCAAGCGTTAGTGATAGGCACCACCGGGGGCGAGCACCATTGCTATGGAAAACGTCATGGAAAGGATCTCCCAAGACAACAGGGTAAGCGGATCGGGACCATCCTGAGCTCCGCGAGACCGTCGCCCGTAATGGGACCTTTAAGCCACTATACTATTGTGTTGTAATACCAAACTGTAAACTGAGACTATATTGTGGATATGGAGGAATTTTGTAAGTTCAACCGTCCTTCCATATTCAAATTCCAGTCCTAATCTTGTGTATACAATACTGTAACATTAGATCCCAGTCGTGGCGACACCCATGGAGAAACAAACTCCGAGCATTTATTCTACCATAAATCTACTGTGTGGTAGAACTTGAATATACTAGTAACAGTATGGCCAGGAAATTTTTCCAATCCAAATACCGTCCTTATTGGGAACAATCGTTCTAACGGTACTTGAGCAGCCAATACGGTGGTAAGATGAACAAGTCTGAAACCGACGATTCCACTTGCATGGCGTGCTTGCCACTGCAAGCGCTGATTTAAAACAATGTACTAGTTATTCTGTCTACCCCGCGCACTTGCTACTGCAAGTGCTGCAGACTACGACCGTAGTTACAACTACTGTTATCGTTACAAACAATTCTGTAAACTGTGTAGACCAGTGGTACCACGCCATGGCTACCGATAACCACCAAACAATTGTACAATTCTAATATAAACTGCATGACTACTATTGTCGCCACAAGAATAATAAACCGCCAAAATACGAGTCCTATAACCTCAGGAGGACCAGTTGAGTCCGACTAATCATAACAAAAGGGGCATACATCAGCCATAACAAACTACCTGCATTATACAGTGATGAATCAATAACAACGGCTTACGAGCCAAATATTATGACAGATTTGTAAATTATTTAATGGCTTGTTATGGACGTGGGAGGTGGAACTTGATCCGGTACAGGTCAAGGGAAGCTAAACACAAATTGGGGTGGAAGAATAGTTCGACGCTGGTGCTGATCACATCAGGGTCAGACGACTCTTGCGACTTTTCACAAGTTGCCACAATTAATTATAGTCTGGATAAACAAAACTACATCATACTAACGACAAACAGCTAACAATAATTCAACCATAAGATATTAAATAAGAATGCTCGTGACTAACAGCTCACACTTGTATTTATTAAATCATACAGAAAATTATAGAGGAAATACGATCGTATAACAATCAATACCAATAATACACACTCCCAGTTTACGCCAACATGTGACGAACACTGGGAAAATTGAAAAACATACCAGTCCATAGTTGGACCAAAACTGAAAGAACAATTCTACCGTAACACAGTTACCACCAATACAATTCGCAACAATAAATGCGAATTAATGATTAATGCATGAATAATTACCACCCCTGAGCACTACCTATACCAAGGAGTGCCAGGTACACTTATGTACAAATATGAATGAATAAACGTCAAGATTAAAACTTATGTGCAATATCATGATCATACTGATCACTGAACAAGTTCCAAGAAAAAGGGTGGCTACCGCCATTGGCGTTCCACCACGTGTAAAGAAATAATTATGAGTGTATGCAAGGCATGTCATCTACCATCAAGTACGACTGTCAGTGATGATGTATATATGAAAAAACAATGGCAAACCGCCTATACTACAATGCAAACATCAAAGTGCAATCAATGTTACAAGACATCCAAACTAAACGCTAAATAGCGTAAGTTAAGGTAAGTACTTAATGTACTAGTAAATGGGCGTAAGCCCGAGAGGACGGGGACACCGCCTCCAGTTGCCTTTAAATGTAGGTTACCAAGAAAACGAGGTCTAAATTAATATAACGACTAACAAGAAACGTTTAGAACCAAAATACCAGAAGGACTTCCATAAAGGAAGGATACACACATCCTCACCACGGAGTCCGGTATCACGTTAAATGATATGATTCGGGAAATACAGTGAAGTAAAGAGAGCTACGGTACATACTGTAAGCAATGTGTATAATATGCTAATAAATTAATAAGCGCTAAACCGCGCACGTGAATCTGAGAAAACAACAGTCGACCTAGCATATGAGTAACCCCAATAAACGGTTTACTAAACAATAACCAATAACAAACCTACAATACGGGAATTCAAAGATTCTCTTTAAGAAATTAACCAACCGTTTCCAACAATATACTCAACAACAAGGAGGAGAAAACCATCTCCTATTATAACAGTGCAAACCTTACCTTTAGGTTAAACATAACGAACATCTTCTCATACAAATGCAAGAACTCATACCCATTGGGCAGGAAACCCAGGGAGCCAAACATTCCTACGAGAGAACCCCAATAAAACAAGAACGGAGATTGACAACAGAATACTTCACGAACATGTAACGGACACTACGAGTCTATAAACGAGTTATGGGACGACTACACTCCATGGGAGCTTGTGGGCTTGACAGACTCACCCTTGAGTTAGTCAAGTAAGTAGTAATGTATCAGTACGGTACCCCATACACGTAGACAAGTGGTGGAAGGAACACTAGAGGTAGTCAACTCCATACGACGGTCAGATATGTAAACCCATACCAGTGTAAATAACCGCCTAGAATAAATCAACGAATAAACCTCAGTTTAATTAACGAAGTGAATGGAACTAACAACCTTGAATATAAAATGACCAAGCCATAACTTCGCAAAGGAATGGCCAACACCCAGTGGAAAGAATTAATAGTTAATTAAATGACAAGCAAAAGGATCCAACAAATGGGCGAATGAGAATGTAATATACAAAGAGGCTCAATAGCCGTTTAAGTCAACAATATGCAATACTCAAAAGCAACCATTTAATGATTATAATCATTACCCGTAAACGGGGCTGAACGGGGCAAAAAGAGAGCTACTCTTCAAATAAAAAAATATGTACAACAATGCTAAATGGTATAAAAATCACGTATGTCCAAATTAAGGACAGCTCTTAACCGACAAGAGGTTGAACATAAGTACATAACTATTTACTGTTCAATAAAGGCGAAGCTAGTACACTAGCGGATGCCCTAAATCTTAAGATAAATACCACAATAAATTTACAGTCGTCTAATTGACCGAAATATGGTGTGCGCGGAAACGACCATCACAGACTACTATGTGAATAAATACTCTTCCAAACACAGACGAGCAAAGCTCGCACAGAAAACAGTGGCGAAAAATAAAATACAAGAAAGGCTACACAACAGCCTGGGCAGTTAAAGGACATGTTCCTAGTTAAATACTGAGTTCAAACCATAACTCAAATATGAACTCACAAATATACAATGATATTCCTTATGAAAGGCGTGTGAATACAAAGATATAAAATATAACTGAGGAAATACCTCAACTGCGGAGAACATACCCACATGGATGTCAAACAGTGCAGGACACAAATGTGATCATAACAATGGACTCCCTTAATAAACAGGATAAACGATACAATGAATGTTGCGAAACCGGCACACGGTAAACACAATATATATATATATATATGAGGAATACATAACAAATATTGCAATTAAATACCTTAATCCGGATCAAATAACCGGAGGAGCACATGATTACAACAATTATCCTCATGCACTTATGACAATATACCTTGAGGGAATAATATACACCGGTGTGGAATGCACCAAATATGATTCTAATAAACATCATACTTCACCTCAACGAGTGAAGATAGTAACATCGTAAACTATATTCCACGGTATTGATCTAAAATACCGATATATGATTTCGGTCCAGTTGGGTGCACATACAACTAATGTGAGCGCACCGAATGAGATACCTCTATTTCCAGTAACAAAGACCGTGGACGAAACCGTCATAATGGAACAACGTCAGAAATAAACGGCTGCCAATAACCGTCTAAAATAGCAATAGAATGAAGGGCATATTAGCCCCATATCCGTGGGTCTACACCTCAATACGGAGCGAGTGGGCCCAATAGAACGTGGTTGAGACAGCGCACCAAGTACTCCATGCCTTTGGCAGGAAATGTACGCGCCTCACCTTTCTCATAACCTCTTTTAGAATTAAATACCTAAGATTGACCCATCTCTTAATAAGAGAATTTCATGAGAGTAAAGTATCCAACGCTCTTTGGATATCGGCTGTTGAATACTTGTGGGGTACGGGGGCGTAACCCTTTTTATGGGGGGGTAGATCCTCTTGGCTGTGCACAGTGTGTGCACTAATTTTAACGATTCGTATGCGGGGCATATGATAAGTGTCTAAATGAGCATGTTTTATAGGTGTATTTCATATATTATATTAACACTTTTCTTGCTCATTTCTCCACTTCGGTTAGTTTTCCTCTAGTTTATGTTTTATTGTTTATCTCACAAATTTATTGGTTTAACATGAGGAAAACCAAGCTGGAAGTAAAGTAGACGAAGATACGAACGCATAGACGCAAACGGCTCAGAAAACGGAGACCAAACGAAGAATCTAGAGCCGGTCAAAGTTGTAGAAAGGGAATAAACCAAGAACAAGGCAACCGCCCATACAGGCGGACTAGTGTCATTTGTGTCCGCGTCCAAACTGGCGGACTCGTGTCATTGTGTCAGCGACTTAACTGGCGGACTCGTGTCATTGTGTCCGCGACTTAACAGGTGGACAAGACTCATGGCGCAACACTAAGGCTACCGCCTGATTGGAGGCGGACGACTCACATAAGGCTACCGCCTGTTTGGAGGCGGACAAGATAACAGGCAACCGCCTGTTTGGAGGCGGACAAGGAGTAGAGGCGACCGCCTGATTGCACGCGGACAAGACCAAGGCGCGGGACGGGCGCCAGTGTTCTTCTTCGCTCGCCCATCTGCAACTTGCCGCCGACTGTCTGTCTGCAACTCGCCCGCTACAACTCGTCCACTATCTCCAACGCCTACCTTAATTCACGCTTCTGCACACGCTCTGTCCCCTGCATTAAATGAAGCAATCAGTCTGCAATCAAATTCGTACGGATCTCTTCTCCTCTGCCTCTATATAAACTCACTCCAACAGCACCATAAAAATACACCACGCACGACGGGAGTCTGAAGAATATTTTCACCACACTCATCCATTCGCTTCCACTTATTTTCCTCCCGTAACACCACATCATTCCACACTCACGCAGTAACAAAAGAAATAGAAGAGCAGCAGCGAGAGCGAGAGCAGACCAGTTCTTCCTCTGAAATAATGTCAAAATCTGTCTGTGCTATCTTCTTATCTCCGTTAATGTCTGAGTAATTTTCTTTTGTATCCTAGGATGGGGGTTTGATTTCTAATATTACGTAAACAATATTTATCACCTGTCTCACTTGTTAACTTGTTTTAATTCCTTTCAACTAATATTGCTAAATGCTTTGCGCGACAAACGACTGCATTTATTTGGTAACTATCAACATATGATTTTGAGATAGTCTAAGTACCACAAAGGAATTAATCTTAGTATTTACACTCCGGACTGAGCAGGAAAATATTAAGGCTATTATTAAGAGTTCGTAACTGACAATTATTAACTCTAATAGGCAATAAATAAGTGAGACATGGTTATAAATATGTTTAAGTAATTTAGGAATTCCCCCGCTATCCTAGGATACATTTTTCCATTCACATCACTTAATTCACCTTTTTACTGTTTTTATTATATTTGCACTGATCAAACAACAAATCAAGCTTGCCTCCGGCTAAACCCCTTTTTACAGTTTTTAAGTAACTACCAAGACTAGGATAAATTGAACAATCTCCCTGTGGATACGACACTTGTTTTACTAACTACGACCGGGATTTGTTTGCAGCCCGACGTTTATAATTTGAGTTTTTAATTTCTTTTCTTTTAATTTTACACCAGTTTAACCACTCAGAAAATAACCTTCTGCAAATTGGCGCCGTTGCCGGGGAGATTGATTCCATCAATTTCCCTAGTTTTCAGTAGTTCACTCGCTATATAGTAATAATCTGTTAATACTATTAAATTGTTAATCTCGGACATCTGACTTGGACATCTGACTTGGACATCTAACTTCGGACATCTTAATATTATTGTTATTATTTCTGTCATTTCTTTCCATTGTCATTTCTTTCCATTGTCCCTAACTACTAACTTAAAATTTCCTGTCATTCTTTCCATTGTCCTTAACATTTATTTCCATTGTCCTTAACATTTATTTCCATTGTCCTTAACATTTCATTTCCATTGTCCTTAACATTTCATTTCCATTGTCCTTCAAATTTCTGTATACTACTAACTTATAATTTCCAGTATACTAACTCCTAACTTTAATTTTCTGTCATTTCTTTCCCTTGTCATTTAATATTCTGTCATTTTACTCTTGTTAAAAAAACAAAAAAATATATCAGTGTTGTTTAACTAACGTTTATCAGCCTAACCAATATATTTGCTTTTCTTTATCTATTTACTAATTAATTTTGCAGTTTCTCACAAACCACAAGTTATCTTCTGTGCATGCCAAATACTCGAACCCAGGCTCTCCACCAATCAGTCCGAGCCCCGAACCCGAGCGCACTTTATTACAAGCACAAAGAAACCTGAGAAATCAAGCCATGGCCAATAACGAAGTTATAAATGAAATGGACCATGCAAATCAACCAGAACACCGTGCTCTCTATCTGACTACCACCAACCGAATACCGAAGGAAGAGCATCAGCCATAGTTCTCCCTGAACTAACACCAGAAGAAGCCGGACGATGGGTTTTCAAAACCACTACATCACCGCCGTCCGGGATCTAGGCAAGTTTAGTGGAGCGAACCCAGATGAAGCCCCAAATCATCTGAGTCTCTTCCTAGACTTCTGCAATTCCTTTGGTCAGACCGGCAACGTCAAAGAAAGAATCTGTCTGCAACTATTTCCTCACTCGTTGTCGGATTCAGCAAACAGGTGGTACCGAAGCCTTCCCTCCCGATCAATCACCACATGGCTGCAAATGGCCCAAAAATTCCTTGCCAAATACTACCCAACCAGTAGAACAAGGCAATTGATCGGTGAAATCAACACTTTCTGTCAGGAGCCGGAGAAACATTATACGACGCATGGGACAGATTCAAGGATATGCTAATGAAGTGTTCCCACCATGGTCTTGACGATCAATCCCTCTGCCTGTCATTCTTCAACGGTCTGGATGATGGGAACCGACTACTCGTCAATTCCTCTGCAGGAGGAAGTTTCATGATGAAATCTCCTAAAGAAGGAATGGACCTTCTCGAAACCATGACGAGCAATACAGACAGTGGACGAGATCCAAAGGAAGAACGCCACGAGCACAGGCCTACTCCACGTTGAGCCTACGGATCATTTATCAGCTCAGATCTCGTCCCTTGCAAAGATGGTGGAAAAGCTAACAACATCTCAAAACGAAATCGTAAAAACAATAGCTTCCCCACCTACAAGTTCACCACCAGCTCCACCTACAGAAGGATGTGTCATATGCGCCGGTCCTCATGAAACTCATCAATGCGAAGGCAAAGGCCAGTACGAGGAAGTACAATTCATAGGAAACCGCCCCGGTAATTCCTACAACAATAACATCAACAACAACTACCCATGGAGAAATCACCCGAATTTCTCATGGAAAAATAATGATCAGAACCAAGGAGGGCAGAACAACAATTCCAATACCTATCAGGGAAACCGACCCCAACCAAACTCTAATATGGGTTATAGAGCACTAGGTGCCCCTCCAGGTTTCCAACAAAGCAACAACAACAACCATCTTCATCCTCTGTTGATCCAAACGCAGAACTCAAAGAGATGATGAAGGGTTCATGTCCATAACTCAGAACCAGCTTCTGCACAAGAAGCCTTCAACCAGAAAATCGAAGGTAAATTCAATCAACTTGCAGAACATCTTGCTCGAAGACCGCCAGGGGCTCTCCCCAGCCAAAATGAACCAAATCCAAGAGAGCAAGCCAAGTGCATCTATGTGAAGGAGCACGATGAAGAAAAGATGGAGGTGGCTAAAACAGTTAATTCCAGAACTACACCCTTCCCTCCAAGAGTGGGTTGTAGCAATCGAAACTTCCAAAAGGAATGTAGCTGAACTTGAAAGCACCGCCAAAGTCTATAATAATCGCATTCAATCTGAGAATACCTACCTTGAGCACTTGGTGGCCGGTTATGAAAATGAAAAGCTCGACTTTGAAGAAGAAGAAGAAGAGGTTAAGGCGATAACCTTGAGAAGCGGTAAGAAAACCGACGAGATTCACATCCCGCAAAGATCAGAAGAATCCAAAGAGGATAGTGAAGAAAAAGCTGAGGCCCCTGTAGAAAACATCTCCACATCCTCACTATTCCATCAGCTTCAAAACCTTCTTCACAAGAACCGCCTATACCATTTCCCCACCGACTCCAAAAGCAGAAATTGGATAATGAATATGGTAAGTTTCTGGCAATGCTGAAGCAACTAAACGTCAACATACAGTTTGTAGACCTCATTGCCAAAATGCCAAACTATGCCAAATTCCTCAAACACCTCATATCCAACAAAACTAAATTGGCCGAAGTCGGTACGGTACCTCTCAATGTAGCTTGCTCAGCTATTCTGCAACAACCACTACCTTCAAAATGCAATGATCCGGGCAGCTTCACTATTCCAGTCACAATTGGTAGCACCTCATTTCCATACTCCCTATGCGATCTGGGTGCCTCCATTAATTTGATGCCCCTCTCCACTTTCAAAAAGCTGGGAATTGGAGAGATGAAAAAGACCAAGATGACCCTGCAACTGGCAGATGGTTCAGTAGCTTACCCAAGCGGAGTGGTGGAGGATGTTATCATTAAAGTGGAGCACTTATACTTCCCATGCGATTTTGTCATTCTAGACATCGAAGAGAACTCCACTACACCTCTCATCCTTGGACGACCATTCCTTGCCACAGCCGATGTGCACATTTGGGTAGCCCAGGGGAAAATCACCCTTCAGGCTTATAACGAAAAGCTGGAGTTTGCATCAGGAAGATCTCCAGATAGCAAATCCAAAGATCTCAAGTTCGTAAGGGATACTCAATCATCATCATCCCCACTTCTGTTTATCACCCTTCCAGACGGCATGTCTATTACAGAGATACCACCACCAATCCCGGACGAAGAGCGGGATAAGAAAAGAAAACATGCATCCAGGTGGACACTCAAAAAACCATCGAGTCATGCTTTGGATCTCCTCCTCATAACCACCCCCCATGATCGATCTAACGACAAAGCGTCTAGCCAAAGACGTTAAAGAAGGGCAGCTTTCCGGGAGGCAACCCGGACGAACTTATCTTTTATATGCTTTTTATGCTGTTTTAATTTTCAGGTTCCCTTTAAATTTTTTTTGCTAACTTTAACCCCGTTTATAGTATGGTTGCTTCTAGTGTCTTATGCAGGTGCAATTTCATGTCTACACCGCAACCAAGCTACGCTACTTGAGGCTGAAGCTCAAGTGTGGGGGAAGTTCAATACACGCTAGCAAAAATAATCTCAGGGGAGTACCAGTTTCTTTAATTATGCTTTTATTTAAATAAATCTGCAGAGGAGAGTTTATGTGCTTAAATGATTTTCGTGAGCTTCGTGTTCTCTCTATTTTATCTACTTACCGAAAAGGCCTTCTGAAACTTCCCTTGTTTTTCTGGTGAACAATGAGGACATTGTTCAATTTAAGTGTGGGGGAGTGTGCCCTTTTCGGTGACATTTTATGCTAAAATGCTTAATCTCTCTGCTTATCTTGCGTTTGTTCAAATTCAATATCGTGGACCCTTTATGTGGGTTGTTCTCTTTAAGAATAAATACTGTTATGAATTGTGGGATAAATGGTATAAAATGTACAAAATTTTAAAATTTTGATTACTTTTGAGGAGCATTTTTATGCGGTGTGACCAAATGATCTGAAATGGATGGATTTTTATTACTCAGGGGTTCTTTCTGTCTTCTTTCTTAGGGATTGCTAAGGGGTGCTTCTCTGTCAAAAAATATAAAAAAAATAATAAATAAGGGACTTGCGAGACACCATTGGTAACCAACAAAGAGAGTTGAGTGTTCTTAAAACGAAGGCTTAATGCCTACATATTATCTTCTCATCTCTTATGCAAAAGTGAAACAAATGCTTTCTATTTTTCCTTTTGTTTTCTCCTCAATGCCCATTCTTGAGAGAAGTTGGCCATGGTAAAAGTTCTCAAAGTCACCTTAACAAGAAGCATTGAAGTACTCCGGATCATACCCCGAAACTCTAATTTTTATTTTTGCCCTGAGTACACCTATGCCACCAGTAGGTGATGGATCACACTCCTCTAAAAAGTTTAAGATCATGTACTATTGACTTCTTTATCCTACCCTTCATAATAGTATTTGTTAATATTGAGCATTCCCTACTTGTTGGGTACATGGTTTTGCTTGAGGACAAGCAAAAGGTAAGTGTGGGGGTGTGATAAGTGTCTAAATGAGCATGTTTTATGGTGTATTTCATATATTATATAACACTTTTCTTGCTCATTTCTCACTTCGTTAGTTTTCCTCTAGTTTATGTTTTATTGTTATCTCACAAATTTATTGGTTTAACATGAGGAAAACCAAGCTGGAAGTAAAGTAGACGAAGAGACGAACGCATAGACGCAAACGGCTCAGAAAACGGAGACCAAACGAAGAATCTAGAGCCGGTCAAAGTTGTAAAAAGGGAATAAACCAAGAACAAGGCAACCGCCCATACAGGCGGACTAGTGTCATTTGTGTCCGCGTCCAAACTGGCGGACTCGTGTCATTGTGTCCGCGACTTAACTGGCGGACTCGTGTCATTGTGTCCGCGACTTAACAGGCGGACAAGACTCATGGCGCAACACTAAGGCTACCGCCTGATTGGAGGCGGACGACTCACATAAGGCTACCGCCTGTTTGGAGGCGGACAAGGAGTAGAGGCGACCGCCTGATTGCACGCGGACAAGACCAAGGCGCGGGACGGGCGCCAGTGTTCTTCTTCGCTCGCCCATCTGCAACTTGCCGCCGACTGTCTGTCTGCAACTCGCCCGCTACAACTCGTCCACTATCTCCAACGCCTACCTTAATTCACGCTTCTACACACGCTCTGTCCCCTGCATTAAATGAAGCAATCAGTCTGCAATCAAATTCGTACGGATCTTCTTCTCCTTTGCCTCTATATAAACTCACTCCAACAGCACCATAAAAATACACCACGCACGACGGAGTCTGAAGAATATTTTCACCACACTCATCTTTTGCTTCCACTTATTTTCCTCCCGTAACACCACATCATTCCACACTCACGCAGTAACAAAAGAAATAGAAGAGCAGCAGCGAGAGCGAGAGCAGACCAGTTCTTCCTCTGAAATAATGTCAAAATCTGTCTGTGCTATCTTCTTATCTCTGTTAATGTCTGAGTAATTTTCTTTTGTATCCTAGGATGGGGGTTTGATTTCTAATATTACGTAAACAATATTTATCACCTGTCTCACTTGTTAACTTGTTTTAATTCCTTTCAACTAATATTGCTAAATGCTTTGCGCGACAAACGACTGCATTTATTTGGTAACTATCAACATATGATTTTGAGATAGTCTAAGTACCACAAGGAATTATCTTAGTATTTACACTCCGGACTGAGCAGGAAAATATTAAGGCTATTATTAAGAGTTCGTAACTGACAATTATTAACTCTAATAGGCAATAAATAAGTGAGACATGGTTATAAATTTGTTTAAGTAATTTAGGCAATTCCCCCGCTATCCTAGGATACATTTTTCCATTCACATCACTTAATTCACCTTTTTACTGTTTTTATTATATTTGCACTGATCAAACAACAAATCAAGCTTGCCTCCGGCTAAACCCCTTTTTACAGTTTTTAAGTAACTACCAAGACTAGGATAAATTGAACAATCTCCCTGTGGATACGACACTTGTTTTACTAACTACGACCGGGATTTGTTTGCAGCCTGATAAGTGTCCAAATGAGGATGATTTATAGGTGTATTTCACATATTATATTAGCACTTTTCTTGCTCATTTCTCCACTTCGGTTAATTTTCCTCTAGTTTATGTTTTATTATTTATCTCACAAAATTATTGTTCAAACATGAGGAAAACCAAGCTGGGAGTAAAGTAGATAAAGAGACGAACACATAGACGCAAACGGCTCAGAAAACGGAGCGCAAACGAAGAATATAGAGCCAGTCGAACAGAGCCAGCGAGAAGCACGCGACATGCACGTACTGCATGCATGCAACCGCCTTCAATTGAGGCGGTCTTCTCTGTGGGCAACCGCCCAAAGTTTAGGCGGTCCTCTCTATGGGCAACCGCCCAAGTTTAGGCGGTCAAGAGTAATGCAACCGCCTGTATTTGGGGCGGTCAAGAGCAACAGAACCGCCTGTTTTGAGGCGGTCAGAAACAACTAAACCGCCCAAAATGGGGCGGTCAGCACAAAGGGAACCGCCTCTTAAAGAGGCGGTTAGGGCTAAAAAATCAACCGGACTAGTTTTCTTCTTCGCGAAGTCGTCGTCTGCAACTTGAAAGCCTTATCTATCTACTCCGACCACTGCCTACCTTAATTCGCTCGCTTATCGACTCTGTCCCCTGCGCAATCAAAGAGCAATCAACAGTTAAACAAATTCGTACGGATCTTCTTCTTCCTCTCCTCTATATAAAGACTGCTACTGCATCAGAAAAACCTGCGCACGATTGCCCCAAGCTTTCTCTCTTTATTACTCACGTTCTCTCCCAAAATCACACTGCTTCCACATAAAACTCCACTTCAGCGCCCGCGAGTGCAGCTCTTCCTTTTCTGAACTGTAATCTATTTTAATGGCTGTCATATTTACGACGTCCGTTTGTATAATTATGTCTGAGTAAAAACCTTAGCTCCCGGGTTGAGAAGTAAGCTTATTTTACTAAACTGCGTTACGTAGACTTTCTAATATAATCTGTTCAAGCAATATTTTGATTCTCCTCCTTAATGCGCTTTAATATTTATGCCCATTTATTAAGTGATATTGTAGGTTCTTGTCAAATGCAGTGCTGAGACAAGATTCTAGACAAGAGAAGTCAAAACAGGTCAACGACTAGAAGTGAGTTTTCACCTATAGGTTAACCAGTCTCCAATAGGAATTATTAATAATGCGATTAATTTATTAATAACTTGAACAAGGTATTGCGCTTGTTATTTAAATTAATCAGGGTTTATTAGACAGGGAACGGTCAATAAACTAATTAAGGTTCTTGAGTTTATTGCTAAAGTGGGGAAGTCTACAATAATATAATTGAGTAAAATAGGTGAGCAAAACAACCCGGGATGCTTCTTTAAAAACAAAAGAGTTTCATAACTGCTAATATTAATCTGTTTTAATTAATTGTTCTTTTTACTGTTTTATTTACATTAAGTTCTGAACCACAATTTCTCTCAAAAAAATGATAAGTTTCTGTTCAGTAGTCTAATTAGAATTCTCAATTAAAATTCACTATCAGTTAAATCACAGCAAGGTCCCCAAGAGTTCGACACCCCACAAATCCACTATCCCGCAAAACGACTAGGTACACTGCCTAGGTTGAAGAAGTAGTCGCATATTTCTACAACAAGTTTTTGGCGCCGTTGCCGGGGACCTCCGGCACGGTTAACTGACAGTTCTTAATTTTATTGAGTTTACTATCGGACTATCGGACTTCGGACATCTAACTACGGACATCGGACTTTGGACTACTAACTTCTAACTTCTTAATATTATTGTCATATATTATTGTTATTTCTTTCCATTGTCCTTAATATTCTGTACAGTATTTATTACCTTAAAATTTCCAGTACAGTATTTATTAACTTCAAATTTTTGTCTCTAACTACTAACTTATAATTTTTTGTCCTTAACATTTCATTTCCATTGTCCTTAACTCTTAATTTCCATTGTCCTTAACTCTTAATTTCCATTGTCTCTAACTTATAATTTCCAGTATACTAACTCCTAACATTAACACTTTAGTTGTTTCTATATATGCGTCGTACTCGATCTGCAGGCAGTCCTCAAAACGAATTTGAGCCTGAGATTGAAAGATATCTTCACAGAGAAAGACGACAACAACGTGTAGAGATGGCAACTCGACAAACTCTTTGCGAATACCAACAACCATCAGTTGAAGGGAGGCCTTCTGCTATCCTTCCTCAGGTCACTCAGGCTGAACTAGACGCCTGGCAATTTAAAACCAGTTTCATTACCACACTCTACCACCAGGGCCAATACAGCGGGCTAGATTCAGACGATGCTCCACACCACATATCTGCATTTCTTGATTTTTGTAACACTTTCAACAAAAGGAAGTCTGAACGAACGCATTCGTCTGCAATTGTTCCCCTATTCATTGAAAGATGGCGCCTCCAGGTGGTTGAGAAGTTACAACCCAGCAGTATCCACAGTTGGGCTGAGTTAGCAAACAAATTTCTGGCGAAATACTACCCCCCCCCTCCAAAACAAGGGAGAAAATTGCTGAAATCACCAACTTCTGTCAAGAACCAGGTGAATCTCTCTATGATTCGTGGGATAGATTCAAAGAATTACAGATATTATGTCCACATCACGGTATGAGTAGCCAGGAGCTTGTCTTATCATTCTTTAGAGGCTTGAATGATTCTAACAAATTGTTGCTAAGTTCCTCATCTGGAGGAAATTTTATGAAAATGACCGGAGAAGAAGCAGTTGATCTACTGGACCAGATGACCGCCAGCACCAGACAATGGTGTAAAAACAAGGGGAGAGGTGAAGTTAAAAAAGAAACCGGTATCTACAGTATTCCCCCGCAGGATCATGTGTCTGCTCAACTAGCTGCACTCACGAAAGTTGTGGAAAAACTAACGCTTAGTCAACCACAACAAAAAGCTGCAAAGGCAGTGGCCACTTCTCCATATCTGACTCCCTGTTGCGAAAACTGTGGAGGAGCGCATGAAACCACCAACTGCGATGGTTCAGGTTGCAACAGGACCCTTGAAGAGGTAAGTTTAATTAACAACAGACCAGGGGTTCCTTATCAAAACTCATACAACCAAAACAATTGGAGGAGCAACCAACAACCATGGAGGAATTATGAGCCCCAGACGAGCAACCAAGGATTCAACCAGACAAGCAACCAAGGTTTTAACCAAAACCGACAACCGCAGTACAACCGACAACAGGAACAGCCAACCAACTCACAAGGAGACATTGGCGAGTTAAAAGGCATGATGAATCAGCTTCTGAAACAAGGTCAGGCGATGAATTCAAAATTTACTGAGATAGAGGCCAAAGTTGCTGATCAGGCTACCATAACCACGAATTTGGAAAGACAGATAGGTCAGATTTCCCAACAGTTGGCTCAAAGACCAGCAGGGTCACTCCCAAGCCAAACGGATCCAAATCCCAGGGATCATGTAAAATCAATAACCCTAAGGAGCGGGAAAGAGTTATCCACTGCCCCTGAAACTGAGAAGAAATCTGATCAACAAAAATCTGACAAAGAAGACGTAACAATTTCCAAGGAGAAGGAGTCTCCTGAATCCCTTACTATAAAACCGTCACAGGTTTCATATGATATTCCAATCCCATTTCCTGACAGATTAAAGAAAAAGAATTTGGATGACCAATTTGGAAAATTTCTTAACATTTTTAAGAAATTAACTATTAATATTCCTTTTTCTGATGCCTTAACGCAAATGCCCATTTATGCAAAATTTATGAAAGATATCTTGTCTAACAGGCGATCTTTACAGGAAAATGACACGGTGAAACTAACCGAAAGAGTTTCTGCAGTACTCTTAAAAAGCTACCACCAAGTTGGGAGATCCAGGTCTCCCTATCATTCCTTGTGCAATTGAAGACATAAATTGTGGTAACGGGTTTGTGATTTAGGAGCTAGCATTAATTTAATGCCTTTATCTATATTCAAGAAATTAGGCATAGGTCAATGCTCTCCTACTCCTGTTCAGCTCCAACTAGCTGATCGTTCCATAATTCACCCCGAAGGAAAAATTGAAGATTTAGTGGTTTCTGTTGGCAAGTTTATTTTCCCCGCTGATTTCATTGTTATAGACATTGAGGAAGATAAAGATGTCCCACTAATCTTAGGTAGACCTTTTATGAGAACTGCGAGAACTTTAATTGATGTTGAAGGAGGAAAAATAATTTTAAGGCTTCATGATGAGCAGGTAGTTTTTGACATGACCAGGAACATGAAGCGTCCTTCTGATACACAAAACTGTTTTTCTGTTGACACTATTGACTCTTTAGTACAGGAGACGTTCCTCAGCAGAGACGAAGAAACAATTCTGGAAAGATGTCTTATGGCATCTTGTGAAGCTGAGGACGAAAATCCCGATATTGCTTTCATGGCTGAAGAGTTAAACAAACATAAGCCATATTTCCAATCCTACCGACCAAAATTCGAGCCAGTAGAACGAAACGCAGACAGACCCAAGCCATCCATCGAAAAAGCACCTACAGTCGAAATGAAACCTCTTCCTCCTCATTTAAAATACGCCTTCCTAAAAAAGCCATCTGATCTACCAGTTATAATTTCTTCTAAATTGACAGATGTGCAGGAGGAGGAACTTTTAGGGGTGCTACGCCGTCATAAAACCGCTATCGGTTGGTCAATAGCGGATATCAAAGGAATAAGCCCATCTCTGTGCTCTCATCGAATTTACATGGAAGATGATTTCAGGGCTTTAGCACAACCACAGAGGCGTCTAAACCCCGTTCTTAAAGAGGTGGTCAAGAAAGAGGTAATAAAACTACTTGACGCTGGCATTATCTATCCAATTTCAGACAGCAAATGGGTAAGCCCAGTGCAGGTGGTACCAAAGAAGGGCGGAATAACTGTAGTTCCCAACGAGAAAGGTGAGTTGATTCCTCAACGCACCACTACCGGTTGGAGAGTCTGTATAGACTACAGGAAATTGAATACCGCCACACGTAAGGATCACTTTCCCTTACCTTTTATTGACCAAATGCTGGAAAGGTTAGCAGGTCAGGACTATTATTGTTTTCTAGATGGCTATTCCGGATATTTTCAGATCCCAATTGCTCCAGAAGACCAGGATAAAACTACTTTTACCTGTCCTTATGGAACATACGCTTATAAAAGAATGCCATTTGGATTATGTAATGCACCAGCTACTTTTCAACGGTGCATGATGGCTATTTTCTCTGATTACATTGAAAATGTATAGAAGTCTTTATGGATGACTTCTCTGTTTTGGTTCGACATTTGAACTTGCCTGGAGAATCTTGATCTTATTTTGGCCAGGTGTGAAGACACAAATCTAGTCCTGAACTGGGAAAAATGTCACTTCATGGTTCGTGAAGGAATCGTGCTAGGACATAACGTGTCTTCCAAAGGTATTGAGGTAGACCGCTAAAATCGAGGTAATAGAAAAACTTCCCCCTCCTACTACTGTCAGAGGTATTCGAAGTTTTCTTGGACATGCAGGTTTTTACAGACGATTCATTAAGAACTTTTCCAAGATTTCTAAGCCTCTCTGCACTTTACTGACTAAAGATGCTAAATTTCATTTTTCTGATGAATGTTTAGCAGCTTTTAATTTGTTGAAAGAAAAACTTGTCTCTGCTCCTATTGTTGTATCACCCGATTGGTCACAACCCTTTGAAATTATGTGTGACGCCAGTGATTATGCGGTGGGCGCCGTTTTGTGCCAGAAAATAGATAAGGTTCTGAGAGTAATCTATTATGCAAGCCGCACTTTAAATGATGCTCAGAAAAATTATGCCACCACCGAAAAAGAATTACTGGCAGTCGTCTTCGCTTTGGATAAATTCCGTTCATATTTATTGGGTAGTAAGGTCATTATTCATACTGATCATTCTGCTCTTAAGTATTTATTTGCCAAAGCAGATGCAAAACCAAGGTTGATAAGATGGATACTTCTCTTACAAGAATTCGACATCGAGATAAGGGATAAGAGAGGTATCCAGAATGTCGTGGCTGACCACTTGTCCAGAATGGAGGGACCAGAAGACGAGAGACCCATCAATGAATTTTTCCCGGACGAGGCAGTTTTCACAATTCAAACGGCAAGAGACCCTTGGTTTGCCGACATTGCAAATTATCTGGCTACAAAGATCATCCCAGCTGATATGACTTATCAGCAGAGAAAAAGGTTCTTTTCTATTGTCAAACATTATTTATGGGATGATCCATTTCTTTTCAAAATTTGTGCAGATGGTATTATTAGGAGATGTGTCCCAGAGACAGAAATCAGAAACATTCTTCTCCATTGCCATTCTAGAGAAACCGGCGGACATCACGGTGCAACCCGTACAGCTGCAAAGGTACTTGAATCCGGTTTTATTGGAACACCCTTCACAAAGACTGCCATGCTTTTGTGTCTACTTGTGATCGGTGTCAACGGCAAGGTAATATTTCTCGCCGTAATGAACTTCCCTTAAACAATATGCTAGAGGTTGAATTATTTGATGTTTGTGGGGGATTGATTTTATGGGACCCTTCCCAAATTCATTTGGAAATTTATACATCTTAGTAGCAGTCGATTATGTTTCTAAATGGGCGGAAGCCCTTGCTTGCTCTACTAATGATGGTAAAGTTGTGATGAAGTTCATCAAGAAATACATTTTCTCGATTCGGTGTTCCAAGAGCAATAATCAGCGATGGTGGCTCTCACTTCTGCAATCGCCAATTTGATGCTCTCCTGAAAAAATATGGAGTCCGCCATAAGGTTGCTCTACCATACCATCCTCAAACGAATTGAAGGTCAGGCAAGAGATAACAAACAGAGACTGAAATGGATTCTACAGAAGACGGTGAGCTCTTCTCGAAAGGATTGGTCCATTAATTGGATGATGCACTCTGGGCATACCGTACCGCCTTCAAAACACCTATCGGCGTGTCTCCCTACAAACTAGTTTTTGGGAAGGCATGTCACCTGCCTGTGGAATTAGAGCATAAATCTTATTGGGCTCTAAAGGTGTTGAACTTCGATCTACAAAACAAAGGGTGAAAGAAGAAAGTTCCAGTTGACAGAACTGGAAGAACTAAGGTACAACTCATATGAAAATGCAGTGATTTATAAGGAGAAGACCAAGCGTTGGCACGATAAGATGATTGCCAAGCGAGACTTCAAAGTGGGAGATTATGTCCTCCTTTATAATTCCCGACTAAAGTTCTTCCCAGGTAAGTTAAAATCCTTCTGGTCTGGACCATTTAAAATAATATCTACCTCCCCTTATGGAGCGGTGGAATTGGACAATAAGAAGGGTGGATCATTTAAAGTCAATGGAGCGCGAATAAATTGTATATGGGAAACACGTTGGATAACGAAGAAGCTTCTGCGCTTCTCTTCAAAGAACCAGTTACAACTTAAATCAATGAGGTACGGTCTAGCCAAAGACCTTAAAGATGGGCGGCTTGGTAGGAGGAGGCACCCTACTATCTATCTTTTTAATCTGTATTGTGTTTATATTCTCTATTTTATTTATGCAAAAAAAAGAGTGAAATAAAAAGAAAGAAGAGAGAACGAGGGGAATTAACTTGAGTTCTTCTGGCTGTTTAGAATATTTCTTCAAGGTAAATATTACGTCATTCTACGGCTGAACTCAAGTGTGGGGGAGCTACTCTACATATTCTGCATGCAATCAGGGGAGTACACTATCCATACCTTGCTCTTAAAATTTACATATCTCTTATTACCATGCTTTTTGATCAGTACCCAGCTAGTTTGCATGCCCTGTTATTTTAATTCTTTCTATGCAATGAGGGCATTGCTTTGGTTCAAGTGGGGGGGAGAGATAATAATCAAAAGCTTGTTCTTAAGTTTAAGTTTTCCTTTTCGACACTATGTTTAAATTTGTTAAGTGATTAATAATCAAAGAATGAGCCATAGAGGGAGTAATGCTGGTATTAACAGGTTTAAAGGGTACACAAAAAAAAAAACACTCTGCTCCTTATATAAAAATCTGAGGAAATTATCATTTGAATGCTGTTTTGACTTTGAGCCTGGATTTGATTTAGAAAGAAATGGTGGAAAAAGAACAAGGCAAGGTACTCCTCTGATCCAAACAGGCATATTCTGATCCTAAACAGGCCTCGTCCACTCGGTTATTAAGTTCTTAGGGGTGCTTCATCACCCGGCTACCTAAGGTACTCGGTATCTGGGATAGTAGACCAAAACCGCTACAAGGGTGGAGAGAAAAGTCTGAAGTGGAAAAAATGAACTTAAAAAAAAAATGAAGTATCTGTGCATTCGGTACTAAAATGAAAAAATCGTCATTATGGATCATGAGTATGTGGCATTGAAAGGTATAATGGAATAAGATTTTACTTCATGCCCCTTGTCGTTCAAGGAAATGTGAAAGAAAATGGTGGATTGGCTCAGGGTTAAAAGCAGAATTCTCATGGTACTGCTTCTCTTTCTTTTAAAGGACTACAGAGTTATTCTCAGAAATAGAGAAATATATCTAGTAAAATTATTGTTATTAGTACCCTTTTAAAAATCTGAAAAGATTGGCAGTTACCTTTTCTGTGCTCTCCTTACTTGATTATTGTCTGTTTAACTTGTTTAAACATTATGTCAGAAAGATTTGCTTGAGGACAAGCAAAAGATAAGTGTGGGGGTGTGATAAGTGTCCAAATGAGCATGATTTATAGGTGTATTTCACATATATATTAGCACTTTTCTTGCTCATTTCTCCACTTCGGTTAATTTTCCTCTAGTTTATGTTTTATTATTTATCTCACAAAATTATTGTTCAAACATGAGGAAAACCAAGCTGGAGTAAAGTAGATAAAGAGACGAACACATAGACGCAAACGGCTCAGAAAACGGAGCCCAAACGAAGAATATAGAGCCAGTCGAACAGAGCCAGCGAGAAGCACGCGACATGCACGTACTGCATGCATGCAACCGCCTTCAATTGAGGCGGTCTTCTCTGTGGGCAACCGCCCAAAGTTTAGGCGGTCCTCTCTATGGGCAACCGCCCAAGTTTAGGCGGTCAAGAGTAATGCAACCGCCTGTATTTGGGGCGGTCAAGAGCAACAGAACCGCCTGTTTTGAGGCGGTCAGAAACAACTAAACCGCCCAAAATGGGGGCGGTCAGCACAAAGGGAACCGCCTCTTAAAGAGGCGGTTAGGGCTAAAAATCAACCGGACTAGTTTTTTCTTCTCGCGAACTCGTCGTCTGCAACTTGAAAGCTTATCTATCTACTCCGACCACTGCCTACCTTAATTCGCTCGCTTATCGACTCTGTCCCCTGCGCAATCAAAGAGCAATCAACAGTTAAACAAATTCGTACGGATCTTCTTCTTCCTCTCCTCTATATAAAGACTGCTACTGCATCAGAAAAACCTGCGCACGATTGCCCCAAGCTTTCTCTCTTTATTACTCACGTTCTCTCCCAAAATCACACTGCTTCCACATAAAACTCCACTTCAGCGCCCGCGAGTGCAGCTCTTCCATTTCTGAACTGTAATCTATTTTAATGGCTGTCATATTTACGACGTCCGTTTGTATAATATGTCTGAGTAAAAACCTTAGCTCCCGGGTTGAGAAGTAAGCTTATTTTACTAAACTGCGTTACGTAGACTTTCTAATATAATCTGTTCAAGCAATATTTTGATTCTCCTCCTTAATGCGCTTTAATATTTAGGCCATTTATTAAAGTGATATTTGTAGGTTCTTGTCAAAATGCAGTGCTGAGAGAAGATTCTAGACAAGAGAAGTCAAAACAGGTCAACGACTAGAAGTGAGTTTTCACCTATAGGTTAACCAGTCTCCAATAGGAATTATTAATAATGCGATTAATTTATTAATAACTTGAACAAGGTATTGCGCTTGTTATTTAAATTAATCAGGGTTTATAGACAGACAGGGAACGGTCAATAAACTAATTAAGGTTCTTGAGTTTATTGCTAAAGTGGGGAAGTCTATAATAATATAGTTGAGTAAAATAGGTGAGCAAAACAACCCGGGATGCTTCTTTAAAAACAAAAGAGTTTCATAACTGCTAATATTAATCTTTTAATTAATTGTTCTTTTCTACTGTTTTATTTACATTAAGTTCTGAACCGCAATTTCTCTCAAAAAAAAATGATAAGTTTCTGTTCAGTAGTCTAATTAGAATTCTCAATTAAAATTCACTATCAGTTAAATCACAGCAAGGTCCCCAAGAGTTCGACACCCCACAAATCCACTATCCCGCAAAACGACTAGGTACACTGCCTAGGTTGAAGAAGTAGTCGCATATTCTACAACACAGCCCGACGTTTATAATTTGAGTTTTTAATTTCTTTTCTTTTAATTTTACACCAGTTTAACCACTCAGAAAATACCTTCTGCAGCATACAATAAATTGTTGTTTGTTGTGGTTTTTGGTTGTTTGTCATGCGGGGCATGCATGTTTGATTATTTGTGCATTGCACATTTGTGAATGTATGTGTTGTACGTATCCATGAGATACTTATATGATGATGTGATGAAATATCTGAAAGATACATGTGATATATATTTGTTTATGTTATGTTTTTACAATCCTTCGTATAATATCGCCTAGATACTGAATGGATCATAGCTTTGAAACAACAAAATGTGGAGTGTGGAATTTAATGGACACCTCGGGGAGGTTGACAAGATGGTTAGAACTGATAGGAAACGATGGTGCTAATGGATTACCTATATCCATATATTTGAATTAACGCCACACTTGAGGGCTATATGCATTATGAGCATAATACGTTATGCGTGATGCTACATCACATAGATGTACATTATGGGAATAATGGGTAGATAAATACTATACTACCTATTTGAGAAAGGACGACTTCGGGATGAAGCCTTTTTAAGGGGGTAGAATGAAATACCCCTAATTAATTAAACATTTAATCAATTAAATTAATGCCTTAACATGCCTTAAAATCAATTTAAGAACAACAATGGTCAACATAAAGCAGATATTGCACCCTTTGACCGTTTAGGGTAAATAAATACCCAAATGAACTCCTTAGGACCTAAAATTTTGTCCTAGTCATTATAACTCATAAATGAACGTACTAAAATTATTGGGAAACGCTCCAACATCAAGGACCAAAATTAACGTACTCAAAAGTCACTTAGAGCAAAATGTGCTCTAAACAAGCTTTAAAAGTCACGTGACCTCCGTTTGACTCCAAATCAAATTCCTAAGTTCAGTAATCAAGTAAGGGATTTAATAAAACCATTCCCAAAGAAAGAGGACCTCGGAAATAAGTTAAAATGCAAAACGCGTCTTAAAACACCTTAAAGTACGTTTTTGTGTAATTGTCCTCTAAATTGATTTTTGATGGTTCCAAAGGTTTTATTAACCTTAAATATGCTAGTATATCCTAAGTACCATGTTATCATGGCTAATTTAAAGTTTTCAAAAAAAATTATTAATTTGGCATTTAAATAATGAATAGTACCCGATTAGTGAAAGATTAAATTCTAATAATCTAATTGGTCAAAGTTGACCAATTATTTCCCTAAAATACTACATGTGGATGGTAATATAAAGCCCTGACAAGTTCTACCTAATTCCCTTAAATCCTTCTTGTGACCAAGAATAACTATTCTTACTTTACATTATAATACTTTATATACTATACACTCTTTTCTTATTCTCTCTTGTCCCAACCGTGAGAGACCATCAAAGAATCCTTGATTTACTCTTCGTTGTCAAACAACAACATAAAATACTATCTAGCTAATGAGTCACCACTACTATTCATAAAGTGACCTCATATTATCTTATAAGATAATGTAACTATTTCTTTATTCCTTCTTACCCCACCATGGAGTAATCATCAAGGCTCCTTGCCTCTTCTTATCAGCTACAATATTAAAATACCTAGCTTACCTAATCATCATGATACCATCTAGTTATTAGGTTATTCCCACCGTAATAGCTATTAAACTCCATCCTGGCCTTACCTTCTTGTAGCCGGGGAAAAGCATTTCAGAAGCCCCTTTTTCTTTCTTCTTTGAGCTCGTGAGCAGCAGGTGAGCCTCTCTTGAATAAGTATGGGTAAGCTGCTGGACAAAGGGCTTTGCACGGTGGGAAACAAAGATGGAAGGAGGGAGCTTAAACCAAGTTTTTCCATGGTAAAAATCATGCACTAGACTAGTCCATCTCCTCTTAATTCCTTGCCGTTTTGTTCTTTCCTTTTTCCATGCTCATCTACTCTATTTTTAATGAGTACATTCAGTCAAATATTAATCCATTCAAGACCTGTCAAGAACGATACCTAGCATGCCAAAAACGGTAGTTTTTTTTACAAGGAAAAAAGGTAGAATATAAGCACCTTACCCCTTATCATTACCGAATCTGTATGTGGGTTTAAACAATGATTTAACACCTCTTTTTAACTCAAAAATCCAGGCAGTAAACAGCCACTAAACAGCCCTACAACCAAGGTAAGATAATGGCATCTTTAAGTTTGTATTATGGCTTGAGTAGTCATTAATATTATAAGGACTAATGCCCATGTTTTCTTGCATATATGATGCCGTATGGCTGTTGGAGTTTGGGAAGAATTCTGCAAAAAAATTATGGAAGCCAAGTGTGTGAGGGAAACTAGCAACTGTGAGCTAGGATTGCTGTTAGGCTGGTTGAATTACTTCTAAATCAAGTAAGTGTGCTAACTAGTATATTATAAAGTTTTCACATCATTATGTCATATATACAATAAAGTCGTGGAGTATACAAAGTCTAAATGACTTATTAAGTGTTAAAATGGTGATTAACACTTATGGCTAGCTTAGTATATATACCAAGATGACTTATAATGTCACGAGAATGATTTAAGAAGTTAAAATACAAATTATAAAAATATATGGATAAATGTGGTAAAAGCCGTGGGTTATGAGTCTTGAAATAATCAAACTATGTATTATAATGTGGTATAACATCTTTGAGTAATTAATCTAAGGTATATGTGACATGTCATGTCATGGAAATTAATCAATTAGTTAAAATACAATTTATAAAAATTATACAAAAACATACTAAAAACCGTGAGTCACTATGTCTTTTATGGCATTATTATGTGATTTATATCATAAGTTAAGAGGTGTAACAAAGCCATGCATTTTAGGCTAATTAATTTATGTTTTATAAAGTTTAAACTAAGTTTGGAATTAATTAAATAATTACCGAAAAACATATGGGGTTGAATTGTAGTTAAAATAAAATTTAGAGGCTAAATAATAATATGGTCGAGAACTATGAATAGAAAAAAACTTATTTTATGAATTTATAAAGTTATATTAAATTTGGGGTCAAAAATGCTATTTATGGAAATATTGGGTCAAAACTGTAATTTATAGAAACTAGTGGTCAATGGGTCAATATAGATCATATTAGAAGCTTTGACCAATTTAATTACATAGGTAATTAAATTGTGAACTTATAATAATGTTATAAGTTAAATATGGAGTTATTAAATATTTGGGGTATAAGTGGTAATTATCGGAAATTAGAGGCTAAGATGGTTATTCTAAAAATTGATATCATTAATATAAAGTTTGGGAATTTTAGAATTATAAAAATGAGCATATGAGGGAAGGAAAAGTGTATAATATTAGTTTTGTGACATATGGGAAGTATATTATGTAAAGTGGGGTCAACACGTAAATAAGGAAATTGTTGGGGGCGGGGAAACAGAATTAAAAACCCGCATGTGGTCTGTTTGAAATAAACAATATAAAAACTATAGGTTATGTAAATAATAAAGGTTAAAACTATATAATATAACCTATATGTAACATTATATAATATGTGGGGTAAGAATGTGAATAAAGAAAAAATAAGTGAAAAAATATATATGCCTTTCGGCCACTTAAATATAGTTTCCAAACTATATATTATAATGTTAAATGAGATATAAAATATCATATCATATAGTATATGATATAAGTGTAACATTGTATAAGTTTTATGTGGTCAAAACATAGTTTATAAAACTATATACTATTACCGCATGCATATCATTGAAGAAATGAAATTATAAACTATGGTTTACAATGACATGATACTATATATATTATATAGTATTAATGTGATTAAATGAAATAACTATCATTAATGATATTCACATGGAATAGTGTGACTTCTAATGGACAAATGGAATTTATAAACTAAGGTTAGTATTTAAATAAACCTTAGGAGATTATAATACATGTAATGAAATGTTACAAAACATTAAGATAAAGTTCTTAATATAAGTTGCATAACATAATGCAACAAATGAGAATAATCATCTTACATAAGATGATAATAATGTGACATGTAATAATATAAGTGTATAAACCATGAAAAATAAATATATAAGCATGTATATAAGTATTCCGTAATCATAAATTAAAAATATATACATATTGGATTATATGGTATAGTTGAACTATATGATATAGTGCATGCATACACGCAACTATATATTATATGAGTAAATCATATAAAAACAACATATATAAATATATATGTAAACCGAGGAAAAGGAATATGTATATATGTATAAGTATATACAAAATGGTTTTAATGTCATGAAATGATAAATGACAAGTGTTATGACATTAGTATGAATATATATACCATAAGTCATACAACTACATATTAAAGTATAGTTTATTAAAGTGAACGATGAGATATGTAATATATGGTACGATATTAAATGGTTAAATAATAGTATCACATAACGTTAGTGCATGAGCATTAAGTGCTGTGCGAAATAACGTTGCATGCACACATGCAGTTATATAATGTAAATGTATATTCGTATACCTAACCGGAGGGGTTAGCACAATACATAAGTATAAACGCGAATATATATTCGTATACTCGTGAATACAAGGAATTAATCCTAACGTTTTGTAAACGCTACAACTAAGACGTTTCGATAACCGACTCATTTAAATAAACCCGAGCATTGGTAATTAATACGTACTACGAATAACGAGTCTCGTATAACGATAACTTAACAAACAACGGTTGCAATCCGGGGATGAAATGTCGGGATTATTTGGGTTGTTCGGATTTACCAAGCTTAAATAAGCCATGTGGATTGACTTATGTTGTGTTTTATATTTAGACCATATCGCCGACGAAGGCGCTTGACGGGCTAGTGGTCTACTGCGCAGCCTAGGTCTTTGGTGAACGGTATGTAAAGGAGTCTGATGCGAGATGTCCTGAGGACTTCCTCGGGCTCGGATATGTGAAATACCCCAAACCTTAATATGTTGTTAAACATTTAAACTATGCTATGTAAAGGCTAAAAAGTGCCTTAGAAAATCATCAGTGAACAATTTAAACCATAGTAAAATACAATAAAGCACTAAGATACAGTTTGTGCAAAAACATGCTCTAAGCTTGGAGTGAACTTGGTTAGGACCAAAGAGCCTACCAAGACTTAATAATATTCAATTATGATTTAATAAGGCTAATTAAGTCCTTAGGAAACCTTGGTAGACAATTAAACCAAACAAAACACAAATAAATGCCTTAAAGTTAATATGGGCAAAAATGTGCTCTAAGCTTGGAATAAATTTGTATAAGACCTAAAGGTCATACCTATACCTTATTTATATGTTAATGAACATATAAAACCAATTACCAAAGAAAACCAAGCTTGAAAACAAGTTAAAACACGAAATGTGCTTTAAGGAGTCTTAAAGCACATTTTTGAAAAATTGTCTTGTAAATGAGTTTTGAGTGGCTAAATGTCCATCATTACTCTTTAATTAATATGTGTACTACTTAGTATCACATTTGGAAGTCTAGATCAATGAGAAATCAAAAATTTCACATCTATGTGCCTTGTTTTAGTGAATAGTAACTATTATAAGCTAGTTTGTAACATATGTTATTATAAGTAATTTAATTGGTCAACTAAGACCAAAACACCCCTAAGTAACTAAGGGGGCCGGTTTTCATGGTGTGAGTCACCACCCTTGCTAGCACTTATCAAGTAAATACATAAAGGATAAAGTAAGTTACTATTTGCTTTTAACAAACAAATATCTAAAACTAGCTACTTACCTTCTCATTCTCTCATTTCTTTTGTTCCCACCGTAGCCAACCCTTCTTCCTCCTCTCTCCATCGGTTTGCAGCAGCTCTCACACCATTCTCCATCTTTGAACTCTTATATCTCCTAGCTCTATTTGCTAAATCAAAAACTGAGACCACCATTCTCTTAGTTAAGTCAAGCTCTACAATCTTGTCTTTTCAAATCTTCAAGAACTCCATTTCGGTGCCATGAAGATTCACCATTGTTGGAGCTTGAGCTCACCTTTTCATGCCTTGTCGTTCTCATTTGCTTCAAGGTAAGGAAAATCAAAGAAAAACAACATTTCCTTCATGTTTTGTGTTGTCCGAAAATCACCATTGATGATGTCTTTACCTTGCTTGTTTTAGCTTCATTGAATCTTCCAAGGGCTAGGAGGAGTCCTCTCTTGATACTCATTCAAGCTCTCTTCCAATCCAAGGTAAAACAATTACCTTAATGTGTTAAGACAACATATATAACCCAGGGTTTGTAAATGAGTTTAAGCATGAAGCTTGAATGCTCATTGGTGTTACTTGTATATTGATTAGAACATTGACAAGTAACCAAGTCCTCTTGCCGATTTCCAAACAAGGAAGAACAAGTGTGTACAAGTAAAAATCTTGAGAGGAAAAGAGGTAAACAAACAAATCTCAATGTAGTTTAAATGCCTTAGGAAAAATGAGCTTGATGTGCTTAAAAATACCTAAGGAGCCAATGGTGAATGACCTAGTAAAATGCTCTCAAGGAAACTATTAAAGGGCATATGTGTTGTTGTATGTAATTGCAGGTCAAAGGCATTATTTATGTGGGAAATTCAGTGTTTAAGGTTTATGCAATTTAGGGCCTAAGAGCCATATTATTTAAGGGCCTAAGTGCCAAGCAATTTAAGTTTATGCACTATATTGTGATGTAGTGTAAATTTGGTTAAGTTTTGTGTGTGAGGAAGTTCTTGATGGAATTTAGGTGTTCTTGAATGAAATAAGGTAAAAGCCTAAGTGTTTGGATGTGAGAATATACAAGAGAAGCTATGGCAAAATTTGGAAAATGTATAAGAAGTTCTAAGTGTTTTAAATGAGTTTTGGTGAACTAGGAAGTGTTAAAAATGAACAAGTGTTTTACTAGGGAAGAAAGCATGTATTAAGGTGATTTAAAGTGATACAAGGATTTAGGTATTATCTTGGAAGTTCTAGGAATTCAATGAGTGTTTTTGAGGAATGTATTAAAGTCTTGGAGAAGTTTGTTTAAGGTTTAGGTCATGTTGATGTACAAGGAATAAATGATGTTTAGGTAAGATGTGGAAAGGAGATTTAGTTAGTAAGAAAGGATGTTGGGAAATGGTGTTATGATGGTGAGGAAACATTATTGGCATGGTGGTTATCATAGGTAAGAAACACCACTTAGAAAACCAAGGAGAAAATATCATAAGTGTTAGGAATTTTGGTATGAAATGATTAAGTGTTTAAGGAGTTACAAAATGAGTTTTTATGGAGGTTATATGAAGGGTTAAATGTGCCAAATGATGTTAGAACACATTAGGAGGCTTGAGGAAAAGTTTGGAGAAAATTTGACAAGTTTTGGACAAGTTCTGGTGTTGTTCGACTCAGTGGTCCGACCCAGGGTGGGTCGGACAGCCCTGTTAGTTCACCCGTTGTGGGTTCTGGAATGGTCCGACCCAGAGGTCTTGGGTCGGACATGGGTCGGACAGGTGTATTTAAAAGACGGGAAAAGTTTCTGGAACGGTCCGACCCAGTTGTGGGTCGGACGGTGGGTCGGACGGCCCAAAATATGTAAAAAAAAACATTGTTTAAGGTTATAGGATGATGGGGATTATTAAGTAATGATGTTAAAAGATTGTTAACGACATGTTAAGTGAGTTATAATGACAACTTAGTGGGGGAAAAGTTGTATTAAAATTTAAAGGTAAAATAAGTTAAAATGTGAAGTTATTTAACTAAGTTAACGGGGATAAGTTATGAGCATTAGACTTTAAACAATCATGTTACCCCGATGTTAATAAAAGTACATGTAATATTATAAGTTGTTCGAGAATTGTTCGAGGAACATAAGTGGACATGATAAAGTGGACTCCGGTGACAGGTATGGTTTTCTTGCAACCTGTGTCCTACCGGATTACACCGGCTTGTATGCCAATGTGTTTTCTGTATGTTTGCCACGTTGTAAGATAAAACATGTAATGAGTTTATAGTAATTCATTTATGTGGCGTGTTCAATTTCGATACCATTTAACCTCGAAAGTGTTAAACCTTAGCTAACTGAGTCTAGGATCACATGAGAGTTCGGTACTCGGATTAAACGACCCGAACCATGGGCGTTCTAACCACGGCTATGCGTGTGTTAATTGTGTGATATTTGTGTGTGTATGTAGGGGCCTCCCTTGTATGTGTAACCCAGTTGTAATACAGTATGATGTGGGGATGTGATAGACTCCATATTGGGGTTCTAACTAGTATCTAAAAATGAGTATGTACTAACAGGGGTGAGGAATCCGGTTAGGCCGGTCGCGCGTTGTTGGGAGTGGATATCCTTTTTAGCCTTACCCTCCTCTCTGTTATGGTTGTTTCCCTCACGGGTTATGATCTCCCTTTAGCTTACTCCAAAGCTTAGCTATTCTGACTTATGATCAGTTTAGGGGGAACATGTGTTTGTGTGGTGTGTTCGGGCCACAAAACCCAAACCATCTTAACTTAAGTTACTCGTCCGACTATTAGGACGGTAATGAGTGCTGTATAACGAGCTTATCATGAGGGTGACATCATTCTCTAGGCTCACCAGTGAATTAACAATGTTTGGGTCGGTTCCTAAGAGAACCGTTCCCGTTATGTTATGTGTTATTGTTGTAATGCAATTTCTATTGCGATGTTGTTATGTGCACGGTGAAACGTGAAAGGTGTTGTTATGTAGTGTATGTTTTATGTTGTAAAATGTGGAGTATGTGGATCATGGATATGAATCCCAGTTTGGGATAAGAGGCGTTTAAGGATAACCCGATTAATGGGTATGTGTCGTCTAATAAGGAAGTAGCTCCATTAGAGGAGAAACACTCTAGGGTTAATGAACACCATGAGTGACTTATCAAGTAGGAATGTGTTATCCGTTTGTTGAGCCCATTGAGGAGGAATGTTATGTGTTGTGTGTTTAAGTTTACATGCATGATTCAAATAAAATCAACCGCATGCTAAGACGACAATTAGTTGTGCGTGGTCCGGTACCATGCGGGCTGCGGGATTACCATACCAGCAAAGGTGCTGAGCCCCTTGGGGGCCACCCTTTCTCTTCTTTTCCTATTTCAGGTACAAAGAGGAGGAAGCCGTTCGAGAGTAGGACGGGGTAGTCGTTGTACATGGGTAATCATTTAAGTTGTATATATACAGTAGGTGTAGTAGGACCGAAATTGTTATCGGCATCAGTTTGTAAATACTCGGTACAGTTGGAAGGTATGTGTATTTTGTTGTTAATGGAAAGGGATAATAATGTGTAGTCGCTCGGGAATCTAGTCCATCAGACCGGTACAATGTTTATGTAATAGCCTTGTTAGCCACGTGGTGGTTAACGACGTGTAACACCAACGAGTTAAGTAATGTGATGAAGTATATTTTCCGCTGCAGATTGATTGTTGTTATGTGTTTGTTGTTGGATGGGGTGTTACAAAAAGTGGTATCAGAGCGAAGTATCGCTCTGATGACTGAATTACAGATCTTAGGAAGTACCGAGTTAGGATTTTAGTACTTTGGGTTAAGGGTTGAGTGATAGCGTGAGAGATACGCTAGTTAGGAGTAACCAGTGTGTACTGGAAACCTACTATATCCTTCCCGCCCTCCACAATCCCTGTTTTATAACTTGGGAAGGAACGCCAGAGAGATGGAAGTCCTCTCTTACTCGGGAATACCCGATCTGGCTGTTATAAAACACCTCTAAAGGTACGGAGAACCTGTCATACGGTAGATCCCGAAAACTGGGAATCCCGGAGACGGTTCCCATCTGAACAATGTTAACCGCATGAAATAGCGAAGAATGAAGAATCTTGTGTATAGAAGAATAGAATTTTCGGCAACCTGGGTCGACATGCCGAGCAGTCGAGAATAACTAGCTTGCAACGCACCGACCGTGCAACAGGCAAGAAGTGGATTAATGAAACCCGAGACGAGTGTCTACGGGACCACAGTTGTTAAATGATACACCAACGGTATACCAACCGACAAAGGAACTACAACGTAGTGCCCAAACAAGAGACAAGTCTCAGTAACCACGACAATGCGTGGAACGGGCTACGAGAGAGGAAACAATACAAAAAAAGGGGACTCCAAGAATGGGAGATACCCCAGTTAATAATTATCATGTGAATACAGTGAGGAGTCGCCCAGAGGGTTAATTGTCAAGAATGTAGGATCAAGTGAGGGCCAACAAGGTCACTGATGACAGTGTGGGTAAAAACAATACCACAACCGGTATGTGTTTTAAACCGATAGCCAGTTAGCATGGCGCACTTGCCATGGCAAGTGCTGCTATAACAGGGCTGTTCGGGGAAGTTTTAACAACTACAAAGTACTTGGTAAAGTGCCACGAAGTTAAATGAGATCATTATAACCATGGAGGGGCTTAATAGCCTAACCTTGTAATTAGAAGAAGTACACCAGTCAGCAAGAAGCTGGATTTGGTTAAGGCAAGAAGACGTTGTGAAACCACGAAAATTTTTCTCTCAAACCCAGATTTATTCCAAACTCTTTTCTTTCAAAATCAGATTTTCTTTCAAACCAACACTTCTTTCTACCTTCTTTTAAGAACCAAACCAGAGGACCTACACCGGCCTCAGTGCCACATGGTAGGTAAGTTATACCCAGTTTACTTTTGAATAACCGAAAAGGGACCGATAAACCCAAGGGTAACAACCCGAGGGAATGGATTGAGTTCATGGTAATACAACAGTGGATAGACTTTCCTTGATTAAGTTCAGGAAGCACAGAATGTATATTGTCACAAAACAATACAAGGGAGTTGACAACAGAATACTTCACCTAGGCGTGTGACGAACACTACGAGTGTACCAACTGTAATGTGGGACGACCACACTCCGTGAGGAGCTGTGGGCCTGACAGACCTACTTATGGGTTAGTTGGGTAAGTAGCAATGTATCAGTAGGGTACCCCACATATGTATACGAGTAGAGTCCGAAACACGGGAAGTAGTCGACTCCGTACTACGGTCAGCAGTATAAGTCAAATGAGAGCTAAGGATTACCAGGAATGGTGGAAGTTAAGAAACTCAGTTAAGTTAACGAGACTAAAGGAATTAGTGAATTCATTTTCAAGGAAATGTTTAAGAGTCAGGAGGTGCGAAGTGCACTAACTGTAATATAAAGACAGCGTATATGTCTTAAGGATCCTCAGGGGATAAACATGATAGCTGGAACGGTGACCCAGCCTGTACACGGCAAGCAGATGCCTAATGTGGACACATTAGTGTGCAAGGAACGGGATGAAACTCCCAGAATGAGTACCTACACTACCAGGAAGTGTTGATCTTCACAGAAGAAGATAATAAGCCAGTTAAGAACGTAAACCTATAAGTGTGAACCTGGTGTAATGGCATAACCTAGCAACACCCAGGAGCAATCCTTGAAGGGTGTTCACATCGACGCTAATTGTACGAGATGACATGACAGAAACACAGGGGTTGAAATTAACACCCAGTTTAGACATAAGTTGTCAGGAGACGGACTGACAATCCAAAGGGGCATCCCATGAAAGGAAACGTGATGTAACGACCTTGTCATGGATCCCAATACAACCTCTAACCACGTAATGTTGTACAGAGAAGTACATGTGTGTGTGAACCGTCCACAATGGACAGAGCTCGAAGCAGTAAGGCTCATAAGCCACAAATGAAATGTGTTACGCAAATTAGATTGATTGCAGAAGTTTATGTTGTATAAGTGAATAGAGTGGTAAACGAACCACTGCATTAAAAGTGAGGATACCTCCCGATACTGTGAAACTGCTGGAGCGGTAGGTAGTTATGTGAACCAAGCTCAAGAAATATTTAAGGATGGACAATATTATTATTATTTGAGAGAACAGTTAGTTTAGTAGCTTGTGAAGCACCCGGCTGAATAACAGCGGCTTGTAACTCTAGTGAGCTACGCTCCAGGAGCATTCGGTAGTCATCCAAATGAATGGCGAACCATAATACGAAGGATGTAAGTATGTATGTGGAAGTTAATGTGACAGTAAATGCACCATGTAAGTTAGTGTTATACAAGGAGCACGGTGCGCAGTAAGCGACCGTTGTATAAGTATTGTTAACCGATAAGTGATAGCAAATAACTAGGCAGTAAGCCAGTAGCCAGTATTACGAGATCAGAATCTCAATGAAAAACAGTGTGAATTCCGTTGCGAATCGCATGAGAGATTTGCTGCCAAGAGTTTACGCCTCTGCACTCTGTATGACTGAGTGTTTTGGTATTGCATTTGCGCAGTAATGATCGAGTGCGATAGCTAGGATTCGGGAAATGTTAATTGTGGTGGAAACAGAAAGCAGCTTATAACGCTATAGTGACTGATGCATAGGAAATGCCAAGGACGTACCAATGGAAGAGTACTTGTACAGAACCAAATGTGTGAGGCATGATTAAGAATAAGTGACTACGGTAGCACTAAATACCAAATATTGGTATGGAACATACCTTGAGTTTGGGTGATAACCGAGAGAGCACTACACACTAGGTAGTAGCTCAACCTCAGCTGACAGTAAGTCTGAGGGAAACAAGTCAATCATTGTGAAATAGCGTAGCAGTAGTTTACGCAGTAAGTCATCTTGAAACTCACCGAATTCGCTCACGGTAAGAGATACCACGCGTCGGTTGAGAAACCGTTATACAATACAGTAAGAATAACGAATGGGGCAAACTAAGCCCTACAATTATTAGAGTTTCGCAGCAGAGGCCAGTGAACCCATACTTCAGATACCGAATATGCATGGTGAATACGAATAAATGGCTAATTATGAATGCCTGGAAGCCTCACAAGCCAGAACCGAAACCAGTTAAGAGTTAAGCAAACTCCAATGAGAATTCTTGGTTTAGGAACTAAACCACCGCTATGGTTAAGATCCTCTAACCAGAATGCATTGTATAATAGACCGCGTGGAAGTCAAAACACTTCACGACGACAGAACATTTTAAGCCAATGTTCAGTGACTGATTACGTGGGCGTAATCCCTTTTTAAGGGGGGTAGAGCGCAAAACCACTTAGTGTGTATTACCGTACAAGTGTACGTGACTTATGTTGTGCATAGCACAAAATAATCTGTTTTGATGATTGGTGTGTGTGTTAAACATACGCATTCATTCATGGTTTAATTGTGGTAATTGCGCACAGAAGATGCGAATACCATTGTGATAAGTGTGTTATTTGTTAACAGTTGTGTGTGATAGTACAAGTGTGGGGAGTAGAGAAACTCCCGGGGAACAAAACCCCTACAGTGTATAAATGTGAAACTGTGTGTTGTATTTTGATAAAATATATGTGTATATATATACTATATAGTGATTCATGAAAGGGTATGAAACCGACATCGAACCTAGTGAGAATAAAATTCCCTAGGTAACAGCATAAGGTGAATGGAAATAACTGATAAACAAAGTTCTATCCTTTGGAGATGTTATGATCATGATTAGAATGATTTAAAAGATAGAAAATTGGAAATGAGTGATTTATTTGATGCTTGAAAATGAAGTGGGAAGTGGAACTTGATTTGCATGCGATCAAGGGAAGCCGAACACAAATTGGGGTGGAAGGATAGTTCGACACTGATGCTGATCACATTAGGGTTGAATGATTCTTGAAGCTCCCCTTAAGTGGTCACAAATAACCACGCTAAGAAAAGAAGCAAAGAGCATAAGTTGGACTTGGAGTTGTGTGTGTTTTCAAAAGGATTTTCAATTGGTGCTTTCAAAACAATCGATTAATAGTTTGAATAAAGGATTCTCTTATACTTAACCTAGTAAAGAATATTTTTGTAGTACTTGCTCACGAGCTGAGGACGTATGAGCCTTCGTCTTCGACCGGTGACATGAGAAGTATATATGTTAAAGATTAAGTGATTGTTTTGATCTCCCAAAGGGACGGGGACCAGAAGATGTCCATCGCGACCGGGTTCTGCGGGATCACAGTGTATGTAAAAGATATTTTGGTTGCCATACATGCTAAGACATGTTGTGTGGTATGTGTAATAATATTTTGACCTTGAGTTCCAAAAGTGTATGTTATCAAGACCTATGAGTCTAAATGTTGTTGTGTTACATAGACCTATGTGTCTAAAGGCTGTTATGTTATCAAGACCTATGTGTCTAAATGTTGTTATGTTACCCAAGACCAGAGAGTCTAAGGGTTGTTATGTATGTGCAAATATTGTTAAGATACCCGGACCATTGAGTCCAAGGTTATCATGTGAGTATGTTATGTTATGTATGGATGTGAATATGTTACCCGGACCATTAAGTCCGAGGTTGTGATGTAAAGTATGTTTGGTTATGGAAGTTTATTTCCAAGTGATTCCTGCGTTCTAAACCAAAAGATGTGTGGGAGTGTGAACTTCGAGGACGAAGTTCTTTTAAGGGGGGTAGATTGAAATACCCCAAAGCTTAATATGTTGTTAAACATTTAAACTATGGTATGTAAAGGCTAAAAAGTGCCTTAGAAACATCAGTGAACAATTTAAACCATAGTAAAATGCAATAAAGCACTAAGATACAGTTTGTGCAAAAACATGCTCTAAGCTTGGAGTGAACTTGGTTAGGACCCAAAGAGCCTACCAAGACTTAATAATATTCAATTATGATTTAATAAGGCTAATTAAGTCCTTAGGAAACCTTGGTAGACAATTAAATCAACAAAAAACACAAATAAATGCCTTAAAGTCAATATGGGCAAAAATGTGCTCTAAGCTTGGGATAAATTTGTATAAGACCTAAAGGTCATACCTATACCTTAATTATATGTTAATGATATAAAACCAATTACCAAAGAAAACCAAGCTTGAAAACAAGTTAAACACGAAATGTGCTTTAAGGAGTCTTAAAGCACATTTTTGAAAAATTGTCTTGTAAATGAGTTTTGAGTGGCTAAATGTCCATAATTACTCTTTAATTAATATGTGTACTACTTAGTATCACATTGGAAGTCTAGATCAATGAGAATCAAAAATTTCACATCTATGTGCCTTGTTTTTAGTGAATAATAACTATTATAAGCTAGTTTGTAACATATGTTATTATAAGTAATTTAATTGGTCAACTAAGACAAAAACACCCTAAGTAACTAAAGGGGCCGGTTTTCATGGTGTGAGTCACCACCCTTGCTATTAGCACTTATCAAGTAAATACATAAAGGATAAAGCAAGTTACTATTTGCTTTTAACAAACAAATATCTAAAACTTGCTACTTACCTTCTCATTCTCTCATTTCTTTTGTTCCCACCGTAGCCAACCCTTCTTCCTCCTCTCTCCATCGGTTTGCAGCAGCTCTCACACCATTCTCCATCTTTGAACTCTTATATCTCCTAGCTCTCTTTGCCAAATCAAAAACTAAGACCACCATTCTATTAGTTAAGTCAAGCTCTACAATCTTGTCTTTTCAAATCTTCAAGAACTCCATTTCGGTGCCATGAAGATTCACCATTGTTGGAGCTTGAGCTCACCTTTTCATGCCTTTTCATTCTCCTTTGCTTCAAGGTAAGGAAAATCAAAGAAAAACAACATTTCCTTCATGTTTGTGTGTTGTCCGAAAATCACCATTGATGGTGTCTTTACCTTACATGTTTTAGCTTCATTGAATCTTCCAAGGGCTAGGAGGATTCCTCTCTTGATACTCATTCAAGCTCTCTTCCAATTCCAAGGTAAAACAATTACCTTAATGTGTTATGACAACATATATAACCTAGGGTTTGTAAATGAGTTTAAGCATGAAGCTTGAATGCTCATTGGTGTTACTTGTATATTGATTAGAACATTGACAAGTAACCAAGTCCTCTTGCCGATTTCCAAACAAGGAAGAACAAGAGTGTACAAGTAAAAATCTTGAGAGGAAAAGAGGTAAACAAACTATCTCAATGTAGTTTAAATGCCTTAGGAAAAATGAGCTTGATTTGCTTAATAAAATACCTAAGGAGCCAATGGTGAATGACCTAGTAAAATGCTCTCAAGGAAACTATTAAAGGGCATATGTGTTGTTGTATGTAATTGCAGGTCAAAGGCATTAGTTATGTGGGAAATTCAGTGTTTAAGGTTTATGCAATTTAAGGGCCTAAGAGCCATGTTATTTAAGGGCCTAAGTGCCAAGCAATTTAAGTTTATGCACTATATTGTGATGTAGTGTAAATTTGGTGAAGTTTTATGTGTGAGGAAGTTCTTGATGGATTTTAGGTGTTCTTGAATGAAATAAGGTAAAAACCTAAGTGTTTGGATGTGAGAATATACAAGAGAAGCTATGGCAAAATTTGGAAAAATATAAGAAGTTCTAAGTGTTTTAAAGGAGTTTTGGTGAACTAGGAAGTGTTAAAAATGAACAAGTGTTTTACTAGGGAAGAAAGCATGTATTAAGGTGATTTAGAGTGATACAAGGATTTAGGTATCATCTTGGAAGTTCTAGGAATTCAATGAGTGTTTTTAAGGAATGTATTAAAGTCTTGGAGAAGTTTGTTTAAGGTTTAGGTCATGTTGATGTACAAGGAATAAATGATGTTTAGGTAAGATGTGGAAAGGAGATTTAGTTAGTAAGAAAGGATGTTGGGAAATGGTGTTATGATGGTGAGGAATTTTGGTATGAAATGATTAAGTGTTTAAGGAGTTACAAAATGAGTTTTATGGAGGTTATATGAAGGGTTAAATGTGCCAAATGATGTTAGAACACATTATAAGGCTTGAGGAAAAGTTTGGAGAAAGTTTGACAAGTTTTGGACAAGTTCTGATGTTGTCCGACCCAGGGTGGGTCGGACAGCCCTGTTAGTTCACCCGTTGAGGGTTCTGGAATGGTCCGACCCAGAGGTCTTGGGTCGGACATGGGTCGGACAGGTGTATTTAAAAGACGGGAAAAGTTTCTGGAATGGTCCGACCAAGTTGTGGGTCGGACGGTGGGTCGGATGGCCCAAAATATGTAAAAAAAAACATTGTTTAAGGTTATAGGATGGTGGGGATTATTAAGTAATGATGTTATAAGATTGTTAAGGACATGTTAAGTGAGTTATAATGACAACTTAGTGGGGGAAAAGTTGTATTAAAATGTAAAGGTAAAATAAGTTAAAATGTGAAGTTATTTAACTAAGTTAACGGGGATAAGTTATGAGCATTAGACTTTAAACAATCATGTTACCCCGATATTAATAAAAGTACATGTATATTATCAGTTGTTCGAGAATTGTTCGAGGAACATAAGTGGACATGATAAAGTGGACTCCGGTGACAGATATGGTTTTCTTGCAACCTGTGTCCTACCGGATTACACCGGCTTGTATGCCAATGTGTTTTCTGTATGTTTGCCACGTTGTAAGATAAAACATGTAATGAGTTTATAGTAATTCATTTATGTGGCGTGTTCAATTCCGATACCATTTAACCTCGAAAGTGTTAAACCTTAGCTAACTGAGTCTAGGATCACATAAGAGTTCGGTACTCGGATTAAATGACCCGAACCATGGGGCGTTCTAACCACGGCTATGCGTGTGTTAATTGTGTGATATTTGTGTGTGTATGTAGGGACCTTCCTTGTATGTGTAACCCAGTTGTAATACTGTATGATGTGTGGATGTGATAGACTCCGTATCGGGGTTCTAACTAGTATCTAAAAGTGAGTATGTACTAACAGGGGTGAGGAATCCGGTTAGGCCGGTCGCGCGTTGTTTGGGAGTGGGTATCCTTTTTAGCCTTACCCTCCTCTCTGTTATGGTTGTTTCCCTCACGGGTTATGATCTCCCATTAGCTTACTCCAAAGCTTAGCTATTCTTACTTATGATCGGTTTAGGGGGAACATGTGTTGTGCGGTGTGTTCGGGCCACAAAACCCGAACCATCTTAACTTAAGTTACTCGTCTGACTATTAGGACGGTAATGAGTGTTGTATAACGAGCTTATCATGAGGGTGACATCATTCTCTAGGCTCACCAGTGAATTAACAATGTTTGGGTCGGTTCCTAAGAGAACCGTTCCCGTTATGTTATGTGTTATTGTTGTAATGCAATTTCTATTGCGATGTTGTTATGTGCACGTTGAAACGTGAAAGGTGTTGTTATGTAGTGTATGTTTTATGTTGTAAAATGTGGAGTATGTGGATCATGGATATGAATCCCAGTTTGGGATAAGAGGCGTTTAAGGAACCCGATTAATGGGTATGTGTCGTCTAATAAGGAAGTAGCTCCATTAGAGGAGAAACACTCTAGGGTTAATGAACACCATGAGTGACTTATCAAGTAGGAATGTGTTATCTGTTTGTTGAGCCCATTGATGTGGAATGTTATGTGTTGTGTGTTTAAGTTTACATGCATGATTCAAATAAAATCAACCGCATGCTAAGACGACAATTACTTGTGCGTGGCCCGGTAGCATGCGGGCTGCGGGATTACCATACCAGCAAAGGTGCTGAGCCCCTTGGGGGCCACCCTTTCTCTTCTTTTCCTATTTCAGGTACAAAGAGCTGGAAGCCGTTCGAGAGTAGGACGGGGTAGTCGTTGTACATGGGTAATCATTTAAGTTGTATATATACAGTAGGTGTAGTAGGACCGAAATTGTTATCGGCATCAGTTTGTAAATACTCGGTACAGTTGGAAGGTATGTGTATGTTTTGTTGTTAATGGAAAGGGATAATAATGTGTAGTCGCTCGGGAATCTAGTCCATCAGACTGGTACAATGTTTATGTAATAGCCTTGTTAGCCACGTGGGTGGTTAACGGCGTGTAACACCAACGAGTTAAGTAAGTGATGAAGTATATTTTCCGCTGCAGATTGTTGTTATGTGTTTGTTGATGGATGGGGTGTTACAATATGTGTGTCGTATAACGGGTGTGATGTGATGCATGTATGATTGTGTTATGTGATGGTAATTGTTTAAATTCTCGCATCATTTATTGTGCGCGAACGTCCTTCGGGACTAATACTACGTCGACTATAGATCGACTTATATAAAACACATATACATTTAATGTGATGTGTGATTGTGGTTGATTGATATAACACCCCAAATATTATGATGGGATATATATGTATTAACCTAAGTAATTTACTTAGGTATGGGACACGACATTGTCAGTCTCTAGAGCACGACTCTAACATGATCACTACCTAGATGACTTCTAGGCATGCGTAAGACCCATAGGGCAGCCAACAAATAAATAATATTCTCCATACCTAAAACTGTAACTGGGTAACTGACTGACTAAGTCAAATGTTGGAGAGGGTATGAGTGGATGGTTTACCTTAATCCAGTTAGTCATTGGCTACTGGTCGCGCGTTGAGATCTCTTGAGTTAACCCGGATCGGGTTTACTCTGGTTTACCCTGTTCGAGCCTAGATAGATTGACGGGTATGGTGATAGCATGGGCGCCTTTAAAAAGGCAAAGGATGGATGCTTTTAAAAAGGCAAAGTGAATGGGCACCTCGTGTGCATATGGGACTACCGTCCAAGTGAGTTTATTTCGGGTTGTCCTAACTGGCGCCCGACAGTGCTAACTAATTAAAGAGTTATGTGGGGGCCCGGGGGGCCGACCGATGTGGTATGAGATAATTAATAACGTGCGTGAATTAACGCCTTTGTTGAATTGTCTGTTGTATTGTTATGGTGCTTGTATAATTGAAATGACTGTTGGGTGTGGATTGTAGTGATTGCTATAATTGTTTAAATTACAGCCATTCATGAGTTTACTGCTTATCATACTTGTACACCGGTAAAGCATGTAACGAACTTAATAATGGCGACCATGACTATTAAGTGACCAATAGGGTCCAGGCTCGGCATACTCCCCGTTTATCGCTGAGCCTTTATGGCATTGCTGCAGGTGACGATTTCCGTTGAAGCCGAAGTGCGGGGGCCGGGTAGTAGAGTTTTATTTTACTGCACGGAAGTTCATTTTGTAATAGGACAGTTGTTAGTTTACTCTACTATGGATGAAGTATACAGTCGGGATATTAGATGCTCACTTGTCATAGAGTTTGATTATGGAGGTAGGATGATGTAAAGGTTAGTATCTCGTTATCACTGTGGTTATGTATGTTTTGATGGTGTTGGTTTGTTTCGTTATTTCTATTTCTGCTTCTTTACTCGCATGGGCGAGTAATGGCATGTGGCACCCGAGTGAGATGTTCTTACTGTGAGACTTCCGTTGTGAGACGATATTAATTAATGCCATGTGAGTGATCATGGCGTGATTATCGAGTGAGGTGTTACATTGTTACTCACAAGGGTGAGTAACGGCGTGTAACACCAAGGATAGATAGTTTTATTTTCCGCTGCGAACGTTATTTATTATGCTTCAACTTGCGACGTTATTACAGGTTTAGGATTAGGGGTGTTACAATATGGAAACTAGATAAATAGAAATTGGATGAAGTAAGCTTGAAGATGAAACAAATTCAATTTTATTAACATTTTTCTTTTAGAAGTTCTCTTTGTTCTATGAGCTTTCTAAAATGACCCCAAAAGAGAGATTATAACGAATATCGCAATTCACAACACAAATTGAAAGGTGATAAACAAATCAACTTGAGACAACATGCTAAAGCTATTCAATGGCAACCTACTATAATAGCTAAAGAAGATACAAATATTAACCTATGCTAAGATGTTTGTTTCACCTATGATCATGCCCTTAAAAAGAGATTCTAACATTTTCACATGCTAGGAATACTGTAAAGATCATGATATAAAGCCACATGAGTAAATTCATCCTAAGACTGCAACAAGAAATAAGAACAATAAATACAGATTATTACAACACAATAAAAAATTCTAAATGAAGAGCTGCTACGGGGCCACATCGACACCGTCTCACTTGAGCTGATAGGGATCCGAGGTGCACCAATCGTTACTCATGTTTGAAGTGAAGACCCCGGTAGTCGGAGCCAAAATCTCACTTCCTAGTCCCAAAACACTTTCCCGTTCCTTAAGCATTATGTATATGCCATAGAACACAACTACGAGAAAAGAAGATAAATTCGTGTTGAGAGAATGAAATACGGTTGGGATATGTGCAATGGGATCATACATCCCCTCTCAATTAGAGAAAATTGGGAAATCTAATCATATCCCACATCTCAACCTTGAACATAGAAAAAAGTTTTAGGCTGCCAGCAAATACTATGAATTGTAAGATGAATCAAGCAAAGGGGTTGAAACTCAGATCAATTCATCATATTAGATTGTGACTCAAGCCAAGAAGAATGGATTGTGAGTCATTTGGGATCATAGCTAGACCCTGAATATGTAGGGTTTCCATTTGTGGAAGGGTTTTTCATATCATTTCCCTATAAGATGAAGAATTAATAAAGGACCTTCAACCGATGAGTGATTTACCTAAACAACTAGAGCATTCGGGTAACTATCACCCCAATCTATGTTTTTATTTAAGCACAAAACAGGGGCAAGTTTGTGTGCTAGTATTAAACTGATTTCCAAAACCAATATCAATGAGCAAGGGAGCAAGATTAATGTTAGAAGCAAATGTAATTTCCAAACTCAAATTCAAGGCGCAAAAGAAACATTGTTTGCAATCGAGAAGGCTGACGGATAGAATTTCCTAGCCCATGCAGAGTTGTCATAAAGCTCAAAGTCCACAAGTTCAGCCTATATACAAATTCAAGCCCAAGCCTCAAGAGAGTGTACCTTGGTCAAAACACAAAACCAAGGTGTTAGCAGTGGAGGGACCTAAACCACTAATGCAAAGACAGTAAGTATCACATGAGATTAATCATCAGCCGACACAACGTCACCAAATAGATTAGTAAACACTAGCAACATGGGCCTCGATTCCCAAAGGACGGAAAAGGGTAGAGGCCAAAGATTCATAATTTCAATTCAAAATATAAGGCTCGACAATGAAACGAGATGACAATGCTTAACCCAACCCCAAACAGAATTTGGTCATTGCTAAGTAATACTAAATTTAATCCCCTAACCTTCATCACAAATGTATTAATAACATCACAACAGATTAATAAGCAAAATTCAAACAAGATTTCCAATCCCATTAGAAATGCTGGTGAAGCACGAAGTTCGCAAACTAGACATGCAAGGCTCAAAACCACATTTATAGCAGTCCACATACCTGAGTTTCACTTCCATCAATAAGTGTATACTTCGTTAGATAGCAAAGCAAAAGAGGGAAGATTGAGTCAAATATTCAACACAAGGTGGTATAAGTATTGCCCGAGTTAACAAACATGTTGAATTGGCCTTCAAAGCCCAAAACCAACACGAGACCTGAAGAAATTGGTATTTGAAACCCAATCAGCATAATGAAGCCAAGATTCAAAGTACGCAACCCATATTAATCTTCCAAATTGAATTCAACAAAACATGGACCCTCAAGGTCTATTGGGACAACTACGCAAGGTCATAAGCTAGATCAACCAACCAAATAGATTCGATACCCAACCGAGCATAGTAACAACATTTGCACAGAAGCAAATCAAACCCAGTTAGAACTAGAGCCATAAATTAAATCAGAAACCGATCAAACTTATCTTCATGCGACCTCTCGAATCAGGAAACCCAAATATATCTGGGCCATGTATAAACTCAAACTCTTTAAGTTCAAGTACTCAGCTTGGCAGAATAACTCATGACGCCTAAGAGTCATTAGGGTAACTAGAAGATCATGGGGATATTTATTTAACTGATAGTTACAGAAGATAAAACCAACCAATTCCCATTAAGTAATTAATATCATGGCATAATTATGGGTTACAATCGCTCAAGCTTCCAATTGATGACTTCCAGGGACAATATTCCTAACTTCCGGGGAACACATCCGGAAGAACTCTACCCGGTCCCCGCTATTAGAAACACTTGACTAGAAGCTACCCCACCGGACCATCCTCCCCGGTCCAAGCTTAAAGACTTACCTCGGACCACTCTAAACTTAGGAAGTAGACACCCTTTAAAGCAATGAAATAGCTTATCTCTCTGATTATTGCTAAATCGTTATGGATCTTGAAGATATCGGCATCAAGATTAATGTTTAAGGTTTAACTATTATCTTAATTTGTTCCTTATCCAAATCTTATAAAAGTGTCAAGCAATCTCTTCTGCAACCAGAGCTCATTAACAACCAGCTAGTCAAGAGTGAAGAATCTCATAGTGTAGACTAGGCTACCTAAGGAAAGAACCAAAAGAAAGGGTTGCGGGAAAGCGAGACTTGAGACAAGTCTCACTCAAACTAATAATCAATCTAGTGTTACTAGACAATGAGCCGTGCTTACTGCGAGTCATCATAATGCTATAGATTTGGCGCGCTGGAATGGATCCACTTGTTTTTACCACATGACAGTGACACCTAGCACTGATTTCTTTGATAGGAAATTATAATCTATGCAAGGTTAATAGTATTGAAATAATGAGCGTTTCTGTGTCCGATGGTATGGTTAGAACTCGGATGTGTTATTTCAAAAGAATGTTTCCGGATCCAAACATAATACCTCATTTTGCATCAAAGTTAGACTAACTAAAAATGCACAAGCTGTTTGAACTTTTTTACATTCATATATTTATTTTATTGCATAGGCCCAGTTTTTGTTAGATCATCAAAACGAATTTATCTTATTAGTCATAAATGTTCAAAAATCAAAATACATATATAAAATAATTTATTCGATTTTAGATTATTCTCAACGAATCACAACTACAATTGAAATCTCTGATTTTTCTAGGGTTATTCGTTCAATACATAACACTAAATAATTAGAACAATGGCTGCGTTCGGTGAATGCTGTTTCCTGGCTGTTTGGGAGTGGTCCCCACGTGGGACCCACGTGGGTCCTACGTTATACTCAAATAATCTACTGTCACATATAAAACAACCACAAAACAGCCTGACCAAAACAACCACAAAATAGCCATGGCGGACGCAGCCAATGACCAGATGAAGAGTGATAAAAAGGAAGTCGATTGATTGTTGCGCTACAACAATTTCCGATAAAAAGCTCCGCACAGTAAAACCTATCGCATTTAGGCGATCTTGGTGGCGATTGCCCCATTTTTCTCGTCAAGTGGCGTAGAAATTGGTCCTGCTCCAGGTGAAGAAGAAATTCCTCTCTCCGACAGGTTCCTCCTCAAGTGGACAAATCGATTCCTCCATAGTGACGATTTGTTTACTCCATCTATCGCGTTCGAGTAGACTTTTCTTTGGTCTTGCTTGAATCTCTGCTCAGTCGCGGCTCAAATTATCTCACCAGAGTAGTGGAACAACGAAACAGGAAATGGATAGTTGGTCCAGGATCGATTAATTTGTGGACGGACAGTTTTATATTGATTTGGGTTCTGGTGGTACTTCAGAGGTTGCGGCTGCAGGTATCCCTGTTCAGGTGATGGTGGAGCCTAACCCTTTGCTCATCAATTTTTTCAATTGTTGAAGGCTGACGAAGAAGGAAGTTTGCAGAGGTAGTTGACCGATTGATTTATCATCTACTTCATGTCTACCTGCTGATCTTTGGAATCAGCTAGAGGTTTGATACTCTTTGTTAAGATGTCGAGACTAGCCTGAAGTTTGTGGAAGTTTTGCTTGCTGTTGAGAGCACTGGTAGTTTTTGTTCGTATCAATTCAACTCTAGACTGGGGTTATCTGCTCTGGTATATATGTTCTTGAGTTATCAATGAGTTGCATTACCTTTAATTGTAGGGGTTTGGGTAGCCCAAGTGCTGTTTCGTGGGTTCTAGTTTGATTTTTAAATACAAACCGGATCTAATTTTCTTAATTGAGACTCACAAATTAAGTGCAGATATGGATATGGTCTTTGAAAAGTACCATCAGTATAAAGGGATGGCGGTCAGTAGCAAGGGCAGGAGTGGTGGTTTTGCTCTTTTGTGGAGGAGTGATTTATTGTTGATATAGTCAATGTCTCGGATCATCATATGGCTGCAGAAGTGAGCTTTCCTGGGAACATTTGCTTTCATTTTACAGGATTTTATGGCTGGGCTAACTGGCAACTTAAATATCTCTCCTGGAGATTAATGAAAACTCTTAGAAAGCAAGTGTTCAATCCTTGGATCGTAGCGGGTGATTTCAATCAGATTCTTTTCTCATCGGAAAAAGTTGGTGAAAAAGTTAGAAGTGAGAATGTTATGGAACCATTTAGGGAAGCTGTCCTAGAGAGTGACCTAATTGACTTGGGCTTCTTTGGGGACAATGACACTTTCACCAATGGTCAACTAGGTGATAAACACTCCCTTTTGCGTTTGGATAGGGCTTTTGGATGCTCAAAGACTCTTAATCTTTTTCCTAATATCTCAGTTCAGCATCTCCATCGACAAAAATCTGATCATAGTCCTTTACTTTTCAGATTCTTTGGCAGTCATCGTATCCCAGCAAGGCTGTTTAGATTTGAAAATACTTGGATCTCGGATCCAAGATGCCTTCAGATTGTTCAGGAAGTGTGGGGTATTGCAAGTCAGAACTGGAACTTCTCTAGCCAACTCTGCTCTCAAAAGCTAAAGAGTGGGGTGGCTGGTCTATTGGCAAAATACGCTGTAAAATGAAGTCAAAAGAAAAAGAATTGGCTATTCTCAATAAAGTCCACCCTACTATTGGTACTCTTGCGAATAAAAGAAGACTCTTGTTAGAAATTGAACTTCTTTCATATAGAGAAGAAGTTTGGTGGAGACAAAGGTCAAGAGATAGTTGGATTGTTAAAGGGGATAAGAACACGGGTTATTTCCACGCCAAGGCTTCTTTCAATAGAAGGAGGAAAGAAATTTTGGATTATTTAATGAGAACCATGAAATGAAGTGCTCCTGGAATCAGATCCAGCAGATTGCTTCCAGTTACTTCCAGACGTTGTTCACCTCCACCGGCCCAGTTATTAATCCTCAATTTGGTAATGCAGTTCGAGGTAAACTTCAGGTGGAACATGTTGATGAACTCAAAAGTGATTATTCTGTACAAGAGATTGCAAGAGCAGTGCAGCAGCTGGGCCAAAATAAAGCCCCAGGCCCTGATGGCTTCAATGGGAATTTTTTTAAAACTTATTGGAATACGATTGGAAATCAAGTCTCGCAGACTGTCATTGAGATCCTTTTGGGTAAGCCTATGCCTGATCATATTAATCATTATCTCATCACTTTAATTCCTAAGATTAAAGGTGCGGTGAATATTGAGGAGTATCGACCTATTGCTCGTTGCAATTTTATTTATAAAATTGTGGCAAAAGTTCTTGCTAATAGAATTCAGCATATGCTTCCCTCGTTGATATCTTATAACCAAGCTGGATTTGTTGGAGGTAGACTTCTTACAGATAATGTTATTCTAGCTGGTGAAATGCATCATTTTATCGATAGATGTTCAGCTACAAAGAAAGGTTTCTTTGCTCTAAAAATGGATTTGAGCAAAGCTTATGATAGGCTAGAATGGGACTTTCTAGAAAATATTCTCCAAGCTATAGGATTTCCTTCTCAATGGCTGAAGCCAGTTATGATTTGTGTTAAATCGGTGAAAGGTGCTATCCTTGTCAATGGAGCACCAGGGGAATACTTTAATCAAAGTAGGGGTATTCGACAGGGAGATCCTCTGTCTCCCTTCCTGTTCATTCTAGCTCAAGAATCGCTCTCTAGCTTCCTCAATCAGGCGGATGCTTCTGATAATATCATGGGATCAAATTAGCTCCTAATTGTCCTTCCATTTCTCACTTAGCCTTTGCTGATGATGTCATAATCTTTGGTAAAGCTTCAAAAGGTAATGCCAAGGCTCTACAGGATATTGTCAGCAGCTTTCTATCATCTTCAGGTCATTGCTTCAATCTTGCCAAATCTGAGCTGTTATTCAATAAGAAACTCAAGTCTGAGATCAAAGATGAGATTATCAACACTTTCAATGTTGAGGAAGTTAAGAAATTTGGGAAATATCTTGGTCTCCCTTGAAGGTGGGAAGAAGCAAAATAGAACTATTTGATTATCTCATTCAAAGGGGGGGAAAAGAATTACAGAGTGGAACAGGCCTATGTCTCAAGCAGCTAGATCTGTTATGGTATCAAGCGTTCTTCAATCTATCCCCACCTTTACTATGTCTTTGTTTCAGCTCCCAAAAGGTATCATTTCTAAGCTTAATTCTATCTTCTCATTCTGGTGGGGAGGGAAAAAAGACTCCAAGGCAATGCATTGGTTAAAGTGGAAGAAGGTGTGTAACAATGTTGAGTTTGGGGGTCTGGGTTTCAAGGAAATTGAGAACTTCAATAAAGCTCTCATTATCAAACAATTATGGAGAATTCTTATTAACCCAAATTCTCTGGTTGCTGTTATACTCAAACAGCTCTATTTTCCTAATCAGACCATCTTACAAGCCTCTCCTGGTAGACATGATAGCCCAGTGTGGAAATCCTTCATTGCTAATGTAGAAGCACTCTCGTTGGGTGCTCGGATTAAGGTGGGGAACGGGGGAAAACACACACTTTTTGGGAAAACCCATGGCTTCCTAGAACAGATGGCTTCCTCATTATTTCTCCCAAACCAGTGTCGCACCTCAGGAAACAAACAGTTAGTGATTTTATTGATTCCAATTATGCTACTTGGAACATTCCTCTTCTGAATGAATGTCTTGTGAAGTATGATGCAGATTGTATTGCTTCTGTTCAGTTAGACCTATCTGCTAATGATTCTTGGGTCTGGCATTTCAATCAGAATGGGGAATACACTGTTAAATCGGGATATGAACAACTTCAGAATTTAAATGTTCAGCAAGTGGCTTCTTCTTCTAATGATATTTCAACTTCCAATGTGTTTCGAAAAATCAAATCTCTGAAGGTCAGCCCCAGAGTTAAACTGATCGGTTGGAAACTATTACATGCAATTACTCCTTGTCAAGCTAGTATTGCTAGGAGAATTGGTGGTTGTGATCGCTGTTTCTTTTGTGGAAATAAGGATACTATTATTCACTCTCTCTTTCTTTGTTGCTCAGTGACTGGGTTATGGAGTAAGCTGGTGAATACTGATGCTTTGAAAAACAGCAATGATGAGAACTGTATTGAATGGTTGAGATCTAAGATTGTCAGGTGGGATACAGATAGATGCAGACAGGTTCTGAATCTGCTTTAGATCATCTACGATGCAAGAAACAAAGTAAAACATAATCCTACTTTTGCTTGGTGGACAGTGATTGAAGCTAACAAGGCTTTCATTCTCCACTACCAAACTTTGCAGCAGGCTCCCCATCTGAATCGAGTAAGGATTGTAGTTGGCAACCTCCTCCAGTCGGAGTCAGTAAGATCAGTTGGACGGTTGTTGTGAAAAAAGGTCGCCCATCAAAGTGGGTGGGGTTATTCGTGATTGCAAAGGAGTCCCAATGGCTGGTTTCTGTAGCCAAATGAAAAGCACCTGTGAGGTGCAACATGCACAAATCATTGCCATCGGACATGGTATGGAACTTGCTCTTCGAGTAGGCAGCCATGCCATAGACTATGATAATATGCAGGAATGGTTGGTCCTTATTATGGTTAAGAATGGTTATTTCAACAGGTTATGGACCTATGATTGTAATAGGATTAAAGCTTTAACTTCTCTTTTTAGAATGATTGATTGGTCCTGTAATAGTAGTTACTCTAATTTCCCTAGTTTCCTTATTGTTAATTTAGCTAGCCCTCAGCAAGACAGTGTGCGATGGTGGTTAGGCAATGATCTTCCTCAGAAGATTAAATCAGCTTGTATTTTGGATTTTGAAGATAGCTAAACCAGTCACTCTTTTGACTGACGTTTGGCTATTGTTTGGTGTCTGGTTCCTTATATATATACATCAACTTTGAATCAAAAAAAAAAAAAAATGAAGAGTGATAAACGTGGCGCCCTGTATCAGTTTTTTCTGAATCAAAGTCAAAGAACTAACTCCTGCAAACACCGTTTGAATCCATCCCGTAATTAAAATTTCAATCACAACAATATCATCTGGCGAATTGCATCCAAAGATAAAAAAAAATATATCATCAGAACTACTGCGATCTCTGGTATAAGCAGCACTGTACTTAGGTAACAAAATAGCAAATACACAGACAATTCAACTCTTATCTTTCACCTAATTACATTAAACCCAATATCATCATCAGAAACAAAAAAAACAAAGACAAATCCATATGCACCAATAACCTACTCCAACTACAGTTTCGTCTTGTAACTGCAGACATGATCCGAGACACTCCTATTGGAAATGAAGACGGTGAAATTACACACACTATGGGCCATCACATGGAACTTGATGAAGTGGAACACAGTAACCTTACCGGAGATCGAAGTGTTAGCCGACAGCGGCAGTGTGCCAGCAATCACATCAGACAGCAGTTCTCTTGAATTCGAAAAAAAACTGATTCGTCATGAGGATTAGCGTCAGGTTCAGAGAAATAGTTTGCTGGGGGAACATACGCCCCGCGGGGATAGGCGCGTTGCCGACCTCTTCACCTCTATACTCCAGACGTGCGGAGCTGTTATCGTACTTGACCCGTCCTACCATATTCGGGTTATAGACTGAGACATCAACCCCCAAGCTGAGATTCAGATTCACTCCACTCTTACCACCGAAGAAGCCACCGAGTTCAATCGACGAGTTGATGTCCTCCAATGTTACGGAATCAACAGATATCACCGGACGCCGTAACTTGAAGACGGTGAAGGCTAGGATCAAGCCCACCGCCACCAACACGACTAATGCCGCTAGTGTAACCCAGAGGCAGACTTTAGCTTTCCTCCTCCTTCCGTCGCCGAGTGATCGGGCTGCGGACGGGTGTTCTACTGAAAAGAAGAAGAGAGGATTGTTTTGCTTAGGGATCATGAATCTTCCGCTTCCGCTGTCGCTGTTTGATGATTCATCGACGTCCCTTGCCCCCATAAGAAGATGATAAATCTACGCTACTGGAGGATTTCTACACAGCACATCGATCGAACTTACTCAATCTCTTACTTTCTCTCTTCGTCCGAAGCCAAACGGGTGCACCGATTATATTCTCCGTCCGGATTGAATCTGGCCTAACTGAATTGACACGAATGTGAGGTGATTTAAAACTGAATCGGACGAGGAATCGTGGGAGAAATTTAGGGAGATACCGAGAGCGTTGGTAAGGGAGTTATGATGGTTTGGCTAATCTCTTCGCGTGGGATAGTAGACCCTTCCCCAATCTATCTGCCCCGAAGAAGAAAGGCTACTGTTCTGTTCTAGGGTTTAATGAATGATACAATGTTCTCTTGGCGTAGATGTAGACTGCCAGATATGCAGATTGCCACATTGATAGGAGAATGTAAATGGCTACATTCCATTCTAGAACCCCGATTAATTGAGAACGGCGAGAGAGCAGATTAGGTAGAGGCGAATAGAGAGATGGGCTACGAGGATTCGGAATCGTTCGGTAATGTATAAAAACGGAGATTATGCACAAAATTCGAAAAAAAAAAAAACTAAAATAACAAATTTTTTACGAAAAGCCATCTAATTAGTCTTCTTCTCAAACTAACTCTTAATTATTCGAGCCACTTGATTATATCCGTGCCACTTAATTATTCGAGTCAACAAACTGAAGAAAGAAAAAGTTCTCGAATTTTGAAAACGAATTCCCTAGAAATTTAATTAACACCCGCCCTTTGTGAACTTTTTTCTCGCAGAGACTATTTCATAAGAAATATTTCCTAAAGTAATTACTTCTTATTTACTCATCTGTTCAATAGATGATTTCACCTCTACAAAACAATTAGAAAAAAAAACTAAGTTGAAGTATTTATATTGAGTAAAACACAACTTGTCAATATTTCTCAACTTCAAAACACTCCTTTTGGTCACAACTTGTATATATTTCACAACTTTAACAAAAAATAATAATCTTAAAACCTATAAATATTCCACAACTTCAATTGAAACATACACCAGTAATCATTGACAAAGACAAATGTTGATCATACAATCCTTAACTTCATTTGTTTACAAAATGTGATAAAAAAAAACAAGACTTCATCTACGTCTATGATGAACATAAGTCTCAAGTCCACCGGGTACAAGATTCTCAACCGTTGACGCAAAACTAGGATCAACCGCACGACCACTACGATCTCCTACACCCTGATTAAATTGGGGATCTTTATCCCTCTAAGGGGCTTGGGATAGAAGTGGAGCACAACAAAGGTACACCACAAGCGTCGAGTGGTTGACATCCATACTCGTGTCTACACCCGATGATGATACCCTGTGAACGTTTGAGATGCTCCCTGATAAGTATATAAATGAGCATGTTTTAAGGGATAATTTCTTGTGCTTTATCAATGTCTGTCATGCTCATTTCTTTACTTTAGCTAGTTTTCCTTATCTTTTGTGTTTTATTGATGTTCTTACACACTTGTTGCTTAAATAAGAGGATATATAACTCAACTAGGAGCAAAGTGGACAATGAGAGGAGTGTTTGGAAACAAACGAAGGAGAAATCTCACCACCTTGGAAGCTCTTCTTCAAACTTCCATGGCTATATCTTCCTTTTTTCTCTCCTATTTATGCTCTAATGGAGGAATGGCCTTCTAGTACCTAGGAATGAGGATTTTACCCTAAAATTCCTAAAACTTTGTTGTTGATTCTTGAATACTTTTGTAGCTTTATTTTAGTTCTTGGTCTTAGTGTATAATGATTGTTGAGAATTTGTGGCTCTTAAGCATGTCAACTTATAATTTAAGGATTGACTAAATTTGTTTTCAGTGTGTTGAATTTGTTGGTTTTGCTCTGAATCTATTAATAATTAGATCTTGAGATTGATTCTAGGTTGCCAATTAGTCTAGCATTAGTGTGGGTTTCTGTGGTAGTCACCTAAACCAAGAGAACTAAATCAATGTAATTTAGCCTCATTTTATCTAGAGATAAAAGTTTTTTTTCAAAAATAGGGTATATATATATGTATGCTTACATGCCTAGGATCGAGACTAAAGTTTAAGAGCAAATCAAGAGATTTAATCACAAATGGAAGGCATATGAAGCTACTCAAGTTGAGAGATTTAAACACAAGTGGAAGGCCTATGAAGCTAGTGAAATCAACACAAGATCTCAATGCCCAAATACCGAAACAAGGAAATCAATGGTGTGGAGGGTGATTTTTCGGTATGAGGGGGTCTATTAAGATATGGTTCTGACTGAGAAGTCGAGATCCTAGAAAATGCCATTCTGTGGAGGGTGAAAACCCGTTAATCTGGCATCCCTCAAATACCTACTAAATCGTCCGTCTTTCCCAGAAAGCTTAAGGGGAGTGCCAATGAACACTACACCCGCTCTCAATGGGCCCCACGCGGACTGATGCCTCTATAAGGCGGATTTGACTAGAGTCACCACCTAGTTTGACCTAAGATACTAGGAAGGAAAGGAGGGATGGTTCTAAGAACCGTTAGTTGACCCTGAAATTGTTGCCTATGGATAGGACTTATCTGGTCATTCGCAGAGATTCTATGTTGGGTTCGCACTGGGTTACACCCCTCAGAAATGGCAAAGACCACGACTTTGGATTGGTGCCCGAGGAAACCTCAGTCTCCAATTGTCGGGATTGCCTTCTTTCAAAACCTTGTTAGAGAGATTCAATTAAAGCCAAAGGATAGGATTAGGACGGGGAGAGAGAAAGAGAGTGGATGAGGCGAGCTTTTCTGCTAAGCCAGCGCCAAGAAGAGAAATTGGTGAATTCGAATGAGTATATAATGAGGATTTGGGAAAGTCCGAGGTTGAATGAATAGACAAGACCTAGTGTTTGAGGGTTTGAAGTATGTGAGAACTGAAGAAGGTTTGAGAGATATGAGAACCACCTTAGAAGGGGAAAATGATTTTTTGTTTGGAATGGGGTCGCACCCTAGATGGGCTGCCTACGTACTCAACTCCCTGTTGAGATCAGACCTTACGTAGTTCACGACTTTAGGATGAATTAGGGTTTTTTGAGGGTTTTTAGATGTTTGAAAGGTTAGTCTGTGAGACGTACGGGTCTGTGAGACGTTTGAAACCTAGAGATGTCGAAGTCTGTGAGACGCTTGGGTCTGTGAGACGCTCGGGTCTGTGAGACGCTCTGGTCTATGAGACATTCGAATCATTGGAATGACAAAGTCTGTTGGACGCTCAGGTCTATGAGACATTTAGAGTATAGAAGAAATTGAATGAAATTGAAATTGAATCGAAATTGAAACTGAATTGAAGTTGGAATGAATATTGATTTGAATTGAAATTGAGATGAATTTAGATTTGAATTGAATTTGGATTTGATTTGGAAAATGGGTTGATATGGATTTGAATTCTTGGGCTGCATTTGAAATGATTTTTGGGCCTCAAATTGAATTGATTTTGGGCCCTAAATTTGGATTGAATTGAAATGGAATTGAAGATGAATTGGATTTAAATCGAATTTGGAACTGATTTGAGCTGGATTGATTTTTGGACTGATCTTAAAATGGAATTAGGCCAGATTTGGGCTAATTTGAATTTGGGCCGGGTTTGAAAGTTGACCTCGAATTGGGCCTTGAATTGGGCTATGAAATATGGGCCAGACTTGGGCCTTGAAATGTGGGCCAGATTTGGGCTTGGAATGAAATGGGCTTGTGGGCCATGTCAAAAGTGGGTCGGGTTGAGTGATTTGGGCCTAATTCTGATTTGGGCCTTGGGTTTGGAATTGAATGTTGGACTTGACATGGTTTTTTGGGCCTGATCTAAGCATTGGGCTTTTTATTTAAAACAATTTGGAATTTTAAGAAATGGGCCAAAGATGGGGCTTATTGATTTTTGGGCTTGATTTGTGAGATATTAACAAGTGAGATGGATCAATTTATTGATTTATTAACTCTTGATTATGGGTGTGTTGAGGGTAAAGGAGGATTCCACCCACATAAAACGAATGAGAGACTCGCTAGGCATGGGGTGGTTTCACATCCTAAACCCTTCTAAGCTAGCCTTAAGGGCTTGTTTTTTAAAGCTTTTGTTCTTGTATACATATAATGGTGGTTAAGGTATTTTCTGAAGTTATAGGAGATTATTGCCCCACGAAACGAATGAGAGACCCGTTAGATGTGGAGCGATAATACATCCAAAACTTTTCTGTCAGTAAAAAGGTTCTAAAGGGTAAATAACTAGGGCTTAGATAGAGGTCAGGATTAACGAATCAATCAATTGCAGGGCTGCGAGAAGGGCATAGAAGCGAGATAACACGTGTACAATGGAGCATATACAATGGAGCAAAAGCGACGAAAGCATAACAAAGGCAAAACAGAACCGCTATAAAAAAAATTGAAGATGATATTAAGACAACGAGAATAGCATAACAAAGCAAGACTTTGCAACTAAATGAGTTCGTTTCAAGTGAAGATCAAACTAGAATCATGGTTTGAATCAATTTCCTCAAATCGGAATCTATGCACCAGGAGCAAATCAGTGATGCTAGATATGTAAACATGTGTTGGTCATGACTCAAGGAGAGGTGTAGGGACAGGAAACCAACCTACGGGGTGGCCTTGCCCCCGGGTTAACATTCAAATCGGATATAAGAGAGAAATCCCAGCCGGGTCGAGGTGGTCAAATTCCCTAAACTCATCTCAGGATATATGAGTAGATATCACTCCAGACCAATTTGCTAAGTCCCCATGGTCGAGTTCAAACTAAGCAAGACGTGCGGCTCGAATCAAGCAAGTGGGGGTCCAAATCAATGCAAACGCCACCCACATCCAATCGGAATATATGTTACCTCGATCAAATGATAAGGTAAGGGGAGTGGAGGGCACGCACTTGCCACACATATACATTAAGCATGTTGGAATGAAATTATGCTCACAAACCGTAACTGCGGTATGTAAAAGAGTGAATATTCAAATAATTAACAACAACTGGTATATTCGATCTAACAATGCAGATCAACAAAGGGGAAGTAGCTAACAGATTATTTCTTGACCCGATACGCCATAACCAGCAGGAAGATCAGAAGAGGTCAAAATACATTGCATAATCAAGTGAGAGAAGCAATATTTTCCATGTACGATGGTAAGAAGTGAACAATTATGATCATCTACTTATTAAAGTCTAACAAACAGTCTTTTAGCTCCGGCAAAAAAAAGATTCAATAATCAAACCCAGCCCAACTCATTAACAAAAACGAATCAGATGATATTGTAGATGCAGTAAATTTCCAAAGCATAAGAACATAAAAAAAAAGAGAGAGGATAATAACAATAATAACCGGTAGCTATCATAAATAGATAAAGAAAGAAGGGGAGGTTAAGTGATACAGAAAAGAAACAAGAAAAAAAAAAAAAATACTCAGGAAAAATAAAACATTTCTTTCTTTTTTTTTATTCCAATTTTTGTGGAAAAGTAATGATGTTGTGAGAATCAATTTAAACCATGTGATTACAATCTACAATGAATTCTAAAAATCTACAATTATGCCACACATGCCTATTTTTCGCTGCATCTCCCGATTCTAATCATGTTTAAACGAGGAACATACGGTGTTCACCCCATATCCCTTCATTCACAGACCTAAACAAGTTCAACAAATTTCCCGTTGGACAGAAGCGAGTATCGGTGTACGAAGATGAATAGATAAGAGACCGAAACCCATTTTTTTTTTACCTTCATCACACTCTTTAGACAGATAACTACAGGAGGGGTGTAAACCCATAACCACATATAAATATGTCGATTTGATCACCTACCCAGGAGACCTAATCGAGCCACAGATATAGACAATAAACACACATTTCAGATAAACACCAAAGTATGCTTCAGGCTACCAAATCAAGTAGTTTAGAAATAGGTGCCAGAGGTGAACAGCTGAAGATCCGGCTTACATAGACTACCGAATATGTTTCTTCACTTTCAAGGGGGCGAATCATGCGAACACCTGCTTCTTGTTGCTGACGTGAAGAGGATGGAAGGCACATATGCTCCTTGTTCGCCGACTGAGTTGCAAAATTACCGAGGAAGAGAATGAAGAAGGACAGCCAATGAAATTTGTGCTCTACGTTCGCCATGCCTGAAGAGAATGAAGGTAGATCATGTAGGTTTCTGGTTCACCGTGAATGAATGAAGAATGATGAAGATGACATGTATGTTTGGTCCTGTAAGCCGGCTAGTTGGAAAAGGGGGAGAGCACTCCTGTTTTGTTCGCTGGTTTGGGTTGTAGGTACACTGTGAGTGAAGGGAAGAAACAAAGTAGGCGCGCAACTCATCTGTTCCTCGTGAAGAGCATGAAGACGCAGAGCATTTTTTACGCCAGTTTTGAGAATGAAGAGGGAGTAGAGCTTGTGTGCTCCGTGAAGGTTGAAGAGAATGAAGTGCAGAGTATGTATACTCCTCGTCGCCAGTTGAAGTAAAGGACATGGGGGTTGAGCACGTACGCTCCTTGTTTGCCAGGTGAACAGAGCAGCACACGCGTTCCTTCTTTGCCAGGTGAAGAGAGCAGCATGCGCGTTCCTTGTTTGCCAGTTTGAAAGTGAAAAGGATGAAGAGCTGGAGTAGCATACTTCCGTCTCAGAACGAAGGTAGAGCAGAGATGTATGTTCCTTGCTCTCGCTAGGCGGGTTACAAAATTTGGTCGGTGAAGAGAATGAAGGCGCAGACAGAACCATATGTTCCACGCAGGTGAAGATTGTGTGTTCCTCGAATGTTCAGCTTGGTTACAGATGATTTACTGTGAGTGTAGAGATTGAAGGAGAGAGCTATGTGAACGGAGGAGAAGTTTTGGGATTGGTGTCGACTGTTGATTTTTTTTTTGGAGGAAGGAGCACTGTTGGCGGCTGTTTGTCTTGAGAATGAAGAAGAGCGAACAGAATCAGGGAGACGGCTACAGTAGGGTTTTGGGATTTGTATCCTTCTATATCACCGAGTAGTATGTGTCCGAAAGTGAGAACAGGCCTGTCAAAGATGGGCCATATTTGATTTCCAAAGTGGATTGGGTTGTACTTTACCCGATTTGAGATATGACCAAAAGAAAGTAAAAAGCACCGGTTGTCCATGTTAAGATTCGGACTCAGGATCTCTAGTGTTCCCCATGTCATACTAACCAATCATGGTGAGAAAAATCACTAAGGTTATACTTCGAACTCAAAACTACTTTCAAGGAAGGTAACATTCTAAACAACAATATACACCAAAACAAAAATTGTTTTATCTAATAAATTGTTTTCTTTTAAAGAGCTATGAAATGATAGAATGCAGATGAATAACAAAAATACAAAAACATATAAAGTATACAATAAATGAAATTACATGATAATAAGTACATGAAATAATGAAATAGTACCAGCATGATAAAAATACAGGTGAATGTCGTAAAAAAAAGGAAATTGAATTAGATATGTACGAATGGCAGTAAGTAACAAAATAAGATGATATAAGAGGAAGTTTAGTTGAATTAGCAAAAAATGAAATGTGCTAATGTAGTGAAGAGGTGCATAAAATGATGAAAATAATGCTAAAATAATAGTGATAAAGACAAAGTAAAACAAGTACTAATCAAGAGAATACAAGTAAAAGTATCAATAAAATGAAATGAGGTAAGATAAACAAGAAACGAAATAGCATGAACCGAGATAAAAACGAATAGGAAAATAAAATAAGTAAATAAAACGGAACCGACTAACATGAAATAAATCAAAAATAAAATGGTAAAATAAGTTAGTAACGAAAACGGATGGATCTGAAATCGGATGCTTTGAAAATTGATTTTTTAAAAATTTGTCATGAAATGACAGTTTCATTTTGGTATGCACATGAATGAGTTTTGAAAAGAAAGGCGACGACCCTCTTATTTTTTTTATATGTCTGAATTTATTGCTTTATGGGGTGAGAATTTTTGGTGTCTACAGATGGCTCCCCTTGATTCAATTCTGCAAAGGAAGACTTGCAGAATTGGATCAAGGATGAAAGGGCGCCAAAAATTCTCACCATCGACTTATGGAATGCAACTATGATTGCAAGAGGATAGGGGTGCATGATCGACCCATGACGCAGAGATTGAATGCAAAAATATTTACAATTAGTCTAGAATACAAAGGTTTTGATGGGTGAGGGACAAGCCCTGAAAAGTATGGTTGGATTTGTTAAACAAATTTTGAACATGAACAATTATTTGGTTTGGCGCATGAGGGCTTATGACGAGCCTCAACTGGACCTCTTGACATCCAGTTCTATGACTTATGACAAGCCTAGAATGCAAATTCAGTTCCGTACTAGTAGCACAATAGCTGACTAGCAGGTTTGAAAATGAAAAAGTCTTGCACTAGTAGCACAATAGCTGCCTAGCGGGTGTAAAATGAAAATGAGACCGCACTAGTAGCGCAATAGCTGCCTAGCGGGTGTAAAACGAAAGGCGACCGTACTAGTAGCGCAATAGCTGTCTAGCAGGTGTAAAATGAAAGGCGACCGTACTAGTAGCGCAATAGCTGTCTAGCAGGTGTAAAACGAAAGGCGACCGTACTAGTAGCGTAATAGCCGTCTAGCAGGTGTAAAATGAAAGACGACCGTACTAGTAGCGCAATAGCTGTCTAGCAGGTGTAAAATGAAAGACGACCGTACTAGTAGCGCAATAGCTGTCTAGCAGGTGTAAAATGAAAGGCGACCGTACTAGTAGCGCAATAGCTGTCTAGCAGGTGTAAAACGAAAGGCGACCGTACTAGTAGCGCAATAGCTGTCTAGCAGGTGTAAAACGAAAGGCGACCGTACTAGTAGCGCAATAGCTGTCTAGCAGGTGTAAAACGAAAGGCGACCTTACTAGTAGCGCAATAGCTGTCTAGCAGGTGTAAAACGAAAGGCGACCGTACTAGTAGCGCAATAGCTGTCTAGCAGGTGTAAAACGAAAGGCGACCGTACTAGTAGCGCAATAGCTGTCTAGCTGGTGTAAAATGAAAGACGACCGTACTAGTAGCGCAATAGTAGTCTAGCTGGTGTAAAACGAAAGGCGACCGTACTAGTAGCGCAATAGCTGTCTAGCAGGTGTAAAACGAAAGGCGACCGTACTAGTAGCGCAATAGCTGTCTAGCAGGTGTAAAACGAAAGGCGACCGTACTAGTAGCGCAATAGCTGTCTAGCAGGTGTAAAACGAAAGGCGACCGTACTAGTAGCGCAATAGCTATCTAGCAGGTGTAAAATGAAAGGCGACCGTACTAGTAGCACAATAGCTGTCTAGCTGGTGTAAAATGAAAGGCGACTGTACTAGTAGCGCAATAGTTGTCTAGCTGGTGTAAAACGAAAGGCAACCGTACTAGTAGCGCAATAGCTGTCTAGCAGGTGTAAAACGAAAGGCGACCGTACTAGTAGTGCAATAGCTGTCTAGCAGGTGTAAAACGAAAGGCGACCGTACTAGTAGCGCAATAGCTGTCTAGCAGGTGTAAAACGAAAGGCGACCGTACTAGTAGCGCAATAGCTGTCTAGCAGGTGTAAAACAAAAAGTCGACCGCACTAGTAGCGCAATAGCTGTCTAGCGGGTAAACGAAAAAGCGACCGCACTAGTAGCGCAATAGCTGCCTAGCGGGTGTGAAACGAAAAAGCGACCGCACTAGTAGCGCAATAGCTGCCTAGCGGGTGTGAAACGAAAAAAGCGACTGCACTAGTAGCGCAATAGCTGCCTCGCGGGTGTGAAGATGCATTAGATGGTGAACAAATTTTGTGGGTATATGCAAGTGATATGCGATGTGAGATGGTTAGCAAATGTATTAATTGAATCGAACTCCCTGTTTGTGGGTGTAGGTTTTTGTGTGAGCAGATGGCTCTAGGGCTACATAAAAACTTCGGGATGGCTCCGGTGGCTCCGACATGGCTTCAAGGATCTGAGATGGCTCCAGCATGCATTGATGGCTCAAGTATGCACTGTTGGCTCCGGTATACACTGATGGCTCCGATGTGACCAATGGTCTCGGGGTGGTTGGTGGGTTTGACATGGTTAGTGATTTTGTGGCAATTTGTGGGCTTTGATTTGCCTTGAGATTTTTTTCAAGGTGGTTTGATGGCTTCGATGATGGATTTATTGTTGTTTGACGGGATTTGTTGTGGACTTTGTAGTGAGTGAATGGTTTTTCATGGGTGAACGATGAAACACAGTTGCATGACTTGTTGGGAGTTCCCATCATGGTTCCAGGATTTCCATGGATGACTCCGGGATGACCTTGTGCTGATTGAGCATGACGATGCTTTGGTTGGTTCACTTCAATGACACTGAGGGGAAATGGGAAGTTTTTGCCTTTGATGTGGTCGCACCCTGGACGGGCTGCCTACGTACTCAATTCCATATTGAGATCAGACCATACGTAGTTCGATCTTTTGTGAGCAAGGTCTTGGTGACAAAATGGCTCCGACAGGGATTTGAAGTGGCTTCTGTATTGTTCTCGAACTGTTGGGATGGCTCCCGTGTAGCTCTCAAGATGGTTTCAATGTCTTGAGGATGGCTCCTGTGTAGCTCTAGGGATGGTCCCAATGTTTTGAGGGTGGCTCCCGCATGGCTCCAGATTGGCTTTAGAAGCAGTGTCGAAAGGGATTGAGTATGGCATTGGATGGCTCCGGGATGGTCTTCGTATGCCTCCGGATAGCTCTTGAATGGTTCGATGTAGCTCGGTGATAGCCCGGGATGGCTCCGAAGAGGCTAGATATAGCTTGATGATGGCCTAGGATAGTGCCGTAATGGTTCGATGTAGCTCAAAGATAGCCCAGGATGGCTCTGACTTGACTTCCTTTGATAGGAAGTTATGCTTCAATAACGGAAACTGAAGTTGACTTTCCACGAGACTAGGCAGAGCTTTTACCAGTCGGATGTTGATAATGAAGTGCTTATGAAAAATGCAGGTGCTAGACGTGATTCAAAATGCATATGCAGTTATTGGAGAGAAGGTACGACTCTATCTCTATTAATATGAGGTTTACAAATATAAGACATCTTCAGTTTGATCTTGAGTGATTATTGAACTGGAATGCGTAAATCAATTTCCTCTCATGGAAGGATGTGGGTCAATCTCTCGTGAGTATGGCCGTGTGTGCTAATGTCGTGAAGGTACTCTTGATGCTCAGAGCAGTATTTTCCTGAGAATTTCTTTTCAGGTCCTGGACTTTCCGATCCTCACAAATTCCTCACCTGCAATGGGGTTAGCTGTTTACGTTTTGGTGCTTAGATCAAAGAGTCACTCACACTCAAAGGACCTTGTGAAGTAAGGTCGCACTCATTCGCTCATAGTCCCTGTATTGTGAGGTGGGACATGTTGCTAACAAGCACGAAGCTTATGATTCATGTTTCAGATCCGATACTTTCAGTTAATGCTCACCAACTAAAGAGTCAGAGGTCTTTCATTGGGTTATAACGGGGTTGAGGGGTATGATGTATGTCACATGGGATTGGAGGATTTGTTTAGGAATTGTGGAGCTTTTGTGCAATAGAGGACATGTTTCGCCTTTGCCATGGGTGGAATGATTAGACGGGTTTCGATAACCCCTTATCGGTTTCTTCGGGAGATCATTGGTCCTTTTGGTTTGGACTTCTTCTTGCCTCTTCTGGCGTACGATTTTAACTTTCTTCTCATTGTTGTGTTTTTGAAATTGCATTTGGCTCATCAACTTTCTCAAGCATTCTCTGCTTTGTATTTTGGCTTTCAGCTTTGGAGTTGAATTGACTCATCGATCTTCTTGAACATTTTCGGTGTTCTTTTTTGTGTTTGACTTTGGAGTTGCATTGACTCACTAATTTCTTCGAACAATTTATTTGTTGTTTTTGTGAAAGATGGTGGGGGAGAGACCATGGCTCCGGTTCCCTTGAGATCCTCTATTGCAAGGGTGAGTAAATATGTGTATGTGAGTTGGCATGTTGTGGAGTTCGCAGAAAAAGGTTTATCGTGAAAGGCTCAGCGGGGCTCACTAAGGGATTATGTACAGGGCAGTCAAAGCTTTTTGGTTTTGTGGAGATTTTTATTCCTAAGTGTCTCGTCATTCTCATTAGTCAATGATTGTTTTCTTACTATTCTCAGATCTTTGCATGAATCATAGTTCATATCTTGTTTATCAACACTGATCTCTCTATGTATTGTGCCTCTCCATGTGCTGAAGGAATGCACATGTCACTCATTGTTTTACCTCTATGGACTCGCTCTATCTTCCCTCATCGCTCAGTGGATGGTCCAATACCCTCATTTGAAATTCGAGAGAAAATACTGCTCTTCGCACACTACTCACTTGGTTTGTGGTGCTGATTTTGATTTGACCCTTGTGTTCATTGACGGGTCGAGAGTTTAGCGGTTCACGCGCTCTATTCAATCAATCAATCAAGATTTTTGCCAATGACGACGTTTTGATACGGGAGTATGCAAATGCAACTATCTACAGTGCAATATATTGTGGTAATATGGAATTACTACTCATAGGATGCATGAGATTATGAAAATGATGATGGAACGGTTGACTTTTGAACTTTGATTGAATGTTTTTTTTATGCAATGCATGAGCGGTAAAACTACACCTAGTCTCGCTTGAGTCGATTCCAGTTGATGATCCATGAAGCTCATCCCGTCAATGTCGGCCTGAAGATGGTCAAAATGTTAGGCACGATGTGAGAGAAGCTGTTTCAAAATGGTATTTGGATGATGATTAGCTCCTGGGGCTTTGGAATTTTAGGGAGTGACCACTCCCGCATGGTGGTCCCGCGATATGACAGTGACTGCATTTTTGGGATTTTTGAAGGTATGATTTTTTTTGGATTTTTGGATGTACAATTTTTTTGGATTTTCGGATGTACGGTTTTTTTTTTGGGATTTGCTTTTTTTGTTGTTGGTCTCTATGTACATGGTAGCTGAATGGGAAAAGGTTTGAATCTCTGTATTTCTTGCTATCGATTCGAGGGTCATGCTTTCACTCATGGATAAACGCGGTTAATCACCTGCAAACACAATCATTATAACAGAAAAAATATGACAAATGTGAATGTTAGCATGCTTTGAAAAATGGGATGAATGCTTGTGTGTGATGTGTTAATGCAACTTGTGATTATGCAATTTTTCTGAGGTGAGCGTGATTCATGCATGATTAATGAATGTGAACTGATCGGAAATGGAAAGAAGCAAATCGTATGTGCTAAAAGAAATCAAGTTTTAGAAAAACGTTTTTGAAAACACGTGTTTTCGAAGTGGTGGATTCTCTCGGTAGGAATTTTGATGCTCGGTCATTCGCAAATAAAGTAGGGAGCGGGGAACCCTATACACATTGATCTAAATAAATCAGAGGGAATGAGCCTATACATGCAGTTTATTTAGAAATGGACAAGAGAGAAAAGAATCATAGGGAAAAACCTATACATCAATTCTAAAAGTCATTAAAGGGGAATTTGAGATAAACTTCTTCTGAACTCTTTTACTTGATCTTCGAGCTTCTGACTGACTGCTTGTTCGTGTGCGGGCTCTTGATTGGTCGTTCGCTCATCTCCGGGTTCGGGCAGCAAGGTGACACTATGATCAAGAGAAACTGGTTGGTGATCTTTTGACCCTCGGCAGCTTCAGACTCGAACGGCCGTTGCTGGTCTTCATGTTGCTCGACTCGAGTTGGTGCTCCTCTGATTTTCGGTTCGAACTGTTGTTGTCGATCTTCATGCGCTCCATCTGCTCCGACGAGGAAAATGAGGGGAGTTTTTTTTTGAGAAAGGAAAGGTGAATGGTCGAGCATAAAATCTTTATGAAAATCCACCACTTTTGTGAAAACACGAAATGACTAGTACGCTCCACGGTAATGACCGCTGCTCTTGAAGGTGGGTTGAACTTCAAAAATAGCGGGTCACAACATGGGGACTAAATCATTTTATTTTGAAATACATTTGTGGAAATAGCTTGAAAACTGTTTTCAAAAACAAGTTTGAGATAATATCCATGAAAAAAGTTGTTTGAAATTCATCTGTAAAAAGTAGGTTTTTGAAACCTGTTTTTGAAAATAGTTTTGAAATAACATACGTGAGAAATATTGATTGAAAATCATTTGTAAGTAGTAGATTTTTGAAATCTGTTTGACAAAGTTTGTTTTCTGGAAGACTTTGATTGAAACCGATTTTAAAAACTGCTTTGGAAATAATAATTTTGAAGTCAATATTTTTTTTTTGAAATCATTCGAGATAAACGGCTTTGAAGGTATTTCATTAGAGTGTTTGACATGATTCATTTTCTGATTTTTGCTAATTTACAACGTGATCACACATAGATGTAAGTGCAAAGTAAAAATCGTGGCTGATTTTGTGTGGAGCTGAGTGTGAATGATTGGGATAATCACCTTCCAGGTCAATCAATGCTTCCATACCACCGGGGGAACCGTCGTCCCTTCACTGTTCATCTCTCGGGATTTATCTCTGTTATGCCTTGTGGGACATGTCATCAAGAAAGTCCGGAGTGCTTAAGTTCGAAAGGTCAGGATACCCGAAGTGATACAGACACACGAGCCACGGCCGGGGATTATCACAACATACTCACTTTTGGGAAACTTGGGGAAGTACTGCATGGGAACGGGTCTCCCCTCGTCTGCACGATTAAGTGTGTCTAAAGTCCAAATTATTCGCTGACTACGCTATGTCATGTATGGGTATCCGTAAACGGGATCCGCTATGAATTTGTAGCGCGACATTGGGCTTTAAAGACACCCGTGGTGCAGAGGAATCATGGAGAACTGAGCCCATGCAATCTTCAGGGTAAGGCAAAGGGTGGTCAGACAAACGGCATACAAGGGGGTGACTATCCATAAAACCCGTCTTAGACACCGGACCAGGTTGCTGGACACTGAAGGCTCAGAGTTCACTATATGCTGGCTTTGACTCGGATAATGGAGGATATTTTTGGATCATGAGCTCAAAGCGTTGGTCGGAGACCGTACCGCCTCGTGGGTTTGTTCACTGAGAGAGTGACCCTAGCTCATGGGGAATCAACCGTGGACCGGTTGGGGATCCCGTGACATCGTGGGTAAATCGGGTGACACAGAGGAATGCATGTCATAAGCTACCCACCCATGCACCCCACAATCACAATAAAAATATGAAAGCAGTAAATAAACCAGATGAAGTTAGTACCAACCTATGTACTAAGTGTTTTATCTTGAGATTAGTGATTCCAAATTGGTTATTTATTAACCTAAAGGGAAGTTAGCTTCATTCAGTCCTAAGTGTCTCTTTCTAATCGTGAGCTAATTATTAACCCAATTGTTGTCATGTTTGTTGAGGATCTAATAAGTCCTATCTGTCCTCATCAGATACACACTCGAAGTGTGGAGTAGAATTATCCTAGAGGCTTTGAAAAGAATCTCTTGAAGGTTTTGAAAGAAGTGGGGAAGTCCCGACAATTTTGAATGGAGTTCAGTCTTCCTTGAGTTTGAGAAAAACTTACTCAAGTTTTCCCCAGCAGAGTCGCCATTCTGTGGAGGGTGATTTTTCGGTATGAGGGGGTCTATTAAGATATGGTTCTGACTGAGAAGTCGAGATCCTAGAAAATGCCATTCTGTGGAGGGTGAAAACCCGTTAATCTGGCATCCCTCAAATACCTACTAAATTGTCCGTCTTTCCCAGAAAGCTTAAGGGGAGTGCCAATGAACACTACACCCGCTCTCAATGGGCCCCACGCGGACTGATGCCTCTATAAGGCGGATTTGACTAGAGTCGCCACCTAGTTTGACCTAAGATACTAGGAAGGAAAGGAGGGATGGTTCTAAGAACCGTTAGTTGACCCTGAAATTGTTGCCTATGGATAGGACTTATCTGGTCATTCACAGAGATTCTATGTTGGGTTCGCACTGGGTTACACCCCTCAGAAATGGCAAAGACCACGACTTTGGATTGGTGCCCGAGGAAACCTCGGTCTCCAATTGTCGGGATTGCCTTCTTTCAAAACCTTGTTAGAGAGATTCAATTAAAGCCAAAGGATAGGATTAGGACGGGGAGAGAGAAAGAGAGTGGATGAGGCGAGCTTTTCTGCTAAGCCAGCGCCAAGAAGAGAAATTGGTGAATTCGAATGAGTATATAATGAGGATTTGGGAAAGTCCGAGGTTGAATGAATAGACAAGACCTAGTGTTTGAGGGTTTGAAGTATGTGAGAACTGAAGAAGGTTTGAGAGATATGAGAACCACCTTAGAAGGGGAAAATGATTTTTTGTTTGGAATGGGGTCGCACCCTAGATGGGCTGCCTACATACTCAACTCCCTGTTGAGATCAGACCTTACGTAGTTCACGACTTTAGGATGAATTAGGGTTTTTTGAGGGTTTTTGAGATGTTTGAAAGGTTAGTCTGTGAGACGTACGGGTCTGTGAGACGTTTGAAACCTAGAGATGTCAAAGTCTGTGAGACGCTTGGGTCTGTGAGACGCTCGGGTCTGTGAGACGCTCTGGTCTATGAGACATTCGAATCATTGGAATGACAAAGTCTGTTGGACGCTCAGGTCTATGAGACATTTAGAGTATAGAAGAAATTGAATGAAATTGAAATTGAATCGAAATTGAAACTGAATTGAAGTTGGAATGAATATTGATTTGAATTGAAATTGAGATGAATTTAGATTTGAATTGAATTTGGATTTGATTTGGAAAATGGGTTGATATGGATTTGAATTCTTGGGCTGCATTTGAAATGATTTTTGGGCCTCAAATTGAATTGATTTTGGGCCCTGAATTTGGATTGAATTGAAATGGAATTGAAGATGAATTGGATTTAAATCGAATTTGGAACTGATTTGAGCTGGATTGATTTTTGGACTGATCTTAAAATGGAATTAGGCCAGATTTGGGCTAATTTGAATTTGGGCCGGGTTTGAAAGTTGACCTCGAATTGGGCCTTGAATTGGGCTATGAAATATGGGCCAGACTTAGGCCTTGAAATGTGGGTCAGATTTGGGCTTGGAATGAAATGGGCTTGTGGGCCATGTCAAAAGTGGGTCGGGTTGAGTGATTTGGGCCTAATTCTGATTTGGGCCTTGGGTTTGGAATTGAATGTTGGACTTGACATGGTTTTTTGGGCCTGATCTAAGCATTGGGCTTTTTATTTAAAACAATTTGGAATTTTAAGAAATGGGCCAAAGATGGGGCTTATTGATTTTTGGCTTGATTTGTGAGATATTAACAAGTGAGATGGATCAATTTATTGATTTATTAACTCTTGATTATGGGTGTGTTGAGGGTAAAGGAGGATTCCACCCACATAAAACGAATGAGAGACTCGCTAGGCATGGGGTGGTTTCACATCCTAAACCCTTCTAAGCTAGCCTTAAGGGCTTGTTTTTTAAAGCTTTTGTTCTTGTATACATATAATGGTGGTTAAGGTATTTTCTGAAGTTATAGGAGATTATTGCCCCACGAAACGAATGAGAGACCCGTTAGATGTGGAGCGATAATACATCCAAAACTTTTCTGTCAGTAAAAAGGTTCTAAAGGGTAAATAACTAGGGCTTAGATAGAGGTCAGGATTAACGAATCAATCAATTACAGGGCTGCGAGAAGGGCATAGAAGCGAGATAACACGTGTACAATGGAGCATATACAATGGAGCAAAAGCGACAAAAGCATAACAAAGGCAAAACAGAACCGCTATAAAAAAAATTGAAGATGATATTAAGACAACGAGAATAGCATAACAAAGCAAGACTTTGCAACTAAATGAGTTCGTTTCAAGTGAAGATCAAACTAGAATCATGGTTTGAATCAATTTCTCAAATCGAATCTATGCACAAGGAGCAAACAGTGATGCTAGATATGTAAACATGTTGTTGGTCATGATCAAGGAGAGGTGTAGGTGACAGGAAACCAACCTACGGGGTGGCCTGCCCCCGGTTTAACATTCAAATCGGATATAAGAGAGAAATCCCAGCCGGGTCGGGTGGTCAAATTCCCTAAACTCATCTCAGGATATATGAGTAGATATCACTCCAGACTCTACAATTTGCTAAGCCCATGGTCGAGTTCAAACTAAGCAAGACGTGCGGCTCGAATCAAGCAAGTGGGGGTCCAAATCAAGCAAACGCCACCCACATCCAATCGAATATATGTACCTCGATCAAATGATAAGGTAAGGGGAGTGAGCATCAATTGACACACATATACATTAAGCATGTTGGAATGAAATTATGCTTCAAACCGTAACTAGCGGTAAAAGAGTGAATATTCAAATAATAACAACAACTGGTATATTCGATCTAACAATGCAGATCAACAAAGGGGAAGTAGCTAACAGATTATTTCTTGACCCGATACGCCATAACCAGCAGGAAGATCAGAAGAGGTCAAAATACATTGCATAATCAAGTGCGAGAAAGCAAGTTTTCCATGTACGATGGTAAGAAGTGAACAAATTATGATCATCTACTTATTAAAGTCTAACAAAAGTCTTTTAGCTCCGGCAAAAAAATATTACAATAAATCAACCCAGCCCAACTCATTAACAAAAACGAATCAGATGATATTTGTAGATGCAGTAAATTTTCCAAAGCATAAGAACATAAAAAAAAGAAGAAGATGATAATAACAATAATAACCGGTAGCTATACATAAATAGATAAAGAAAGAATGGGGAGGTTAAGTGATAAAGAAAAGAAAAAGAAAAAAAAAATACTCAGGAAAAATAAAACATTTTTCTTTCTTTTTTTTTATTCCAATTTTTTGTGGAAAAAGTAATGATGTTGCGAGAATCAATTTAAACCATGTGATTACAAATCTACAATGAATTCTAAAAATCTACAATTATGCACACATGCCTATTTTTCGCTGCATCTCCCGATTCTAAATCATGTTAAACGAGGAACATAACGGTGTTCACCCATATCCCTTCATTCACAGACCTCTAAACAAGTTCAACAAATTTCCCCGTTGGACAGAAGCTGAGTATCGGTGTACGAAGATGAATAGATAAGAGACCGAAACCCCATTTTTTTTTTACCTTCATCACACTCTTTTAGACAGATAACTACAGGAGGTGTAAACCCATAACCACATATAAATATGTCGATTTGATCAACTACCCAGAGACCTAATCGAGCCACAGATATAGACAATAAACACACATTTCAGATAAACACCAAAGTATGCTTCAGGCTACCAAATCAAGTAGTTTAGAAATAGGTACCCAGAGGTGAACAGCTGAAGATCCCGGCTTACATAGACTACCGAATATGTTTCTTCACTTTCAAGGGGGCGAATCATGCTAACACCTGCTTCTTGCTTGCTGACGTGAAGAGGATGGAAGGCATCATATGCTCCTTGTTCGCCGACTGAGTTGCAAAATTACCGAGGAAGAGAATGAAGAAGGACACGGCCGTGTGCTCTACGTTCGCCATGCCTGAAGAGAATGAAGGTAGATCATGTAGGTTTCTGGTTCACCGTGAATGAAACGAATGAAGATAGGAGCATGTATGTTTGGTCCTGTAAGCCGGCTAGTTGGAAAAGGGGAGAGCACTCCTGTTTTGTTCGCTGGTTTGGGTTGTAGGTACACTGTGAGTGAAGGGAAGAAACAAAGTAGGCGCGCAACTCATCTGTTCCTCGTGAAGAGCATGAAGACGCAGAGCATTTTTTACGCCAGTTTTGAGAATGAAGAGGGAGTAGAGCTTGTGTGCTCCGTGAAGGTTGAAGAGAATGAAGTGCAGAGTATGTATACTCCTCGTCGCCAGTTGAAGTAAAGGACATGGGGGTTGAGCACGTACGCTCCTTGTTTGCCAGGTGAACAGAGCAGCACACGCGTTCCTTCTTTGCCAGGTGAAGAGAGCAGCATGCGCGTTCCTTGTTTGCCAGTTTGAAAGTGAAAAGGATGAAGAGCTGGAGTAGCATACTTCCGTCTCAGAACGAAGGTAGAGCAGAGATGTATGTTCCTTGCTCTCGCTAGGCGGGTTACAAAATTTGGTCGGTGAAGAGAATGAAGGCGCAGACAGAACCATATGTTCCACGCAGGTGAAGATTGTGTGTTCCTCGAATGTTCAGCTTGGTTACAGATGATTTACTGTGAGTGTAGAGATTGAAGGAGAGAGCTATGTGAACGGAGGAGAAGTTTTGGGATTGGTGTCGACTGTTGATTTTTTTTTTTGGAGGAAGGAGCACTGTTGGCGGCTGTTTGTCTTGAGAATGAAGAAGAGCGAATAGAATCAGGGAGGCGGCTACAGTAGGGTTTTGGGATTTGTATCCTTCTATATCACCGAGTAGTATGTGTCCGAAAGTGAGTACAGGCCTGTCAAAGATGGGCCATATTTGATTTCCAAAGTGGATTGGGTTGTACTTTACCCGATTTGAGATATGACCAAAAGAAAGTAAAAAGCACCGGTTGTCCATGTTAAGATTCGGACTCAGGATCTCTAGTGTTCCCCATGTCATACTAACCAATCATGGTGAGAAAAATCACTAAGGTTATACTTCGAACTCAAAACTACTTTCAAGGAAGGTAACATTCTAAACAACAATATACACCAAAACAAAAATTGTTTTATCTAATAAATTGTTTCTTTTAAGAGCTATGAAATGATAGAATGCAGATGAATAACAAAAATACAAAAACATATAAGTATACAATAAATGAAATTACATGATATACTACATGAAAAAGAGTACCAGCATGATAAAAATACAGGTGAATGTCGTAAAAAAAAGAAATTGAATTAGATATTACGAATGGCAGTAAGTAACAAAATAAGATGATATAAGAGGAAGTTTAGTGTTAGTAGCAAAAATGAATGTGCTAATGTAGTGAAGAGGTGCATAAAATGATGAAAATAATGCTAAAATAATAGTGATAAAGACAAAGTAAACAAGTACTAATCAAGAAATACAAGTAAAAGTATCAATAAAATGAAATGAGGTAAGATAAACAAGAAACGAAATAGCATGAACCGAGATAAAAACGAATAGGAAAATAAAATAAGTAAATAAAACGGAACCGACTAACATGAAATAAATCAAAATTAAAATGGTAAAATAAGTTAGTAACGAAAACGGATGGATTTGAAATCGGATGCTTTGAAAATTGATTTTTTAAAAAATTTGTCATGAAATGACAGTTTCATTTTGGTATGCACATGAATGAGTTTTGAAAAGAAAGGCGACGACCCTCTTATTTTTTTTATATGTCTGAATTTATTACTTTATGGGGTGAGAATTTTTGGTGTCTACAAATGGCAAGGCCCAAAAGGGAAAACTATTTGAGGTCAACCATATCCTCAAGGATGGTTGCCTATCCAGTAGCGAAATGGAGCATCCTTCAATGATGTATGCAACGAGAGGCTAATCATGCATCCAAAATGCAAGATCGGAGTGTAGAAAAAACTTTTTTATGATTTCATAACCTTCGGAGATAGCCAGATAACTAACCTTGAATCCAACATCAAAGCTAACCTCAAACTGAAACAATCCAAGGAGAGCTTATTCTGAAAAACAAGTGTATTAAACCAAACAAACAAGGTTACGTGAAGTTGAGAAATATCCATTTCTCCTAAGCGAAAAATTATTTGAAAGCATAAACTGCAAGTAAGGATAAAGATCATAAAAATTACAATGAAAGGGAAAACCCGCAATGGATGATAGTTCATCCTTATTAGCAAAAATGTAAAATCAGAAAAGGCTAGATCTTGGATCTGACAACCCAAAATTGGCATGCAACTTTGAATTTGCACCCGATCTAGACTACCCAAGTCGGGGGAAGATGGATATGAGAAGTGGTGTCGCCGGCGGGGTGGCGATGACGGTGGTGACGCGGGGATAAGGCAGGGTGGCAATGACGGTGGTGAGGAGGTTTCCAGGCTAGAAGCGAGGTAAACTCACTTCCGACTTTACACCGAAAGCACAAATATATGTGCTCAACTTGAAGCTCTTGGCGAGATCTACACGTTGGTAGGAAACCCCAAATTATTTGAGGAGGATTCAGGAGAAATTTGGAGGATGAAGTTCAAGAAAGGAGCTTGAGAAAATAAAGAAAAGGGTGGAGGTGAAATACCCATGAAATTCCAAGCTAGAAATAGTATAATATATAGTAAGAAAGTACAGGTCCGTAACAATAATATTAAGGTAGCCTAGGGAATTAAACGACATTCTTTTTTTCCGAATTAATCATTATCCTTAAAATTTTACAAGTATTTGTAACGTTTGGCCTTTATTGACCCTAGCTATATCTCAGATATTATACTATTTAAATATTACTTCATCTTTCTAACTCCCTTCCGTTATTCGAATTTCGAAATATAATTCTGGAATCTTCTTTCCAAACCTTTTAATTCTAAATACCTAGAGTTCAAATTCGATTTGACTTTCTCCTTGTAATTATTTAATTTCGAGAGTTCAGATCCTATTTGACTACTTAATTTATTATTTACTAACCCTCCTCATTCTTCTCTCAGTAATTCCAATATTAGTATTTTGGACTTGTCTCTTTAACGTGATTGTTTTCCCTTCCCGCTAAACGTTTAGCCTATTTACAATAATTATTTCTAACTTATTCATTTTCAATAATCGTTTAATAATTACCTTCTGGATATTTTGTTCTCATCCTTATTTTAATACAACGGTCAACTGTGTTTTACTGTTATCTGATTTCTGATGTATTCCTTCTTAAATTACATCACGAATTTTCTTTTACTGACCTTCCTAACTAAACGTTCTCTATCTTCAGCAAATATTTTAAATACTAATAGTTAGAACTCTTTCCCAGTTATTTAAATTACTTTCCTTTTAATATAAATCCTTAATTAGTATATTTCTCTTTGTTATACAAACAATTCTATTTAAAGACTGAGTTCCTTCACTATTCTTCATCCTCTTCACACCGCCGCTATGCTTTTCTTCTTCCAACTTCTCCAAATTCACACCATTGCTCCACGCTAAATATAATCTTCCTTCTTCAAGCTGTTGACGATTTCACGCTAGTGCCGATGAGGTCTAGTCAATTCCTTGGTGCCAGTTAGCGAATTGTTGGGTAATGTGTTCTACGTAGTTGGGTATAATTTTTCTGTTCGTTGTTTCAATGGTTCCTGATTTGATTTTAATTACCTAGACGCTGGTGATGTCGACGGGTGCTACTAATAGTTCTGTGGAGTTGAGGTCTTAAAGTGGATTGATTCTTCAGGTAAATTCTATGCTCAATGTTGTTTGACTGATGTTTTGCAAAACGTTGGAAAGAGGTTTCGTTGAGTTTTAAATATTCTCAGTTGTGGCTTGGAAATTGGGATTGTTCCCACATTTTGGAATTGGAAGATTTGGATTGTGCTATGGTATTTTGGTTCTAGATTTTGGGAGTCTTTTACAGGATGTGTTCTTTTGTTTGGGAGCCCACAGGTGCTCCCCATTACTATTATTTGCGCTGAACACATTGTTGCAGTTAAGCCCTCTGATCTACTCTATGTTACTGCTGTTTCATAGGGGGTGTGCACACTTAAGGACTTAGGGTGAGGTGGTTGTCTGACGGTCCCATAGGTGACTGTCCTTGTGTTGTTGTTTGGGATCCCATAGGTGATCCCGTGTTTGGTGTTGTGAATTAACTCTTGTTGAAAGCTCCCTATTGCAGTTTTGGTGTTATTACGATTTCTGGAAATTCATCAATTGTTCAATAAACATTCTCAACTGATTGTAACTGGCAAACGAGTTTCTAAAATGTATTTTACAGGTTGAGGTAGGGTTTACTCAGTTTTTCTGATTTGTGCGATCCTTTCTGTGTTTTTGTCTATGTTTTATGATCACAGGTATGGATGACTAAGTGTGGGAAGCGGGATGGTGAAATCACATAGTTTAGGAATTATGAGTTATAGAGATAACGTTTGATTTACAATGTTTAAGAGTCACTATGTTGTTTCCTAAGATTTAACACTTGGGTATTCACTTTGGCTTCCACATAAGCTGAATTTGAATTAACATTTGTTCGTGATGTTTATTTAGTTCATTAGCCTGAGCACCCAGGGAGTTTGGGTGTGGCGGTAATACCCTGGACGAATTTGATTTCCGCTGCAATTGAGGTTTTGTTTTGGTTTATTATTCAAACATTCATTTTCGATGATTTGGAGACCCTTGATAAGCAAATTGAAGTGTTGTTTTAGTTGTGCTTTCGTGGATTTTACTGCTTTAAGTATTGCTAATGAGATTCACTATCTGCTAACAATACTTTTATGATGTTTTAAGTGAATTCTGTGGTTCTGTCACATTTCTGAAAACCCATTCCGGGACATGTCCGAACGTCCTTCCGGACATCAATGTTCGGACATGCCCCGAAGAGATTTAAAGGTTTCATTGTTTTGGTCTTGTCCGAACTTCTGTCTGAACTACAAAGTTCGAACAGTATGCGAGGACTGGTCCGACTTGCAAGTCTCGACTTACGTCCGAATTTGCAAGTCCGGACCGATGTTCGGATGCGTGTAGAAGTTTTTCGGAGTTTTAAGGTTCAACTTGTGTCCGAGCTTCAAGTCCGGACACAAGTTCGGACAGGGCCGTTTTTCAGACTTAATTAACTTCGACTTGTGTCCGAACTTCAAAGTCCAGACACAAGTTCAGACAAATGGTTTTCCACAGTGCAATCTTCTCGACTTGTGTCCAAACTTTCAATGTCCGGACACAAGTTCGGACCAACACTGTTTTTCACTTCTAGAACTAGTTTGAAGCCCGTTTTTAATTCCGTTCGCGCCGTTAGATTTGTATTTTCTTGAGCTATCGCTTGAGGTAAAATCCAGGGTGTTACAGGAGGAAGAGGTGTGTCCCTGTAACACCCCTATTCTAAAATCCGGATAATCTAACATGCCTAACAAAAATACTTATTGAGTCACAGTGGAAAATAAAACCGATCATAACTTAAACCTGGGTGTTACCCGCCATTACTCACCCATATGAGTAATGAAGCAAATACCAAAAAGACATAATCCAAAAATGCGCAGTGATGACAGAGACATAAATACAACACACTTTACAATACTAAATCCCAAAAAGGACAGTGAGCTGTCTACATAACTAATCATATACAGTCCAACAGAATCCTATGATATAACAGAAGGTGTACCGCTAATTACTCCCAAAAGTCCCACACTCACGCATCGATCTTCACCAGCTACAGTCCTGTAATTTGGTGGCCATAAAGGCTCAACACAACCGTTGAGCATGCTACTATATAATCCTCATGAACCTTAAGACTACTCAGGTTAATTAGCCCAATTGTTAACATGATGTACCAATTTCATGCTATTCCATTTTCATTTATAATGACAGTGAAGCAACAATAAAATAAGTATGAATCCATCAATACCCACATATGGTCACAACAAGCAGTAAGCATGTAATCAGACAACACATAAGAGAAAGTGATAACGATGCAAGAGTTGTTCTCTCTGAACGGTTTCCGTCATACGGCCTTTGAGGCCCCTTTTATTCGTTATCCAGGACTGAGAGTGTCTCTTAAGTCTTTTCTTATTCTTCAGTTAACTTTCATATAATTAAGTTGGGCGTCATGTTAGGACAACCCGTATATATACTTCCTCTTCTGAAGTAGTAGCTCTTGTGCACCAACAGTAGTGCCCTTTTGCCAGGGGTCCGCAAAGACCTGGCGGTCGTAGCCTTGCACCAACAGTAGTGCCCTCTAACCAACGATCGTATCCGACTCGTTGGAGTTTTCATGTCGAGTGGACCCTATCCGGTAGTCCGCTCCGCCGTGATCATCAATGCGCTACCATGTATTCTGTGACTACCCTGGATTTCCCTAATCTTTAATTACTTTCACCATATGATTAGGTTCATAACCTTTACCTAATATCTATTCTTAGGTTATATAGAATAATGTTCTCCATATAAGTACCAATGAGCCTCGATTTTTGAACCTTATCCTATGTTGATTAGATTGATTAGGATTTGATTGGGTTCTAGGTCCACTTATAACCTAAGATTAATAACAATGTCATAAAACATTAATTACTAAGTCCTAAGTCAGCTCACTAAACCTAATTAGAGTCGCCACCTAATTGTAACCTAGATTAAATTAGGAAAGGAGAGTTCAGGTTCAGGGGCTTGGTATTCGACTTATTTAGGGTTCAATTACTTTCATTACCCCTAGAAGTCATTTTTCCTCTACTTAGTTTAATTACGGCTTATTACGAGTCATTTTAACCTAAGTGCGCGGTCCTGATATTTTTTATTTTTTAACAATTTTTGACAGAGAAATAAAGTGAAAATTAAAACTATCTAAACTAGGGTTTTGGAGGTAGAATTAGGTCAAATTTTAATTATATCCGTAGCCATGGACCTAATGTTCGAGACCACGGACCCCAGTTAAACTACGCGATTATGAAAGCCGAATTAAAATAAAAACGTAAACTTGAAAAGTCTGGGGCCACGGACAGGGTGTCCATGGCCCCAGACACGTACTGTTAAAACTCTAAAATTTGAAAAAATTGCAAAATAAGAAATCCCGCCACCGTCCGTGGGTATCCGTGGTCTCGGACCATGGGTCTGAGGTCATAGACCACCCACGGACAGTGGGTTTTTGGCAGTTCTTGATGGTGTTTTTGGCTCAAAATTTATGAACACGTAGCCTAAAAGATGTACAAGATGTTAGTAATCAAAAGTTTTCAGTTTGAAGTCAAATTAAGCATGAAACTTAGCAAACAAGTTAAAAGGCGGAAACTGAAACAAATGTCAATTTAGAGAATGTAAAAAGGTTAGTTTGGCATCAAAATTTGACAGAAAGTTGATGAAATCGTGGAGAATTGAAATATCCACTTACAAACCTTTTTTTACCTTTTGGATTATGACGATTCTTCACGCCGGGATTCGTCGAGAGCCCCGTTGATGGCAGATTCGAAAGGACTTCGAACCGGGCTTCTGATCACTAGTCGTTCTTGATGTTCCCCACGTTTTGGTGGTGTTTTGTGGGATTTTGATGATGGTTGATGCTTTGGGAGTTGGAAAACAAGTGTAAGTGGTGATTTCGGGGAAATTTTGGTATGATTTTGGTGGTCTGGTGTTGAAAAACGTGAGAGGATGGAGGGAGGATGTGCTTTCTGACTTCTTAGGGTTCTAGAGCTTGTGTCATTCTATTTTTATCAAGGGACTTGTTCCTTTATATAGACTTTCTTAAAGATAGGAAAAATCTAGTAAAAATGAGATTTCTTTAGAGTTTTAGTTAAGTGACTTCCTAAAAGGATCTTGCTAAGAAATTTTAACCACATGTCAAGGATGATAATTATGATTTTTGTGAGGTGGAATCTACTTTTTTTAATATTGGAATATTTTTAAATTCAATTTCTCGTCAGATTCAATAAGAAATTGCTAGAAAATTATTGGAAATTTGAAAAATCAAAATTCCAACGCCATTGTGCCCAAAATGTCATCCTTTATCATTGGTTAAAATGTCAAAGAAATTTGAATTGATTTGACCATTCATTGAAGGAGAGAGAAAGCCTATAGGAGATCCTAGGGGTCCTGAAAATTACAGAAATACCCCCGAAGATGACTAAGTTGTCCCTGATGCTCCAGAACGTGCCGATCGAAGCGGGATTCCTCATTGTTTGATCAAAGTGTCTCTCACAACACTAAAGCCTTACAAACCCTACACCGCGGGGTTAAAATTTTGGGTATAACAGGTTGCCCCCCGTCAACTAGACTTTTTGATGAATATGAAGAGTCTAGTTGATGCTTGAGTGATACCCCAAAATTTTGGATCTTAAAAGACTCATGCTATCGAAAACTGATGAATTGTGTCTAGCTATTCTAAGGCGCCGACTTCCTAAGTGACAAGAAGAGATGGTGTTAAGCTATTCGAAGGCGCTAACTACCTAAGTGACAAGAAGAGATGTTGTTGAGCTATTTGAAGGTGCTAACTACCTAAAATTATAAAATGCTGTTGAGCTGTTCTAAGGTGTTGACTTCCTAAAGGGATGATGTCAAGCTATTCTAAGGCGTTGACTACCTATAATGAATGAAATGATGTCAAACTATTCTAAGGCGTTGACTACCTATAATGAATGAAATGATGTTAAGCTATTTTAAGGTGTTGACTACCTATAATGAATGAAGATGTCAAGCTATTCTAAGGCGTTGACTACCTATAATGAATGAAGATGTCAAGCTATTCTAAGGCGTTGACTACCTATAATGAATGAATGGTGTCAAGCTATTCTAAGGCGTTGACTACCTAAAATGAATGATGCCAAGCTATTCTAAGGCGTTGACTACCTAAAAGTGATTGATGATTGGTGTGGGGTCGAATTCTTCCACTCAACTGAGTTCACCTACTTGGGTGAGTTCTTCTACTCAGAGGAGTTCTTCTACTCGGATGAGTTCTTCTACTCGGGTGAGTTCTTCTACTAGGGTGAGTTCTTCTACTCGGGGTAGTTCTTTTACTTTGGCGAGTTCTTATACTCTGGTGAGTTCTACTACCCGGAGGAGTTCTTCTACTCGGATTCGTCTTCCTTGTCTTGAAGTCGTCTAGCTGCTTCGTGTTGACGTTGTTTTCGAGATTCTGGACTTGGACTTTTGAAGTTGTCCTTTACACCATTTCTCTTCTTTTTGTCATTTGGATTTCTTTGAGGCACTTCGGGTTTGCCTTTTTGTTGTATCCTTTCTTGACTTCGCCTTCGGGGTTCTTATGTGTCCCGATTTTTGAGTTTCAAGAGCTGTTTTGATGTGAGCTCTTTGGATCCTGTGTCACTCTAGGACCATTTACGGATCGCTTCGTCATGCTGATAGCGGCATTGCTTCTTTGGACTGATGAAATGTTATCTGAGAATTGGGCTCCTCTCTTCCTTTGGTCACTGGGTCAGTTATTCATCACGGGCTGGCTTGTTTTGTGGAGCTTCGTAATATCAAAAAAGGGATGTATGAAAGGCTCAGTGGGGGTGCCTAGGGTTTAATTTCAGGGTTCACAAGCTTTTGGCTATATGGTGCTATACCTAGGTGCTTCGTTATTCCTGATAGTTGTGTATCTGTTCTGTGTTACTTTTCACAGGTCTAAGTGTACATCTACAAATTATCTCCTTCGATCGGAGTTATACCGCTTACCTTATCTTTGAATGTGGTCTCACCGGAGTCATGTAAAAATGATACGCTCATTCGCTCATGGTTTTTCCACTCAGGAGACTCTCGTAAACTCTCACTCGAAGATTTGTTCACACGTTTAAATGAAAGATTAAAGATGACAAACCCAAACTCAGATTATCCCCAGTATTGACTTGGGGTCTAAGACAATAATTTGACGTGTGTGCACTTGGAACCGCCTCGTGGGTTGTTAGGATGTTTTGGGGCGAGTAGTGGTGTTTGGTTGGACATGTTCATCCTTTTACAAACAAAAGACAAGTTATTTTGTTCAATTGCCACAAAATGACCGTTTCATGAATATTAGTTTTGTGAGATGTTTGCTGATGAGCAAGATGATTCGGTTGAAGGTGCAAGATGATCGAACACATTATTTTTGTGATTACAAACTGAAAAGACAAGAAAATGAAATTTGAACATCTAAACTTTATTGAAATGGAAATATCATAAACTCCTTACAACATTGAAAAAGGGAAATTAAAGCAACAAAACACTACTAAACATTAGCTTACTAGTCAAACTGGAGCCCTTGTTCGATAAGACCTTCAATCTTGTGCTTCAGCGTCCTACAATCATCTGTACTGTGCCCTGGTAGTTGATGGAACTGGCAAAACCGATTAAGATGCTCTCCGGATTGGGTGACCCCGGGAGAAGGCGTGAGAGGTTGTAGTAGGTTCTACTCCTGTAGCTTTATGAGCGCTTGTTTGAGAGGTCGGCCAATGTCGGTAAACTGTCTCGGTGCAGGGAATTGCCTAGGTCGGGATGAGGCCTTGGTGCTTTATTTTGAAACACTGAGTTAGCATACATTATTCACCTGTCGTGAAACCGGGGCTGTTTTGGCTGGCCCGAACTTAAAGTTCTCTACCCCTACACCCTGAGTTTTGGGTTGCCCTAGCTTTAACTCGCCTTTGTGAATCTTTTCTTCCATGATTCTCACCTGCCCCATCAGCATGTCAAAATTGGGAAAGTACGTGCCGCCTAACTCATTGTTGTATTGCTTCCGTATGTTGTCCACAATCATTCGAATCTGTTCTTGCTCATCCATCTTTGTGGGCATAACGGTGGCCTTATCCTCCACCGTTTGATGAAGTCGGACATATTTTCATTGTCTTTCTGGCGAGTACTGGCAAGGTCGGACCTGGTGACTTCAAGATTCTTAGTATATTCGAAGTGGTGCAAGAAAGCTTCACAAACCTCCTCATAGGTTTTGGTGTTCATGCTCTAGGTTAAGTACCAACGCTGAGGTATTTCGTCGAGGTAACGAGCAAAAACCTTAGCCTTCTGCAAGTCATTCAGCCTGAGGATGGACATCTCTCTATCGAACATTGCCAGATGAACCTACGGGTCTAAGGAACCCTTGTATAGAGCAAGTGTGGGCAGCTTCAACTTTAAAAGGGATATCAACCTCGGGATACGATGCCATGGAAAGGTAATCGAGGCCAGGTAGTTGTTAGCTTTTTCCATGCACTCAATCCTTTTCAAGGATCTCTTAAGTTCTGCAGCTAGTTGGTTGTCTAGCGTCGTTCCTCTACCTGTCCTTGCGAGCCATGGATTCCAACGGAGTTAAATTCGATGTAGTCACGCTCATTCCCAGAGTCGGCAATCTTCCCCGGAATGTTTTCTTGATGACTTACCTCAAGGGAATTTTGCTTTTCAGCTCTTCGATGATGGTAACGTACTTTTGTTCCATGGCTGCGAGTCAGGTCACCATGCTGTTTGGGTTCCCTCCCTCTGCCATACTTGGGATTTGGGCTTACCTGTTTCTAAGGTGTCCATCGTTAGCGAACAAAAGGAAATGAGCTGAAGGGAGCTATATGGACTGTGAATGGGCCGCCGGGCCGAGAGAGAAACTTTGAAGTCTAAGATTTGTCTGATGTTCCTATTAAGCCTTAAGGTCATAAACTAGAATGAATGGGTTACACGAACTAATGAAGAATTCGAATGGGCTGAAATCTAAACAAACGGTTCTGACTGGGCTTAAAGATATGATAGCTAGACGTAGGATTTTGGGTAAGAGCCGAAATGAAAAGTTTTGCTAGACTAGAATGGGCCTTGGGCCTAAATAGTAAGGCTTGATTGATTTTGATGTCTTAAGGATCAAGTTTTAGTGAATTCCTTTTCCATGGGCCTAGAACTAGATGGATAATTCAAATAGGGCCGAAAAGAGAAATCACTGGAATATGGCTGAAGCCCAAATGACTCACATATTAAACCAAACAGGGCTTTGAGCCGCAAACAATAAAACAGCAAATTTGGGTTGGGATGAGTTGATGTAGGAAAGTTCTTGTCAATTTTTAAGCTTGGTAGTGGGCTGATCATACAAGCGAACAAAGCTCACACAAGTTCAACATGTCCTCACTTGACGCTTATCCAATTCGGGTATGGATCGATCTAGAGAGGTGCTTGGGGCATGGGCCCAGGTCACCACAAAGTAATAGGGCTTGCACGCTATTCTCTATGGGCTTCCCCGCTTTTCTCACATCACCATGAGGTGTGCGTCTACGGTCGGGTCTTTGACTGACCAAACAGGGCTAGGTAAGGGCACTGCTAGGAAAATGCTTGGGGCTAAAGCCCAGGTATTAAGGGGATGTGGTTAGACGACATCCTCCTCTTTTCCCCCACTTATTCACATCACCTAAAAAGGTGTGAGTTCCTGACAGGGGACCCTAAAGCGGTCCCTGGTGAAATCGGCTTGCGTGGACCCTCGCTGTCATATGATGCAAAGGTGTAGAAATTTAAATCACGCACAAAAGTAAACATATCACGTAATAAAGCCATAAATAAACAATTTCGAGTTAAGCCATCTTTCTTAAAATTAAACAAGTTTAAAATTAAGGGTTTATCCCCAGCAGAGTCGCCATTCTGTGAGCCTCGATTTTTGAACCTTATCCTATGTTTATTAGATTTATTAGGATTTGATCTGGTTCTAGCTCCACTTATAACCTAAGATTAATAACTATGTCATAAAACATTAATTACTAAGTCCTAAGTTAGCTCACTGGAACCTAATTAGAGTCGCCACCTAATTTTAACCTAGATTAAATTAGGAAAAGAGAGTTCGGGTTTGGTGGCTTAGTATTTGACTTATTTAGGGTTCAATTACTTTCATTACCCCTAGAAGTCATTTTTCCTCTACTTAGTTTGATTACGGCTTGTTACGAGTTGTTTTAATCTAAGTGCGTGCTTCTGATTTTTTTTAACAAATTTTGACAGAGAAATAAAGTGAAATTTAAAACTACCTAAACTAGGGTTTCGGAGGCAGAATTAGGTCAAATTTTAATTATGTCCGTAGCCACAGGCCTACTGTCCGAGACCACAAACCCCAGTTAAATTACACGATTATGAAAACCGAATTAAAATAAAAACGTAAACTTGAAAAGTTCGGGGCCACGGACAGGGTGTCTGTGGGCCCGGATATGTACTGTTAAAACCCTAAAATTTGAAAAAAAAAATGCAAAATAAGAAATCCTGCCACCGTCCGTGCCCGGAACACAGGTCCAGGGTCACGGACCACCCATGGACAGTGGGTTTTGGTAGTTCCCGACGGTGTTTTCGGTTCAAAATTTATGGACGTGTAGCCTGAAAGATGTACAAGATGTTAGTAATCAAAAGTTTTCAGTTTGAAGTCGTATTAAGCATGAAACTTAGCAATCAAGTTAAAAGGCGGAAACTGAAACAAATATCAATTCAGAGACTGTAAAAAGGTTAGCTTGCCACCAAAATTTGACAGAAAGTTGATGAAATCATGCAGAATTGAAATATTCACTTACAAACCTTTTTTACCTTTCAGATTATGACGATTCCTCACGTCGGGATTCGTCGGGAGCCCCGTTGATGGCAGATTCGAAAGAACTTTAAACCGGGCTCTGATCACTGGTCGTTCTTGATGATCTCCACATTTTGGTGGTGTTTTGTGGGATTTTGATGATGGTTGATGCTTTGGGAGTTGGAAAACAAGTGTAAGTGGTGATTTCGGGGAAATTTTGGTATGATTTTGGTGGTCGGGTGTTGAAAAACGTGAGAGGATGGAGGGAGGCTGTGCTTTCTAACTTCTTAGGGTTCTAGAGCTTGTGCAATTATGTTTTTATCAAGGGATTTGTTCCTTTATATAGACTTTCTTAAAGATAGAAAAAATCTAGTAAACCGAGATTTCTTCAGAGTTTTAGTTAGTGACTTCCCAAAAGAATCTTGCTAAGAAATTTTAACCACGTATCAGGGATGATAATTATTATTTTTTTGAGGGGGAATTGAATTTTTTGAATATTGGAATATTTTTAAATTCAATTTCTCGTCAGATTCAATCAGAAATTGCTTGAAAATTATTGGAAATTCGAAAAAGCAAAATTCCAATGCCATTGTGCCTAAAATGTCATCCTCTATCATGGGTTAAAATTTCAAAGAAATTCAAATTGATTTGACCCTTTTTTTAAGGAGATAGAAAGCCTATAGGAGGTCCTAGGGGTCCTGAAAATTATAAAAATACCCCCAAAGATGACTAAGTTGTCCCTGATGCTCTGGAACATGCCGATCGAAGCGGGATTCCTCATTGCTTGATCAAAGTGCCTCTCACAACACTAAATCCTTACAGACCCTACACCGTGGGGTTAAAATTTTGGGTATAACAATACCTTTAATGTCTTTAATGTTCACCTAGACGTTATCTAGGTTACTTCTATTCTCAAGTGTATATAATATGATTGATATTACTAATCACATGTAATCGACATCTTTCTTTCCATTATCATAACTCAATTCGAGTTTATATAATTTGCCTTAGATAGAAAGTCATCACGCACAGTTAAATCACGTAATGACAGGCAATTAAAATTTGCAAGCGTAGCATATATCACACATATCCATCTTATCATGCATTCACACAAATATCTGAACCCGAGGAAGCCCTCAAGAACATTCAGACCATACAATTACGTACCGTACATCGCTGAACAATGCTAGTGTGACGTATCACTCTCGTCCTTACTTATGCGAAGCTCGTAACCCGTAACCTCTAGCTCGAATCTCTGGAATATATCGCTACATGTTAATTAATGTAGTCTATACTGATTCGGTATTCTAATATAACCGCTAATCCCCTCGATATTTCCCGTGGTTATTTAATCATTGTTACTCGGGTTTCCAATACATTCGGGATTAGTTCAAGCCATACTTTATTTACGTTCACATAACGTGGGGTATTACTTCATGATTTATGATGTTTAATTCATACAACATCCCTTTTTAATCGTAGGTTATCATTCTTATGTATACACCCTTATATGTATAACAATATAATTTGTTACCACATGTTATAGTTTATCTTGTAGTTTATTAAACTCTAAACTCTCCTTCAAATTGGGAGTTGGTCAACGTGACCCTCTTTGGTCAATTAGGTTGACTTGGTCAATTTGGGTTGACTTGGTCAATGTGTCCAAGTCAACAAGTCTATGTGATTCCTATTATAATCTTTGAATTGTATAGTATATTCACTTGCCCAATGTTTCACATCTTGACATTAGTTAATATATTTAATGTTGTATAATGAAGTCCTCCTTTTATATTATTCTTTATCGTTCTCTCTATGATTGCCATATCATATTATATAATTCTCTACACCTCACACATTCTTATAAGTTTATATGAATTATAATACTCATAATATTAATGGCATCCCTTACCATTTTATATGGAACACTTAAATCTTTTCTTTGTGTTATTCTTCACCTTTAAATACTAAGACTATACTTTTAATATTATGAAATGTTATATTATACACTATATTCAATTTCCAAAGCTTTATTTAATTCTCCACTTAATCTCATGATTTCTATATCCCAAGGCATTCACATTATTTTATGTGAATTATATAACTCCTTATCTTATGTTCATCTTTACCTTTAATGTCATTTGGACTTTATACAAGTGTAACACTCATAATATTCTCAACCATATATTAAATCTCACCTTTCGACCCACTATATTTACGCAACAACCCCCAGCCTTCTTTTAATTACAAATCTTCCACACTTATTTCCAAATGTTACAATCTTACTCCTTAGATCTTATGTTATATATTTAATTTTAACTAGTTTTAACCTATGGTTTTCAACCTAATATTATAAAAATAGAACAACCCCCTTGCTGTTACAGTTTTATTTCCTTAATCTACAACTCTTCTTTATTTACCATTTGACCCACTTTATTTTACAATTCTTACTGTAACACCCCTACCATTAATACAATGCTTACCGTCCAATCTCCTTACACATCAGATACACGCAGCGGATACATACTTACATACAGTGGGTGATACAATGCCGTTAGTCACCCACGTGACTAATAAGGCTGCTACTTCTACATACAACATCGGTCTGATGGACCGGAATCCCGAGTACTACACATCTATAATACGTACTCCATTCATCAATCAAATACAACAATGCTCCATTCAATACTTACTCCTCCATAATTCATACAATACAATATACTTAACCGAGTCTACTAGGATCCTTATACAATTATAATATCTCTTCCAAGTTCATACATACTCACTACGAGTCTACATCTACCCGTTCCTCACAACTACTTACTTTCTAAGTACAAGGGTGTGCCGCCGGTCTCTTACCTTGACCACATCCGCTTCGGGTACCTGCACACTAAAAACGTTCCCCCTAGGGGTAGTCAGCTTTCGCTGCGCATGATAACCGCATACCCCACGTACTAGTGAGGGTACGCCGACCACTTGGTCGAATACATGCAGTTCATTTTCATACAAACATACATGCATACATGCTCTTACACACAATACAATAATACTTACGCAACATACATACATACACTTCATTACATACAAGGAATACGGTATAACCATCCAATACATACTTACCTTCTTCCGAATACACATACTCATTACATACCCAAAGTACAGTTCTGGTTAGCTTCATTGGTCCACCCGGGTTAATCGGGTGGAGATTACTCTTTTACTCGTTACTCCATACATACACATACATACTCATACTCAAACATACTTACAGATCCATACTTACTTACTCTTACTCTTACTCATGTTAAGTCGTCGGGACCTCCTGCCCGGGGACTACTCCGTCCCACCACCGGGATTTACTTGACTCACCAATCCGGGATGCTACCCATTTAAGGGGTTTGGGCCGCGGACCAGCTTAAGAGTCAGGAATTGCAGCCAACCTCTTGTGACTCCGCATCCTCACGCGTGGCCGAAGCTATATCGGACTTCTACTCATTCCAATTTACTCACTTAAGTTAGGAGTTAGGTAGTTAGGAATTAGTAGAAGTCAACATCTAACCACATACACAAATACATTATTCATATACACCTCCATACAAATACAATACAATATACAAGTACACTACCAGGTACAATTACACATCATCATCATTCATATATTTCATGAATTATACAAACTATTGTTCAAGACAATATCGAGAACAATGTAAACAAGCACAAGTAAGTGCAATATAATCCGATTCATGCATTTATCTTATTAGGTGATCAAATAAGCACACAAATCGGGGTAACCAGATTAGGATACAGGGCATGAAGAAATCATACCTTTCACCGTTGTACTTGTATCCCAACGTTCCTCCGGTGTTCACAAATCAAATCCTATTATATACATACAGTTGAATGATTAATCTAACTATCAGTAACTTAACCCGATTACTCTTACGTTTACTAATCCATACTTACTAAGTCTTGCATTCCAATACTTATATTTTATTTACTTACTCCTAATTACTTAACAATGGTTTACTTACATATATATGCACATATGTATAGGTGGGTACACACACACACACACACACACATATATATATATTATTATTTGATTTAATTAAATTCAATTTTTTTTTGTATGACTCGACCGACCTTACAAGTCCGGTCCCCAAGGTCGGTCGAAGTCAGTAGGGAATTACGCTGGAGAATTACAGGGCCGACCGACCTTGCAAGTCCGGTCCCAAGGTCGGTCCATTCCAGTGAGTTACCTGATGAAATTTTTAGCCCGACCGACCTTGCAAGTCCGGTCGCAAGGTCGGTCCATTCCAGTAACTTACAAGACGGAAAATTTTTGAGTCGACCGACCTTGCAAGTCCGGTCGCAAGGTCGGTCCTTTCCAGTAAGTTACATTGCGGGAATTTCTTCTGGCCGACCGACCTTGCATGTCCGGTCCCAAGGTCGGTCCATTCCAGAAGGTTCCGTCCCTTGCAAACCTGGGCTCGACCGACCTTGCAAGTCCGGTCCCAAGGTCGGTCCGGCCCAGTAATCACATTTTTATTTCTGTTTTCAGTCCCTCTTCTTACCCATTACTTCCCCATTGTTCCTACACTTAACCCCACATGTTTTAACACTAATTAAACCTTCTAATACCCCTTAGTTCATTCAACAAGTTCCTTACTAAATCCATCAATCATCTTACACAATTTCCTCTCACTTTCTTTCAACACTTACAATAGTTTTCTTTCCTCTTATGCTACAGATTTTCATACTCCATTCTACCATCCATTACTTCTCAACCAATGCCACCATTAGCATTCCAAATACATTTCCAAGCCATTGCAATACCTATACCCAAGTCCAACACTCTTTTTACCAATTCTTGCACACTAATCTTTCCTAACTTCTCCAATGCATATTAATACACTCTGCTACAGATTTTGCACTTCTTACTTCTCATACTACTACTACCATTCCATAGCTACTAAACATCTCTACTAACTCCAATACACACCTTGGTTTTCCCATTTACCAAGTCATCCTTGAATACATAATTCCTACCAAGAATTCGCCATAGTTCACCTACTTTTCTTACTTAGCCATACACATTCTTTCTTCACCGAGTTCATACCTATTCTAGCCACACCCTTACAAGGGTCCTACCAGCAATCAAACAAATATACATCCATCCTAATACACCAATACTCCATCAAACATCAATACTAATACTCATACACAACCATTTGGCTCCAAGGCCTACAATTCACATACTATTGCACAATTACTCAAACTTCCACAATTACATTACTAATACATTATTTTGGGTTCCTTAATTAGTTCACCCATTCCCATTACTCTAATGCAATTAGAACTTAACATTAGGAAGGAGCTCTTACCTTGAGCTTTTAATTCCTTCTTTCTTTCTCATTTCTCCTCCTTCTTCCTTTCTTGCCCAAATCGGCCATGTGGGGAATGGAGTTGCCAAACTCCATTCCCATCACCCAATGAACACAAAACACTACAATTAATATACTAACCCTTAAATTAATGCCAATTCATTGGAGTGTTTGAAGTGAAATTTTTAGGGTTTACCTTTGGAGAGTTTTAGAAGGGGTTTTAGCCCTTGGTTCAAGAAGGTGAATCCACCACCATTGTAAGGTTGATATTATGCTCCAAAGAGAGAGAAAAATAGATCATTACAAATGGAGCAAAAATCGGTTATGAAGGAAGGTGAAGAAAACATGAGTTTTTCATGTAGATTTTTACCTTGTTGGAAAGAGGAGACTCCAAGCTCTATAATGGTGTGCTTTTCTCCTTGAATGGGGTATACCCACGAAAATGGACTTCCTCATTTTTGGATTTTGAAAAGAGAGAAGTGTAGAGGAGGATGAGGGGAGTTCAAATATGTAGTTATTTTTACCTTTGGAGTTCAAGTGGAGCTAGAGCATGTGGAGAAAGAGGAGAAGCCATGGGAGGCTTGTGGAGCTTCTTGAAATCGCCCAAACCAGAGAGAGAGGAGGGAGAAATCGGTGGAGGGGGAGAGGAAAGAGAGAGATGAGTGAGTTGTGAGAGTGAGGTGAGAGGAAAGGCATAAAGTAATTCTTTTACTTTATTGCTTTTTGCTTTTGGCTCTCTTATTTAATTAGCTAGTTACATGTGTGTGTGAGGGAGTTATTTGACTCTTTAAAAACCGGCCCCCTTATAGTATATTAGCTGGAGCGTTTTTCGTCTTTTACAGAAAACGCTCATTATTTTACCCGGTTTCGGTACTGTTCACTTACCGGGCCCGTTTTCCGGAATTTCCTCGTTTAATTATTTTTATTAACTATTAAACTCCCATAAATGCTTAATAATTATTATTTAATGATTTATAATTTTTACGGGTTCGTTTGACCACTTAAAGTCACGTTTTCGGGTTTTCTCGAAAAACGTGCTCCAAAGCTCTATTAGCGTTTTAATTCATTATTTGGATCCGTTTTCTTCGGGAGTTGTTCCCATATATTATTTAGGTCTTATTAAACCCTTAGGATCCGTATAATACGCTAACCAAGGTCTCATACCTTCTATGGTTATTTAACGCTTATTTAGCGTTTTTCGCCCTTTTAAGCATTTCTTTATTTCTTTTGGGTTTATTTTTCCTTACCAATATTAATCAGGTACCATTAGGCCCTTAAATACGTATTAGATTAGTTTTAATCCTTATGTTTAAGTTCGGGGTATTTCAATCTACCGCCCTTAGGAACTTTGTCCTCAAAGTTGTTCGAGGTTATGGGATTACTATACTTACTCATTCATACCCGTCTATGCCAAAGGTTATACGTTCCTCCTTCTTACAATTCCTAAATCCATCCCTCAAGGTTCCTACATACCATACCATACCAATATACAACAGTTGCTCCAATCCGCGCTACTACTAACTATCCGGCTCCTCATTACAAAGTTCATACATACATACATACAGTGCAAAGCTATCCCCAAAGCAATGCAATAGACATACAATCCCGCAGGCACCCAGGTCATCTCGACACAGGACTCCTTTATGTCCTGCTGCCCTTGGAATAATACAACATGTTGCCCCATTATCTTCTCCGGTATAAGTTTCTAACAAATCCTTATTCTCATGTCTAATTAGCGTTCAATTACTTTCATTACCCCTAGAAGTCGTTTATCCTCTACTTAGTTTAATTACGGCTTATTACGAGTCGTTTTAACCTAAGTGCGCAAACTTTTGATTTTTTTTATTTTTGACATTTTTTTACAGAAAATTAAAGTGAAAAGTGAAATTACCTAAACTAGGGTTTCGGAGGTAGAATTAGGTCAAATTTTATTTATGTCCGTAGCCACGGACCCAATGTCCGAGACCATGGACCCCGGTTAACCTAGTTATACAGAAAAGTCGAATTTAAGAGAAAACAAAAATTTGAAAAGTCCGGGGCCACGGACAGGCTGTCCGTGGGCCCGGACATTATTTAGAAAAACCTAAATTTTGAAAATTTAAAAATCTCGCCGCCGTCCGTGGGTGTTCGTGGCCACGGACAACCCGTCCATGGTCCCGGACCATAGGTCCAAGGTCACAGACCACCCACGGACAAGGGTTTTCTGGTGGTTCTCGACAATTTTTTCGGCTCAGAATTTATGTACGTGTAGCCTGAAAAGTGTACAAGATGTTAGTAATTGAAAGATTTTAGTTTGAAGTCAAATTCAATACGAAACTTAACATACAAGTAATTGGGTAGAAGCCAAAACAATTAGCAATTCTTAAGCTATAAAAGGTTAGTTTGCGCTCAAAATTGGACAAAAGACTAATGAAGTCGTGGAGAATTAAAAGAATAAGGTCCCAACCTGTATTACGTTCGGTGTTAATGAGACTCTTCACGTCGGGAATCTTTCGGTGCTCTGTTGAAGCCGATTTCGAATTGAGTTCGAACCGAGCTTCTAGCCTTTGAGAATTGGTGATGTTCTTCACATTTTGGTGGTGGTTTGATGGTGATTTGATGACTGTGGATGTAATGGGAATTGAAGAATGTGTTTTGGTGTTGATTTTGGTGAGATTTCGGTACTGTTTTGGTGCTTGGGAGTGCAAAAACGTGAGAGGCTGGCTATGGAGGAGAGTTTTGACTGCTTAGGGTTCTGACAGCTTGTGGGATTCTGATTTGATCAAAAGATTTATCCCCTAATATAGACTTCCTTAAAGATAAAGAAAATCTAGTGAAAACGAGATTCTTCGGGATTTAATTAATTGACTTCCCAAAAAAATTTTGCTGTGAAATTTTAGCCACATGTCAAGGATGATATTTCTTATTTTTCCATGGTGAAATCAAATTTTTTGGATATTCGAATATTTTCAAATTCAATTTCTCGTCAGATTCAATCAGAAATTGCTAGAAAATTATTGGAAATTCAAAAAATCAAAATTCCAACGCCATTATGCTTAAAATGGCATCCTCTATCATAAGTTAAAATTTCAAAACATTCCGAGTTTATTTGAGGCATTCTCGGAGGAGAGAGAAAGATCGTAGGAGGCTTAGGAGCCTTGAAAAATTATGAAAATACCCTTGAAGGTGACTTAGCTGCCCTTGATGCCCCGGAATGTGCCGATCGAACCAGGAAGTCTTGCTATTTGACCAAACTACCCTTTTGCAACAATACCTCAAGGGACTTTCCTCCGGGGGGTTAAAATTTTGGGTATAACACTAAGTATGGTAAGTAAACATCAACTTATGGTGTAATAAGGCTAAAACATGCTTTAGAAACATTGGTAGGCAATTTAAACCAAAGAAAACACCATAAAGTCAATTTAAAAAAATACTTGCTTTATACTTGGTGTAACCTTGATTAGGACCCAAAGGTCAAACCTAGACCTTATTAAATTCCTAATGATCATGTTAAATCAATTACCAAAGAAAATTAAGCTCAGAGATAAGTTTAAACATAAATTGTGCTTTAAGGAGTCTTAAAGCACGTTTTTGAAAAATTGTCTTGGAAATGAGTCTTGAGTGGCTAAATGACCAAGTCTATGCCTTAATCAACATGAGTATTAATTAGTATCATATTAGGAAGCCTAAATCAATGAGAAACCAAACATTTCACAAATTTGTGCACTAAGTATGAATAGTACCCAAATAGTTCCCAAAATAAGTCAAGTGACTTCCTTAAGTGGTCAATGGTCAAAATAGCCATAAATATCAAGGGGGCACAGTTTCTTAAGGGGTGAGTCACCACATTACTCATTCATAACTTAGAAAAGAAGAGGGAAAGAAAAGAAAAGACTATTCACTTACTTTTTGCTTAAGTAAAGAAAATATCCCATTTGCTTTCCTCTCTCCTCAATTCTTCCCTTCCCAGCTGGCCACCACCTTCATTCTCCCTTCTTCCTTGCATGAAGCTCCAGCACTCCATTGTTCTTCAACTTCAAATGCTTGCCAAATGCAACTCCAAGCTCCAAATAAAAAACTAAGCACACCTTTGTCTTAGTTTAGTCAAGGCCTTCCATCCTCTCTTTTCAAAACTGCAAAAACAGAAGTTGGACTCCATTGAAGGAGCTCCATTTGAATAGAAAAATTCGGTTTTAAGAGCTATTGTACACCCTCTTTGGTTTAAGGTAAGAAAAGCTTCAAAAATCATCATTTTCTTCTATTTTTGTACTTGGCCGAGAATTACCATTAGAAGTGCCTTGTTCTACTCTTTTTAATAGCCTTGATTCAATCTTCAAAAGACTAGAGGAGGTCTTACCTTGGTTCTTTATCAAAGTCCATTCCAAATTCCTAAGGTAAACACCCATTTTTATCCACTAAGCACTCCTTTGTACCCAAGAGTAAATTCCATGAGTCTAGGTACATTACTTAGCACTCATTACCTTATTTGGGCATTGATTAGAAGTTTAGAAGGGAGGAAACCATCTTGGCTGAAAGTCAATCAAGAAACAAAGAAGGAAAGGAGAAAGGAAAAGGCTTGAAACATAAGGTAAACTGTTTTCCTTAATGAAATTTAGTGCCTTAAGGAGATGGTGTTTTTATAAATACCAAACTTAGCCTAGAGCTTACATTACAATATGGTTTATGTAACATAGGGAAAGGAATATGAACAAGCTTAAGGACTTGTGAACTTGTGATTAAGGCGCCAATGAAAAACGAGTTAGTAAATAAGCATAAGGTGGATTATAAGAGCATTTATAATTGCTATGAGATTGAGTGTTGTGTATATGCAGGATGAAAGCTATTTATGTAGGAAATTCAGTGTTTAGTTATGTCATTTAAGGGCCTAAGAGCCATGTCATTTAAGGGCCTAAGAGCCATGTCATTTAAGAGCCTTAGTGCTATGAAATTTAAGATTATTGGCACTATATTGAGTTTGTTATGAATGGTTTGAATTGGGTGAGAAATATTATGAGAAAAGGACTTGATGTGTGTGTGTGTGTTGATTAGGGGAGAAAAACTATGCATTTGGGCATGATGATATACTATAGAGGCTATGGCAAAATTTTAGTAGAAAACAAAGTGTTTTAGTGGTTGTTGTGAGTTTTTATGACCTAGGTTGTACTAGGAGTCATTAAGAGTTAAATTGGTGGAAGTGAAGGAATTAAGGTGATCTTGAGATTTAGAAAGACCTAGAGTTTTCTAGGAGGAATTAGAGGTTAGGTAGGTGTATTAAACACACCAAAATCATGGTAAGAGGAATGTTAAGACTTGTGCAAAAATCTAGAGGAAATGATGTATAATGTCTTATGATGATTTAGGCATCAACTAGAGAATATAACTTTGAGAATTTTGGGTAGCATGTGTAAGATGATAAAGATGCTGGTAATGAGTGGACTTGTGTGATGGAGGTGGAAACAATAAGAGAATGTTGTACTTGTCAAGGGAATGACTAAGAATATATAAGAGTGTATAACCATGTTAATGGTGAGTAAAGGAGATGGAAATGTTTAAGAGGGATTTAGATTGGTCAATTTGAAGGAGAAAGGATGAGTACAAGGCTAAGTAATTGTGTAGTTGGGTGAGGAACAATGTTAAGGTGTTAAGATGATGGCTAGAAATGCATAAGTATGTACAAGTTTAGGAATGATGAGTAGTAAGTGTAAAGGAGGGAAGTTGTGCATGGAGATGCAATAAGACCTTGAGAACTTTGAGAAGTTTGAGTTAAGGAGATGAGGGTGATTGATAATGCTTGAGGAGTCGTCAAAATGGTTCAGAAGAAACACTTTGGTTAGTTAAGGTTTAAGGCAAAGTTTACATGTTGGAAGTATAAGGAACTAAGTTTTAAGTGTGAGGAATTTAGTAAGAAGTTTAGTACAATGATTAAGGGATTGAGTATGTGATTGGTGGCTGAATTGGAAGGTTTTAAGGTGCCAAAACATGTTGGGAAACATGTGGAATGATTAGGAAAAGATTGGGTGAGAACTGAGGTGAATTTGGAGTTTAAAATGAGTAGATAAACACTTTGAAAAATTGGTTCTGTCTTGGACCACCCCAAGGGACCGCCCCTGGCTGGGGAGGTCCAGTTGAAATTTTCCAGAACCGGATGCTTCTGTTCCGGACCTCCCTAGGGGCGGTCCAGTCATATAAAAAAAGATAAAATGTAACATTAGTGGTACTCCATTAGGAGAGTAATGATTATTAGAGAGATATGCTCATAAGAACATAAGATATAAGGAGAAGTAAAATGACTTAAGTGATTAAGTTTAAACTACAATAACTTTGACGTTATTAATCGGGAATCGTTATTGATGATATGAGTTAGGTTAGCTAAAAGAAATTAACCACCCAATTGGATGAATGTTTTAGGGTTTGAGTATTTGGACTCCGGAGGAGAATAGGTAACCGAACGGCCAACGGTGAACGGTATGGTTTTCTTGTAGCCTGCTTGCTAACGAGGTGTACTTCGGCTTGTGTGCTATTTGTATATGTGTTCCAACTAAACAAGATAAAGCATGCAACCGGTTTATTACATTGTTGTGTGTTGTTTGAAACTAACACAACTTACATTGAGAACTCACTAACAATGTTTAGTAAAGAATTGTGTGAGAATAAGGAACACTCCCTAATATTGGTTTATTAGTAACCGAAAGAGGTTAACTAATAAACATCATCGTTGAGACTTCTACTAACTGGAACTTGGGGGTGAGAAATTTGGGACTGACTCCGGTCATGCATATTGAGTTAGGAGGTTGGTATCCTTATCAGGTCTATCCTCTAATGAGGCTTGTCTTCAAACTCGTCGCCTAGAGTCGACATATAGAGTCGGTCACCTCGATTTCTGTTCAAGGCGGGAGGCATTATTAAGATGGTGTGGTGGGATCTACCTAAATCCTAACTAATTCTTAGAAATATTGTTTATTTAAACCAATGGAACTGATAACTCATTGGCTAGGGTTACCTTTGACCAGACAAGATAAACAATGAATTAAGGGACAAGCATTCTAATTAAAGAACGATTGTCTTATTTGAGATAAGATTTGAGATAAGATCTAACATAAGACTTGATATGAGATAAGACTTGGACTGAGAATAAGAAAAATCATAGCCTAAGGAGTTAAAAGCTAACTCACTTACTTAAGGAACGCTTTTAAGTAATTCATTGTGTTTGAACTATAATTGTTCATATGTGGTGTGGTGTTTGTTGTACTTCTTATTTATGTTGTATTAATAATGAACCCATGCTATCGACAAGTAGTCGTCGTAGCCCCGTTAGCTTGGGGGCTATAAGTTAATCGTACCAGCAAAGGTGCTGAGCCCCTAGGGGCATCCATATTTATTTTGCAGGTGAATGACAGAAGATGACCGTCCTGAGAGTAGGATCGGGTAGAAGTACTTCGGGTTGTTTTCCATTTATTACACGAGTTGTGCATGTACACTCGTTTAGTAAATGGTATGAGATGTTAGTAAGATGTATTAGGATATGAAATACTCTGTATTGAGAATATGTAATAGGTTAAGATTTAGTATACTAATGTTCGGTATATTCAGGTCCATCAGACCGTAGCTAGATCTTGAAGTATTTAGTATGACTAGATAGTCATGTGGGTCACTAACGGCGGTAACACCAATTGTTGTAAGAATTCCGCTGCAATGTTGAGAAATGTAAATGGAGGTTTATGAGATAAGTATGGCTTTATGATTTGGGTTGTTACAGTATTCCTTGTTTGAATGTCTTTGAATGTGAGCATGATTATTGAATTAAAATGAATCCCATGTTCTCGACAAAGTAGTCGGCGTACCCCCGTTAGCACGCAGGGTATGCAAATTTTATACCAGCAATTTGCTGAGCCCCTTGGGGCACCGTTTTTATTTACATGTACTTTGGAGTTGAATACCGTTCGAGAGTAGGACGGGGTTGCTACTTAAGCATGGGTAGTTGATTAAAGAAATTGTATTTGTTTTGTAAAGTTGTACTGTAAGACTAAAATGTTGTCGGCAAGTTTGAGAGTTGTAGAGACTTGGTATAAATTTGATTTGAGGTTGTATATGTATTTGAATTGATTAAGGAATGAAATGTATTGTTTGGTATAGAGTACTCGGTATCTTAGTTCATCAGACCGATATTGTTTTGTTTGGATTTGGCCTTGTTCGTCATGGGGGATACTAACGACATTGTATCACCCACCATTGGAGTAAGAATTCCGCTGCTTTGATATTGGTATTTGGGACGGATTAGGAGATAATGATTGGATTATTAGTAGGGGTGTTACAAAAAGTGGTATCAGAGCGAAGTATCGCTCTGATGGCTCGAAATACCGAGTTAGGAATTAGAGACTGAGGGCTAGGGGTTGAGTGTTAGTGTGTGAGGTACGCAAGTTAGGAACTTCTGTGTGAACCGAAAACCTACAATAACCATACCTGCCCTCCGCAACCCACGTTATAAGTTGGGACAAGAACGCTAGAGAGATGGAAAGACCACTCATACTCAGGAAACCCAATCTGGCAGTTGTAAAATAAATTTTGTAAGAGAAAGAACCTGTCATACTGTAGATTCCAAGGATAAGAATCCTGGAGATGGTTCCCGATTGAATGAAAATAACCGCACTTAATGGTGAGAGATCGAGAATCCTAACCATAGGATAATGAAATTTACGACACCATGGGGCGACGTGCTATGCAGTCGCGAGAACCATACGTAGCCAGCAAGAAGGAAAGCACAACCGCGCAATGAAGCGAAAAAGGCTGAGTAACAAAACCCAAGACAAGAGAGTCTACGGACTGCAAACGCTTGATAATACCACTGATGATATACTAATTGACTAGGGAATTAGTCAAGGTTGAATAACTCCAAACCTACGACACCAAGAGGCTGTAATACTCGAATGACATAGTTCAGACAACTATGAGAGCATTCATGAAACATACACCAATAGGACTACGACGTAGTTCCTAAGAATGAGTCAAACCTCGGTAACCACAGTAGAGGGTGGGAACGAGCAACAAGGAAAGACACAGAACTAAACGAACAGAGATCCCCAAGAATGGAGGAACACCCGAATTAATGACAACCATGTCAAGGACGCTGAGAAGCTACTCAGGAGACTGATCACTAAGATAAAAAGATTAAAGGAAGAGCCAATAAAACTGTCGAATACAGAGGAAAACAATACCGTAACCGGTATACGCTAACCCAAAAACCTACCTACCTACCCGCGCACTTGCCATGGTAAGTGCAGCAATAACGGGGCTAATTGGAAAAAATTTAATGACCAACAAGTACTTACTAAAGCACCACCATGACAGTGAACAAATATAGGATCACCAATCATAAGAACTTGAAGAACGAAACCTTGGAAAGGCCCAATGGCCTGACCATTGTATTAAGAACATACCAGTCAGTGAGAAGCTAGACTTGGTTAAGACCCCAAACATGGTAACACCATGAAAAATTTTCTTTCAACTCAAGACCTTTCTTTCAAACTCAGAACTTTTCTGTCAAACCCAAATATTTCTTTTAAACCTCAGATTTTAAAACCAAACCAGAGGAATTACGGTAAGTTATCATAGAATGATGCAAGAGGAGTTGACAATAGAATACTTCACCTAGGTGTGTGACGAGCACTACGAGTGTACCAAAAGCGGGATGTGGGACGACCGCACTCCGAGTGAGCATGCGGGCCTGACAGACCTATTTGTGAGTTAGTCAGGTAAGTAGTAATGTACCAGTAAGGTACCCCACGTATGTGTACAAGTAGTGTACGAAACACAAGAAGTAGTCAACTTCGTACTATGGACCACAAGGTAAATTCAAACCAGAACAGTTGGACACCTCGAACGATCAAAGGAACTCAGATAAGCTTACAAGCTAAGGGAGTCAAGGCTCACTTTAGGAGAATGATTAAGAGTTAAGAAGTGCGAGAAGCACTAACAATTGAGTAAAGACATTGGATATGTCCCAAAAATCTTGAAGCAATGTATGGAATAGCTGGAATGAATACCCAGTCTAGACACAGTAAGGAAAATGCCTAACATGAACACGCCAACGTTCAATGAACGGGATAAAATACCCAGAATGATCCTATAAGTTACCGGAGAATACCATTCATCACCGATGAAGATATCAACCCGATCAAGACACAAGGAGAAATACCCATGGCCTACCCTAAGAACGGAAGACGTTATAACCCTAAACGATACAATTTGAAATCCAGAACCGCAAGCGGGGTAATAAACTGAACATACCTAAAGTGTGAGCCAAATGAAATGGCATCACTTAACAACACCCAGGAGCAATCTCTGAAGGGTGTCGAATGAAATGTCGTGATAATAACACAAGGGCTAGAACAAACACTCGATTAGAACACCGAAGGGATTGCACTGAACTTGAAGTACCCTAAATTGCCAAGAGGCAACCGGTTATTACTTAAAGGGTCTCCAATGAACGGAAGCGTGATGCGATGATCTTATCATGGAGCCCAATATTATCTCCAAGCCATTTGATGGTATACGGGGAAACAAAATGAAATACTCCAAACTTAGATATGGTGTTTAAGTGATAAGCTAAGATATAAGGAGGCTAAATAATGCCTTAGAAACATTAGGAAACAATTTAAATCAAAGGAAACACCATAAGAGCAATTTAAGCAAAAACATGCTCTAAGCTTGGAGAGACTTGGGTGAGTCCCCAAATATCATTCTAAGACCTTAGTAATATCCTAATGGTCATTTTAAGTCAATTACCAAAGAAAACCAAGCTCAAAAACAAGTTAAAACACAAATTGTGCTTTAAGGACTCTTAAAGCACATTTTTGAAAAATTGTCTTAGAAAGGGGTTTTAAGTGGCTAAATGCCCATGATTACTCCTTAATTAACTTGTGTACTAATTAGTATCACAATAGGAAGTCTAAATCAATGGGAAATCAAAAATTTCACAATTATGTGCACTAGTTTGTGAATAGTAATCAAATAGTGCCTAGTTTAGTCTTTAGTCAATTAAGTTTAGTTAGTTGGTCAAACAAGACCATGACTAGCTTAATTAAAGGGGGTGGCCGGTTTTTAAGGTGATGATTCACCACATGATCAAATAACAAAAGAAAAGAAGAGAAAAAGTAAGTAAGGTTACTATTTGCTTTTAAAAGAAAACTTACCTTTTAAGCCATCTCTCTCCTCCTTTCTTCATTCTTTCTTATTCTTCACCGATTTTGTTGCTCTCTTCCTTCTTCATTCACGTGGAAGAAAACTCCATGCTAGCTCCATCTTCCTTTGACCACTACTTGCTCATTTTAGCTCCAAAACCAAAACAAAACACATATTCTTTTAGTTAGCTCAAGCTCCTTCTTTCTATCTTTTCAAAACTTCAAGAGATTTGATTTGGTGCCAAGACAAACCGCCATTAGAGGAGGAAACTCAAGTTTGGAGACTCCATTAGCTTCTCCATTCTCTTAAGGTAAAGAATATGTAAGAAAATCTAGGTTTCCACCATTTTTCTTCATTACCGAAAATGTATACTCATGGGGCTTCATTGTTATGCCTTGTTCTAGCTTGTTTTCTATTCTCCAAGGGCTAGAGGAGGTCCTTCTTGCTTCATATCCAAGCCTATTCTAAGACTCCAAGGTAAAACAATCAATTTAATACCTTAAAGCACATTTTAACCTAGGGTTTATTCCTAAAGGTTAGTGCATGGTTTAGTACTCATTGGAATCATTGAATATTGATTAGAACATTGGCAAGGAGAGTTTGGTTGGTGACCAAGATTGTCAAGGAAAAAGGCTAAGGAGGAAAGTTTGTGAGCTTGTAAAAGAACAAGGTAAATTACTTACCTTAAGGTGTTTTATTGTTTAAGGGAATGGGATTTAGATATGTGATGAGTTTAGTGTAGAGTTTACATTGGGAAAGAGTTATAAAAACCTAGGTGAAACAATGATTATACTTGTGAACTTGTGACTAAGGAGCAAATGAGAAAGGAGATAGTTTAAGAATGACAAGGTGAATTATAAGAGAATTTATATTGCAATGGGAGCCTTGTTGTGTGTATTTGCAGGTTAAAGGCAATTATTATGTGGGAAATTCAGTGTTTAAGATTTATGAATTTAAGGGCCTAAGAGCCAAGTCATTTAAGGGCCTAAGTGCCAAGCAATTTAAGTTTATGCACTATGTTGTGTTGTAGTGTAGTTTTGGTGTATGATGTGTGTTAAGAAGGTGTAATGAGAATTTAGGTGTTCATGGTTGTTTGATGGTGAAAAACTAAGTGTTTAAGTGTGACAATATACTAGAGAATCCATGGCAAAATTTAGTGAAGAACCTAAGTGTTTAAGATGTGTTAAGGAGACTTCATGATTATGGAAGCACTAGGAAACTTTAGGAGTTGTTTTGATGAGAAAGAGTGAGTTTAAGGTGTTTTTATGAGTTAGAATGACTTGGGCCTCATCATGGAGGATTTGGGAATCAAATGAATGTCTTGGGATATACTTGTATATTTAGGACTTAGGCAAATATTGGTAAACAAGTAGGAAGGAAATAATGTGTTGGAAGAAGGAGGCATAAACTTGTGAAGGAACTTTAAGTAGTTGCATAAAGGAATTTTAGATGGTGAAAGATGCTTGGGAGATGATGTTGTAGTGGTGAGGAAACATTTTGGCATAGTGGTTATATTAGGTATGAACCACCACTTAGGAGCCTAGTGAAAAACATTACAAGTGTAGGCATTATTATAAGGAAAATGCATAATGACTAAGGTGGATATTGGTGAGTGATTTAATGAGTTTAGTGGAAGGCTTAAGGTGTGTTTGAAGTGCCCAAATGAGGTTAGAACATACTAAGATATATGGGGTGAAGTTTGGAGTCAAATGGGAATTTAGAAACAAAGGTCTGGAGCCGACCGACCTTAGGGACCGGACATGAGAGGTCGGTCGAGCCCAGTTTACACTACCGGAAAGAGTTTCTGGAATGGACCGACCTTGGGGACCGGACTTGCAAGGTCGGTCGGGCTTGTATTTTGTGTACAAATTGAGTCTCTGGAATGAACCGACCTTGGGACCGGACTTGCAAGGTCGGTCATGCCTAAAATTTTGTATAAGAATTAGTCTCTGGAATCGACCGGACTTGGGACCGACCTTGACAAGGTCGGTCGGGCTTAAATTTTCAACGGGGAAAACTCTCGGGAATGGACCGACCTTGGGGACCGGACTTGCAAGGTCGGTCGGGGTAAAAATTTTCAACGGTAATATGTACTAGAATGGACCGACCTTGGGTACGGTCGGTCGAGCCAAAAACATAAAAAAAAAGAGAAAACTTTAAGATCAAAAGATGTTAATTGGTGTTAGGGTACCCCATTAGGAGGGTAATGATGATTAGGAACCTAAGAACCTAAGGAATTAAGTTAAGTTAAGTATAAACCTTAATGTTTAAAATTAAGTTTATAAGGTTAAGTGGTAAGGACTTAAGAGGGTATTGAATGGGAATCTTTAGGGACTAAGTGAGTTAAGTAAGGTGCAAATAACTAATGGCCTAAAAATGAATGAATGTTTTAGGTTTGTGAATTTGGACCCCGGAGAAGGTTAAACAAACGACAGTCGACGGTGAACGGTACAGTCTTCCTTGTGACCTGCTTGCTAACGAGGTGTCCCTCGGCTTGTGTGCTATCTGTTTATTTGCTATGACTAAGACAAGATAAAGCATGCAACCGGTTATACTTGTTCTCGTTGTGAATGTGTTTTCTTTACACTAACCCGCGAGACTTGAGATTGTTACTAACTAAGTTTAGTACTTATTGAGTTAAGAAGAGGAGTTAAGTATTGGTATCTGTTGGTTAATACCCATTAAGGTTTAACTAACACATGGTTTGTAAGATTTTCCCTAACTGGAACTTAAGGGGGAGTGAGGAACCCGGGACTGACTCCGGTCATGCATGCTAAGGAAAGGGGGGGTCGGTATCTGAATCAGATTCGTCCTCCGCTTAAGGACTTGTCTTCGGACTTGTTGCCTAGGGTCGGTTGCCGGCTCAGCTACACTGGACTCCCGTCCAAGGTAGGTGGCATTAAGATGGTGCAGTAGGATCACCTAAACCCTAAGTTTAAGACAAGATACAACCATTTCCATTCTAGAAACGGTTTGTATACTGAGGTTAAGATAAGGTTAAGACTGAGGTAAGTTAAGGTGAGCTGAGGATAAGTGGAATCAGGTCTGGAGGAGGTTATTACTAACCCACTTGATAAGGGAACGCTTGAGTCGTTCATTTGTGTGTGAACTATGTATGTTCATCTGTGGATGGTTGTTTATTGCACTTCATATTGTGATTGTGATTCTAATCAACTTCCATGCTATCGACAATTAGTCGTCGTAGCCCCATTAGCTTGGGGGCCACGAGAGGGTCATACCAGCATTCGTGCTGACCCCCTTTGGGAGCTGTTTTTACACTTGCAGGTAAGCGGCCCATGAAGTCATACCACGAGAGTAGGAGCGATTAGACTTAGGATGGGTTATTTATGTTTGAGCACGGGTTGCGCATGTGCGCCCGTATGTTTATATTTAAACTGATGGAAGTTTATGTTGTCACTTGAGATACTCAAAACTCGGTTGGTGAGCATTTTGGACGATATATATATTTTGGATAAGTGTTGTAAATTAGTAAAGTTCGGTATGTTCTTTTGATCAGACCGTGGCAAGGTCCCGGTGTTAGTTTATTCCGCTGCGATATGTGTATTAAGTTGTTAAGTTTTTGAGATAACCACGATTGGCTTTGGATGGGTGTTACAAAAGTGGTATCAAAGCGTAGTTACGCTCTAATCAAGAAACATCAGACATAAGTGACCACCGAGTTAGGATATAAGTTAAGATATAAGTAATGGGTTAAGGGTGTGAGAAATTAGAGTGAGTAGAGTCAGATGACCACTATTAAGTGTGGATCGTCTTTACCGTCTACGGACGATACAAATCCTTGAACCGAAACCGTTATGGATTTGAACCTAATGGAGTTATGAGGAAGATGTCAGGAGGAGACAAGGCCGATGGCCGTGGGAGGCACGAGACTGAGATACCGGGAAGGAGAGACGAGAGATCGTAGCTGCCAGCTTTAGGGCACATGGGATATCAGCCTGGTGTGGGTGAAACCACCTCCCACAGCCAAAGCCCCGAGAACAAAAACTGGGTGAAGTGTCTAGCTGACCTTCGACCCGCACACTTCAAGGGGGAGACTGATCCCGCCAAGCTTGAGGCGTACATCTCCGAGCTAGAGACCGCCTTCGAGACCCTTGATGTCCCTGCTAGGATCAAGGTGCGTCTGGCTGCGTTCTACTTGAAAGGGGCAGCAGACGATTGGTGGAAGCTGGTGAGCGCCGAGCATGTGGCCAATCCAGAGTTTGGCTGGGAGCAGTACACCACACTGCTACGAGCTAAGTACTATCCCGCCCATGTCCAGACAAAGAAGCGCCTACAGTTGGATGCGCTTAAGCAGACGGACAAGATGATGGTGGACGAGTATTACTCAGAGTTCACCACCTTGCTTCGTCTTCTGCCGGGTCTTGGGTATTCAGACCAGATACTGGTGGACCGCTTCTATGGCGGGGCTTAGCCATTGACTACGGCGGCATGGGGCGACGAGCTATACTACCTTGCAGGTAATGAGAATGGTTGAGATATGAGTAAGTAAATGAGTAAGATTTAGATTGTGAGGAATAAGAGAAACTAATACTTTGGAAAGCATGAGTGCTATCATGCCGCTGCTAAGGTTGAGATAACTGTCCAGCTGAGGGACGAGGACAATGCTAAGAGAAAGAACACCGGGAAGAGCACCGAGCATCAAGGGCAAGGAGGGTACAAGAAACAGAAGTACCAGCCTCAAGCCCAGAAAAGTCAGAAGCAAAAGGGGAAGAAGGAAAAGGAGAAGGCTCCAGAAGAGCCACTGAAGTTAACATATGCATATGCAGCTAAGCCCCTGCGCTCAAGGGCGCCAAAGGGTAAAGAAGTTAATATTGAGTGAGTTAAGAGACAGTTAGCAACCGTTTAAGATATGAGTACTAATATTGTGAATGATCAGGATCTGAGACTGATAAGGGAGCCGGTGGTGGCTACCAGCGACGCTACATCTGTCAGTGTGTCACAAGGACCACCCCTGGCTCGATTGTAAGGGGAACAATTGAGTGCAACTATTGTGGGGTGTATGGGCACCGAGCATACGAGTGTTTCCGGAACCCCGCTAGCAGAGGCCTTTAGGCCCGAGATGAAGGGCAAGGGCAAGATCGATCAGGGAGCTGGCTCAATGGTCATAGGAGTGCAGCAAGCTGCAATAAGAACCCACGGTAGCCCAGAAGTCGGGACCCACACTACACATGGTGGACCGGGACGATGAGCCTCAACCCTCATCGAGGCTAGTACCGCTACGAACCATTTAGTAATAAAATTGCCTGCTTACCGCATTACTGCAATGCTTGGTAAATAATGAGTTAAGTAGAATAAGAAAAGATTAGACCTTAAGTAAGATATAACCTATTACCACCTTAGGAAACTTCAACATTTGTTATCCAATACCTTCAACACCTAACCTGGAGGACACCGACATCGAAACCCGAGACCTTCCAACCAAACAGTGTCAGGTTATCCGCTCAGGTATGATTTTATTAAGGGGATACCTGACACTAGAAGCACAAATAGCCATCATCAGGAGATGCAGTCAACTAGGAGTGGGACCGGGAGGTTTTTATACACCGGAGTACCCAGGAGGAGCAAGAATGAAGTCAAAGATGATGAGCTTAGGCAAGGATTGGAATCCTTATGCCAAGACGTACCAAACCACAAGGATACAAGATGGAGTCTCACCACCGGGAATACCCGAAGAGTTCCATCTGGTTATTACACAAGTCGTGGATATCGCTCAGCAGTTGGAAGCTGACCCAATTCCGGACATACGAGCAGATATCTGCATTATAAACTTCTACGAGAAAGATGGGTGACTTGGACTACATCAGGATAAGGACGAGACAACGGAGTCTCTCGAAAGGGGGATAGTGTCTTGGTCCATTGGGGATGACGCTGAATTTTTGTATGGCGAGCAGAAGCGTGCGGACCGTGCTAATAAGTTAATACTTAAGTCAGGGGATGTATTAGTTATGGGAGGAGAATCAAGGATGTTGTACCATGGGATTAAGAGAATCAAGCTGAATACAGCACCATCAGCAGTAATCAATGTGATGCATATGAGACCAGGAAGGTTAAACCTAACCTTTAGACAATATTAGCCATGTAACGTATTAAGTATGAAGTAAGGATTGAGATGTTAGAAAGAAGCACATGTTGTAAACAGGATGGTTATGAATAAAATAACAGTGTTGTTCATATAACTTGTTACGACTCTTGTTATACCATCATACTCATGAAAGCTTGTGAATACAATTAGGTTATGGACTCGGTACAGAAGGTGCGCTAAGCATACTTACAGAGGCACAGGCCGACGCCAGCGGTACTATCCTCACCGGCACCTTTCCGATTAATAGAATTGAGGCATCAGTTCTCTTGGACTCAGGGGCCCCACATACCTTTATCTCGACATCTTTTGCGGGAAGGTTGGGGCTAGACGCTGATGAGCTACCTGACTTCACTGTTACGGTCCCGTCTAAAGAGAAGGTTCGTTGCACTCGTTACTACCAAGGAGCCATTGTCAGAATTAAGGGGGAAGATTTTCCAGTCAGTTGTATTGAGTTTAAGGAATTAGGATTTGATGTGATTTTCGGGATGAACTGGTTGGAGCGGCACAAGGGTCGTATCCTCTGCGCCGAGCATAGACTGCTGCTCAGGAGTCCATCTGGGGTAACAATATCATACCACCAGAGGCCCAGAGAGCCTTCGACTAAGATCATCACCGCTATGGCAATGTATAAGGAGTTGAGAAGGAAGGAAGAAGTATATCTCTGCTATGTCCAGGACATAGAGAGGGACCCTGAGTTCGACCCTGACTTACCGGTAGTGTCGGAGTTCCCCGACCTCTTTCCACGGGAACTTCCCGGCATGCCACCCACTCGGGAGGTAGAGTTCACCATCGAGTTGCTACCTGGTACTGGACCGATAGCCAAGGCACCATACCGCATGGCTCCGACAGAAATGAATGAGCTAAAAGAACAGTTAAAAGAATTGTTGGATAAGGGATTTATCAGACCGAGTGTATCACCTTGGGGAACGCCAGTTCTCTTCGTGAAGAAGAAGGATGGTAGTCTCCGCCTCCGCATCGACTATAGAGAGTTGAATGTAGTGACTGTGAAGAATAAGTACCCACTACCCCGCATTGATGATCTGTTCGATCAGTTGAAGGGGGCATCCGTGTTTTCCAAGATTGATCTCAGATCGGGTTATCATCAGATAGCCATTAAGGAGGGGGATATTGAGAAGACGACATTCCGGACACGATACGGCCACTATGAATTTACAGTGATGCCGTTCGGTTTGTCGAACGCACTGGTGAAATTTATGGATCTGATGAACCGCTTGTTCCGGGAGCAGCTGGACAATTCGGTTGTGGTATTCATCGATGACATATTAATATATTCAGAGTCAAGGGCTGAACATGAGGAACATTTGAGGAGGGTGTTAGAGATATTGAGGGAGAACCAGTTATATGCTAAATTCTCAAAATGCGAGTTTTGGCTTGACCAAGTCTCATTCTTGGGTCATATTATCTCGGATGCTGGGATCTCAGTGGATCCAGCAAAGATTGATGTTGTACGTACTTGGCCAAGACCGAAGATTGTTACCGACATCAGGAGCTTTCTCGGTCTGGCAGGTTACTACCGGAGGTTTGTTAAGGATTTCAGCAAGGTCACGAAGCCGATGACCAGTCTGATGAAGAAGGATGCACCGTTCGTGTGGACGGCTGATTGTGAGAGTTCATTTCAGAGTTTGAAGGACTCATTGACCACTGCACCGGTTCTGACTATTCCAGACGGTACGGAGGGCTTTGAGGTTTACTGTGATGCATCCGGCAGAGGGCTGGGTTGCGTGCTCATGCAACATGGCAAGGTGGTGGCATATGCCTCACGCCAGTTGAAGAAACATGAGGAGAACTACCTCACACATGATTTAGAGCTAGGAGATGTAGTCTTCGCTTTGAAGATATGGCGCCACTACTTATACGGGGTTAGTGTGACGATCTACACCGATCACAAGAGCTTGAAATATATTATTCACTCAGAAGGGTTGAATCTCAGACAGAGGATGGTTAGAATTTCTGAAGGACTATGACATTGACCTCCAATACAAAGAGGGGAAGGCCAATGTTGTAGCGGACGCCCTGAGCCGTCGAGCACACTCACTCCATTCGCTAGTCTCTTTCTCCAGCTCAGTTGATGAGGTGCGAGAGGCTCAGAGGATAGACGAGTATATGAGGGAGGTGAGACAGAAGCTGACAGATGGTACCTTTGAGAGTCAGAAATACGACTTCAGACTTCATGATGATGATCTGATCAGACTTAAGGGCCGGTTATGCATACCACGGGGCAACATGGGTCTGAAAGACCGTATACTTAGAGAATCTCACTATTCTTCAATTTCCATCCATCTGGGAGCCTCTAAGATGTATAAAGACATGAAGAGATACTTCTGGTGGTCGGGGATGAAGACAGATGTTACCGAGTTCGTCTTGAGGTGTCTCACATGCCAGAAGGTGAAATTTGAGCACCAACGACCCGGCGGAATGGTACAGTCGATGCCAGTTCCGGAGTGGAAGTTTCATGATATCTCCATGGACTTCGTAGTTGGACTTCCACCTGCTTGGGGAGGTCACAACATGATATGGGTGGTGGTGGATCGCCTTACCAAAGTAGCCCGATTCATACCGATGAAGGATACTTGGAAGGTGACCAAATTAGCTGAGTTATTTGAGAAGGAAATTATGAGACATCACGGGATACGGAAGACCATAGTGTCAGATAGAGATACCAGATTCCTTTCAAGGTACTGGAGAGCTACCAGAAAAGCGTTGGGTACAGAACTGAAGTTGAGTACCGCGTTTCATCCTCAGACAGATGGTCAGACTGAGCGTACAATTCAGACACTCGAGGACATGCTGAGAGCATGTGCCTTAGACTTCCAGGGCAGTTGGATCGACAAGTTACATCTGATCGAGTTTTCATACAACAACAGCTATCACGCTTCGATCAAGATGGCACCTTTTCAAGCGTTGTACGGTAGACCATGTCGTACACCGCTCTGCTGGGATGAGTCGAGTGAGACGGTCATCATAGGACCAGAATACTTAGAGCAAGTCAAGGTTGAAGTTCAGTAAATCAGGGAGAACATGAAAGATGCTCAAGATAGGCAGAAGTCGTATGCTGATGTTCGACGACGAGACCTAGAGTTCGCAGTGGGCGACCAGGTATTTCTGCGAGTTTCACCGATGAAGGGTGTGTTCAGGTTTGGGCAGAAGGGCAAATTGAGCCCGAAGTTTGTTGGTCCTTATGAGATTACGGAGCGGGTGGGCCCAGTTGCTTACAGGTTGAATTTACCTGCTGAGCTGGGTAAAGTGCATGATGTTTTTCATGTTTCACAGCTAAAGAAATACATGCACCACCCCTCCCATGTGTTAGAACCTGAGAGGTTGACATTAGAACCGAATATGAGATCAGTGGAGGTTCCTCAGAGAATCTTGGATAGTAAGACTAGGGACACTCGCCATAAGTCAGTGCGACTGGTGAAGGTTCTCTGGTCTAACCAAGATGTCGAAGAGGCCACGTGGGAATTAGAGGATAAGATGAGGCCGAAGTACCCTTCTTTGTTTACTGACTAGATCGTCTGTATAGGGTACGGGGCGTACCGCTTTTTAAGGGGGGTTGAGCTTCCTCGCTTTTGAGTTAGTAAACGAACATGTTTGTCGTCTTGTTTGGTTGGTGTAAGATGTGGTTTGTGTAAGTTGTGTAAGTTATTACACCTTGGTGGTAAGTTTGAGATATGTATAACACTTATGTATTGTATTTGTGGTAGACCTTTGAGTCTTGAGATGTGTAAATGAGAATATAAGATGTGGTGTTAAGATTGAGAAATTGAGTACCGTGAATGATTAAGTATACGTGTGAAATTTGGGGACAAAGTTCTTTTAAGGGGGGTAGATTGAAATACCCCAAACTTATATATGGTGTTTAAGTGATAATCTAAGATATAAGGAGGCTAAATAATGCCTTAGAAACATTAGGAAACAATTTAAATCAAAGGAAACACCATAAGAGTAGTTTAAGCAAAAACGTGCTCTAAGCTTGGAGAGACTTGGGTGAGCACCCAAATATCATTCTAAGACCTTAGTAATATCCTAATGGTCATTTTAAGTCAATTACCAAAGAAACCCAAGCTCAAAAACAAGTTAAAACACAAATTGTGCTTTAAGGACTCTTAAAGCACATTTTTGAAAAATTGTCTTAGAAAGGGATTTTAAGTGGCTAAATGCCCATGATTACTCCTTAATTAATTTGTGTACCAATTAGTATCACATTAGGAAGTCTAAATCAATGGGAAATCAAAAATTTCACAAGTATGTGCACTAGTTTGTGAATAGTAATCAAATAGTGCCTAGTTTAGTCTTTAGTCAATTAAGTTCAGTTAGTTGGTCAAACAAGACCATGACTAGCTTAATTAAAGGGGGTGGCCGGTTCTTAAGGTGATGATTCACCACATGATCAATAACAAAAGAAAAGAAGAGAAAAAGTAAGTAAGGTTACTATTTGCTTTTAAAATAAAATTTACCTTTTAAGCCATCTCTCTCCTCCTTTCTTCATTCTTTCTTCTTCTTCACCGATTTCTCTTGCTCTCTACCTTCTTCATTCACGTGGAAGACAACTCCATGCTAGCTCCATCTTCCTTTGACCACTACTTGCTCATTTTAGCTCCAAAACCAAAACAAAACACATATTCTTCTTAGTTAGCTCAAGCTTCTTCTTTCTATATTTTCAAAACTTCAAGAGCTTTGACTTGGTGCCTAGCCAAACCGCCATTAGAGGAGGAAACTCAAGCTTGGAGACTCCATTAGCTTCTCCATTCTCTTAAGGTAAAGAATATGTAAGAAAATCTAGGTTTCCACCATTTTTCTTCATTACCGAAATTGTATACTCATGGGGCTTCATTGTTATGCCTTGTTCTAGCTTGTTTTCTATTCTCCAAGGGCTAGAGGAGGTCCTTCTTGCTTCATATCCAAGCTTATTCTAAGACTCCAAGGTAAAACAATCAATTTAATACCTTAAAGCACATTTTAACCTAGGGTTTATTCCTAACGGTTAGTGCATGGTTTAGTACTCATTGGAATCATTGAATATTGATTATAACATTGGCAAGGAGAGTTTGGTTGGTGATCGAGATTTTCAAGGAAAAGGCTAAGGAGGAAAGTTTGTGAGCTTGTAAAAGAACAAGGTAAATTACTTACCATAAGGTGTTTTATTGTTTAAGGGAATGGGATTTAGATATGTGATGAGTTTAGTGTAGAGTTTACATTGGGAAAGAGTTATAAAAACCTAGGTGAAACAATGATTATACTTGTGAACTTGTGACTAAGGAGCAAATGAGAAAGGAGATAGTTTAAGAATGACAAGGTGAATTATAAGAGAATTTATATTGCAATGGGAGCCTTGTTGTGTGTATTTGCAGGTTAAAGGCAATTATTATGTGGGAAATTCAGTGTTTAAGATTTATGCATTTAAGGGCCTAAGAGCCAAGTCATTTAAGGGCCTAAGTGCCAAGCAATTTAAGTTTATGCACTATGTTGTGTTGTAGTGTAGTTTTGGTGTATGATGTGTGTTAAGAAGGTGTAATGAGAATTTAGGTGTTCATGGTTGTTTGATGGTGAAAAACTAATTGTTTAAGTGTGACAATATACTAGAGAATCCATGGCAAAATTTAGTGAAGAACCTAAGTGTTTAAGATGTGTTAAGGAGACTTCATGACTAAGGAAGCACTAGGAAACTTTAGGAGTTGTTTTGATGAGAAAGAGTGAGTTTAAGGTGTTTTTATGAGTTAGAATGACTTAGGCCTCATCATGGAGGATTTGGGAATCAAATGAATGTCTTGGGATATACTTGTATATTTAGGACTTAGGCAAATATTGGTAAACAAGTAGGAAGGAAATAATGTGTTGGAAGAAGGAGGCATAAACTTGTGAAGGAACTTTAAGTAGTTGCATAAAGGAATTTTAGATGGTGAAAGATGCTTGGGAGATGATGTTGTAGTGGTGAGGAAACATTTTGGCATAGTGGTTATATTAGGTATGAACCACCACTTAGGAGCCTAGTGAAAAACATTACAAGTGTAGGCATTATTATAAGGAAAATGCATAATGACTAAGGTGGATATTGGTGAGTGATTTAATGAGTTTAGTGGAAGACTTAAGGTGTGTTTGAAGTGCCCAAATGAGGTTAGAACATACTAAGATATATGGGGTGATGTTTGGAGTCAAATGGGAATTTAGAAACAAAGGTCTGGAGCCGACCGACCTTAGGGACCGGACCTGCAAGGTCGGTCAAGCCCAGTTTACACTACCGGAAAGAGTTTCTGGAATGGACCGATCTTGGGGCCGGACTTGCAAGGTCGGTCGGGCTTGTATTTTGTGTACGAATTGAGTCTCTGGAATGGACCGACCTTGGGACCGGACTTGCAAGGTCGGTCATGCCTAAAATTTTGTATGAGAATTAGTCTCTGGAATCGACCGGACTTGGGACCGACCTTGACAAGGTCGGTCGGGCTTACATTTTCAACGGGGAAAACTCTCGGGAATGGACCGACCTTGGGGACCGGACTTGCAAGGTCGGTCGGGGTAAAAATTTTCACCGGTAATATGTACTGGAATGGACCGACCTTGGGTAAGGTCGGTCGAGCCAAAAACATAAAAAAAAAGAAAACTTTAAGATCAAAAGATGTTAATTGGTGTTAGGGTACCCCATTAGGAGGGTAATGATGATTAGGAACCTAAGGACCTAAGGAATTAAGTTAAGTTAAGTATAAACCTTAATGTTTAAAATTAAGTTTATAAGGTTAAGTGGTAAGGACTTAAGAGGGTATTGAATGGGAATCTTTAGGGACTAAGTGAGTTAAGTAAGGTGCAAATAACTAATGGCCTTAAAATGAATGAATGTTTTAGGTTTGTGAATTGGGTCCCCGGAGAAGGTTAAACAAACGACAGTCGACGGTGAACGGTACAGTCTTTCTTGTGACCTGCTTGCTAACGAGGTGTCCCTCGGCTTGTGTGCTATCTGTTTATTTGCTATGACTAAGACAAGATAAAGCATGCAACCGGTTATACTTGTTCTCGTTGTGAATGTGTTTTCTTTACACTAACCCGCGAGACTTGAGATTGTTACTAACTAAGTTTAGTACTTATTGAGTTAAGAAGAGGAGTTAAGTATTGGTATCTGTTGGTTAATACCCGTTAAGGTTTAACTAACACATGGTTTGTAGGTTTGTCACTAACTGGAACTTAAGGGGGAGTGAGGAACCCGGGACTGACTCCGGTCATGCATGCTAAGGAAAGAGGGGTTGGTATCTGAATCAGATCCGTCCTCCGCTTAAGGACTTGTCTTCGGACTTGTTGCCTACGGTCGGTTGCCGGCTCAGCTACACTGGACTCCCGTCCAAGGTAGGTGGCATTAAGATGGTACGGTAGGATCACCTAAATCCTAAGTTTAAGATAAGATACAACCATTTCCATTCTAGAAACGGTTTGTATACTGAGGTTAAGATAAGGTTAAGACTGAGGTAAGTTAAGGTGAGCTGAGGATAAGTGGAATCAGGTCTGGAGGGGTTATTACTAACCCACTTGATAAGGGAACGCTTGAGTCGTTCATTTGTTTGTGAACTATGTATGTTCATCTATGGATGGTTGTTTATTGCACTTCATATTGTGATTGTGATTCTAATCAACTTCCATGCTATCGACAATTAGTCGTCGTAGCCCCGTTAGCTTGGGGGCCACGAGAGGGTCGTACCAGCATTCGTGCTGACCCCCTTTGGGGGCTGTTTTTACACTTGCAGGTAAGCGGCCCATGAAGTCATACCACGAGAGTAGGAACGGTTAGACTTATGATGGGATATTTATTTTTGAGCACGGGTTGCGCATGTGCGCCCGTCTGTTTATATTTAAACTGATGGAAGTTTATGTTGTCACTTGAGATACTCAAAACTCGGTTGGTGGGCATTTTGGACGGTATGTATATTTTGGATAAGTGTTGTAAATTAGTAAAGTTCGGTATGTTCTTTTGATCAGACCGTGGCAAGGTCCCGGTGTTAGTTTATTCCGCTGCGATCATTGTGATTAAGTTGTTAAGTTTTGCGATAACCACGATTGGCTTTGGACGGGGTGTTACACAAAAACTTGTGAACAACCTATAATGAGCATAGCTCTAGGCAACGTGGTTGGTAAGCCGTCAAACAACTATGATACGTAGATCCAACGGTTGCAAAACCTACTGAGAACCATAAGGTGAATTGCTGGTAATGGCACAAGTAAAGGTTGCTTAATAACTAACGAGCGACGATACTACTCGTTATCGTAGTACTGCGTGAACGGTGAACTTATAGATTCCAAAGAAGAGGATGTCATCAGTGGATATCTAAAAATACATCTCTTTAGAACTACTAAGGTAGTGAAGCTTGAGCAGATAATTACCACCGAGCAATAACTTAAACAAGATGAAACTAAAGGAAGCTTTGACGATAATTGGCAAAAACCGAAGAGTAGCCGGTTTAGAAGAAACACTATATGTGTATAACGTAAAGTGTAAAGTCAATAACACTCAAGGAGCTCAGAAACAGAAAGAATGGCATATTCTATAATCAGCTATGTAAATGGCGAACCACTGCATACATGGTGGAAATACATGAGCAAATGTACATGGAAACCAAAGTCGTAAGTATATACAAACATGGTGCACAGCAAGCGACCAATGTGTGTGAACAATCAAGAAATGACATGGAGCTGTTAAATAAGAAATGGTAGATAGACCGGACAACAAACCTGAAGTCTGTACCATGTGATGAAAAACCTCACAAAGGAGGCAATGTTCATTCCTAACGTAATTGCATAAGGAACTGGAAGTGTATCCTTAGAGGATCAAATTGATAACAGAAGTAGTAAACTTTGGGACAAGAGTACCCAATCGATGAATAATCAACCGTATTGAATACGGAAGGTGTACAAACATACCAATGAACATGGCACAAGTCAGTTAAGTGAAAGCTCAAAAACAAACCATGCGGCCTTTGGCCACAGAAGCACCAAGAGGGTTAGACACACCAACAATCACAAGAAGTGAATTCCACTGGAATGAAAATGGAAGGAAACTTATGAAAGTCATGGGGACCGATGCATAGATAGTGCAAGGTCGTACAAGTAAAAGAACACTGGTACAGAACCAGGTAAGTGGGCATAATCTAGAAGCCACTAACAACAGAGGAAGCACCACATACTAAGTAGTGGCTTAACCTCAACCGACAGCACGTCGGAAGAATCAAGTGAACGATCACGAAAGTACAAACAGTATGTACGATAGATTTCCAAAGAGCTGGATAGAAAATCCGAAGCTTAGCGAGTTCGCGTACGGTAAGAAATACCACGCTTGATTGAGAAACCTTATTCCCAACAAAAAAGGGGTAAAAGTGCGATGTGTAATGCATTAAGAATAACGAGATGGGCGAACAAAACCTAAGTTATCAGGTCACGCAGCAGAAGCTAGTGGGCCCAGAATTTTAAGGTTTAATATACCTAGTGAATGAATGGCTAATTATCAATGCCTTGAAGCCTATGAGGCTAGAACCGAACCCGGTTAAGAGTAAGATAAACTTCAATTACAATTCTTGGTGTAGGGACTAACCAACAATATGGTTAAGACCCTTTGACCAGAATACACTGCATAATAGACTGCATGGAAGTTAAGACACTTCATGAAGCCCGAATTGGATGAACCAATGTTCAATTGACACATGGTAGATTACGTGCGCGTAATCCCTTTTAAGGGGGTAGAGCAAAAACCGCAAAGTGAATGTTTTACGTAATAAGTGCGTAAACTACAGTGCGCATAGCGTAAAGGAAATTTGTTTTGATGATTGGTACTTATGTTACATAAACATATGTATTCATTCATAGTGTAGTTATGGTTATATGTGAGATTAGAAGTGGAAAGAAGTAGAGAAACTCCGGGGGAATGAGAACCCCGATGGTATATGTCTATATGAGATTAGACATAGTAATAGTATGAGAAAGGAGTCGGTATGAAACCGACGTTGAGAAATGAGTATGTTGTGAGATATGATGAGTATAAATCGGTGTGAAACCGATGTTGAACCTAGTGGGAATTGAGTCCCCTATGTGACTTGATTTGATTTGATTTAGGAATGATTGGAGGATAGAAAATTATTTGATGATACAATATTGAATTTCCTAGGTAAATTATTTGGAGATAAATTGAGTAATAATTGGCAAGATGATTAATAAATGAGGAAAAGAATTCTAGAAATTGGAAAATGTATTGCTTGGTGATTATGACTAGAAAAAATAAAAAGATAGAAGATGTAATAATGATTGGATATTTGATTGTTTGAATTGAAGTGGGAGGTGGAACTTGATTTCCTAGCGATCAAGGGAAACCAAACACAAATTGGGGTGGAAGGATAGTTCAACACCGATGCTGATCACATTGGGGTTGAATGACTCTTGAAGCTCCCTATAAGTGACCACAAGTAATCACACTGAGAATAGGTGCAACTAGTATAAATTGGAATTTGGAGTTGTATTGAGTTTTCAAAATGAATTTCCAACTTATTTTGGCAAAAAGGATTTTTCTTCAAACTTGAGAATGAGGACCGGTTTTGAAACCGCTCCCATGGGTGCTAGTTGGACCTTCCTATGACTAGGCACTGGTATCTGGTCGAACCCGGGAAGTAAGGCTAGTGTGTGAACCAGTGGGAGTGATGATTAGTTTTGAAACCACTACAATAGATGAGCAACGGTACTAAGTGACTAGTAGGACGTTGGTAGCGTGTGTTTTGTATTTTTCCAAGGAAGCGGGATATGAGTAGTCCTGCGTCAGTGTGGATGACCGGTGAGTGCTTGAGGATATCTAGATGTGCAAATGAATTTGATCAGAACCAAAGGACCATAGGGTCAGAAAGCGTAAGTGCCCAAAGTCATGACGGCCGTGAACAAGAAAGCATAAGTTTTCAAACGTGACTGGTACCTGAGGGATCACTCGACATGGGAGAGGATGGTACCTTCTTTATCTTCGGATGGACCCCATGGAGAGGAGGAAAAATAATATTTTTGATTGCTATGCATGCAGTGACATGTTGTGTGGATGTGTGGTATACATCGAATCAGACCTTGGAGTCTGTGAGGTTATATAGAGGTTATGACCTTAGCATAGAGTACCTATGTGAGTAACAATATTAGATTCACCAACTTTGAAGGCAAAGTTCTTTAAGGGGTGTAGATTGAAATACCCTAAACTTAAATATGGTGATTAAATCATTCTAATATGGTATTTGAGGGCCTAATAATGCCTAAATAATATTGGTGACGAAAATAAAGCCAAAAGAAAAGAGAAAACGCTTAAAAAGTGTAAATTGTAAAAATGAGCGTTACACAACCATTGGAGGTATATGACCTCGGCTAGGTTCATAGGTGGATTCCTAAGGCTCAATCATACCTATACACTATGTGGGAACAATTCCCGAAGACGGATCCATAAAATGGATTAAAAACGCTAATGAAGCTTTAGAGCACGTTTTTTTAGAAAATTTGAAAACGTGACCTTGAGTGGTCAAATGGACTCGTAAAAATTATAGTCAACCAAATAACTATAATTCAACATTAATGGAAGCTTAAGAACCATTAAAATTAAAGAAACAAAAAAACCCAGAAAACGGGCCTGGTTAGTGAATAGTGCCAAACCGGGTAAATTAACGAGTGTTATTGTGAAAAGACAAAAATGCCCCTAGCCTAACTAATTAAGGTGGCTGGTTTTTAATGAGTGTCTAATACTCTCCCTCTCACACTTGACTAGCTTATTAGCTTAATAAGTCAAAAAGCAAAAACAAAAAGGTAAAAAGCAAAAGGTAAAATAAAAACACTTTACTCTCTCTCCCCCTCACTTTCTACTCCTTCCCAGCCGGCTCCACTCCTTCCCCCTCCTTCCTCTCATTCTTGGAGCTGCTACAATGGTGATTTTGCAGCCCTCTTCTAACTCCCCACTTCTCTCCCTTGTACAAGCTAGCTCCATGCTCCAAATCAAGAAAAAAATTACATATTCTTCTTCCCCTCCTCAAGCGCTATCTTCCCCTCTTTTCCAAATCTCAAATGGATGAATTTCATCTCCATGGGTTTAGCCCATTTGAAGAGAAATTTGGAGCTTCTTGAAGCTTGGAGTCCCCTCTTCCATTTAAGGTAAGAAAAAGTCAAGAAAACTCACCTTCCTTCCATTTCCTAGCTTGGCCGATTTTTTCCTCTCTTAATACCTTGTTTTCCTTTCATGTTTGAGCATTGGTTCAACTCTCCTATTGTGGTGGAACCCTCCTTTTGATTCAAGGTTTAAAACCCCTTCTAGAACTCCAAAGGTAAAACCCTAATTTTTGTGCTTTAAGCCCTTTCATTGAATTAGAGTTATTCCAAGGGGTTTAAGAGTTTAATTGTTGTTCATTGTATTCTTTTGGGTGTTGGGCTGGAGTATTGGCAATTACATTGCCTACTTGACCGAAAATGAGAAGAAGATGAGAAGAGGATAATTGAAAAGGAAACTTGGAAGATTAAGGTAAAAAACGTACCTTAATGTTTATCTTGATTGCCTTAGAACTTAGGATGGGTTAATTAATTGAATGAACCAAAAACTGGATGGAAATGTGCTTTGATTAGTTAGATGAGTAATTTGGGAATTGTTGTGTGAATTGAGGGCCTTAGAGCCAAGTGACTTGAGTATATATTGATATTGTTGTTTGATGAGTTTTGATTGAGTTTGTGTGCTGGTATGACCCTTTATGGGTGTGGATAGTTTTGAGATGGTTGAGGTGAGAATTGATGCATTTGGGAATGTTAGAATTGTAGGTGAGCTATGACAAATTTTGTGTAGAAACCTAAGGAGTTTTGGGTGTTGTTATGAGGGAAGAATGACCTAGGTTTAACTAGGTGATGTAAGGGATTGAGTTGGTTAACTAACCACCCTTGAATGTGGATATAAGATTTAGAAAAGGAAGAGTAAAAAACTGTAGCAAAATGGTACACGAGTATCTTAGAATTTCAAGAAAAGAGTTAGTGTGCATAACCTTGGAAATAGAGGATGGACTTGGGTATAGTTAATGCAAATGTCTAGGAAGGATTTGGAATGGTCAAAGTAAGTGAGAAAAAAGTGTAAACTGTCAAGAAAAGTTTAGAAATGCACAAGTGTGCAAAATGCAAAATGTGAGAGTGAAAACTTATGGAATTGAGCAAGAATCTGGGTAAGGATTTGACCAAATGATTTGAGGAGGTTTAGAGTATGATTAAGGTGTTAAAACATGTTTGAAAACATGTGGAAAGATTATGGAAAGTTTAGGTATGAATTAGGGGTTGAAATAAGGTTGAAAAATACAAGTGTAATAGCTTTTTAGTAGGGTCCGGGACCTAGGTTGGGAACAAGGTCCAGAACCACATCAAAAACCATGTCGAGAGTCCACACCCAAGCTTGGTCCGGGACTTAAGATGGGGACAAGGTCCCGGACCACCATGTAATTTTAGCCGAAAGTTATGCCTTGTATTGGTCCGGGACTTAAGGTCTAGACCAAGTCCTGGACCACCTCCCGAATTCCACCGAGAGTGTCTTAAAGGGTTCAAATGATGGGGGGATTGAATGGTAATGGTTTTAGATGATGTTTAGGTCTTGTTTGGTGATATGTAAAGGTCCTAAGAAGTGTAAACAAATGCTAGAAGTGATTGAGAAAGTTAGAAATTAAGAACACTTGAGTAAAGATGAGATTCACGGGATAACGGGGTAAGTACGGGAGTAGTAGTTATTTACATACCGTAATGCCTTCATGTTATTAGAAACAATTGGGATGTTATCAGTGGATCAAGTGTGAACTGAGGAACGTAAGGTAACGTGGTAAAGTAACCCATGGTGTAAGGTATGATTTTCTCATGCCCTGTATGCTACCGAGATTACTCTGGTTTGTGTGCTTGTGTGCCGACCTAACAAGATAAAAGCACGAAAAATGTTTTATTGCATTTGATATGTATGTCTTGATGCATGATGTTTAAGCTAACTATACTTGAATGATTATGTGGTCTAACTTAGTGTTATAGGCCGACTCGTAGATAAGTATTGTTTGGTTACTGATTCATAGAAAGAGTCGTTTCGCAAAATAACGAAAACGTGGAAACGCACAAAAACTATCAATTGAAGAATAATGATAACACAAACTTATGAACTCACTAGAACGTGAGAAAGTTGTACGGGATTAGTAAACTCCCGATAACGGTTAGAGAACCGGATTAAAATAATCCATGAAATAAATAATAGTGGAAAGATATAACGAACCTCTATTTAGAGGATGATGATAGTTCAAAGAAAAGAACTCTTGAGAGAAGTATAAGAATTATAGAGGACCGTCAACTCCTTTAAAAGATAGTCGATCTACAATATGAGGATCAGACCTAACTTGAGAAAACGTCCCGAACATAAAAGTATTCGATAAGTTGGGGAAACCCTTAAATCTGAGAATACTAACATTGAGAAATTTCCCTAAGCTAATAGATGTTATCGAGAGAGATACTTCTAGGCTAATCTATGAGATTGTGAAATAACTCCGAGAGAGGAGTTTTGGGAATTTGAGTAGTCTAGTAGAGAAACGGACATTTGTGAATTTGAGGAACTAGGTGTATAGTTCTGTTTGATAGTCGAACCTTCCCATTATGCTAGACCGGAATAGGGTCATAGCCGGGGAAGTAAGACAAGAATTGTAAGCTCGGTGGTGAGTCTTGTGTATGACTCTGCCCGGAGGTCATGGGTAATGACTTAAAAGATGTCCCTTTGAGAATTTGAGACTTGAGACTTGAGAATTTGAGAATTGAGAATTTGAGAGTTGAGCTTGAGAATTTAGAATTTGAGAATTCTGCTTGAGAGTTAAGATGTGAGAATTCAGATTGAGAACTTGAGAGTTTGAGAATTGAAATTGAACATTGTAGAACTTGAATTGAGATTGAGATTTGTAGGGTTTACAAACCTAAGAGAGCTTGAGTAGGGTAACCCAAGAGAATGGGTAAGACAATGAGTAAATGACTAAGGAAATAGTGAGGTAGAAACCCTTAAGGCCTATGAATAAGTTAATACTAACTAACAATCTTGTTGTGTTAGTTGTTATTGTATTCCTTGTTTGCATGCCTTTGAATGTGAGCATGATTATTGAATTAAAATGAATCCCTTGTTCTCGACAAAGTAGTCGGCGTACCCCCGTTAGCACGCGGGGTATGTGAATTTTATACTAGCAATTTGTTGAGCCCCTTGGGGCACAGTTTTTATTTACAAGTACTTTGGAGCTGAATACCGTTCGAGAGTATGACGGGGTTGCTACTTAAGCATGGGTAGTTGATTGAGGAAATTGTATTTATTTTGTAAAGTTGTACTGTAAGACCGAAATGTTGTCGGCAAGTTTGAGAGTTGTAGAGATTCGGTATAAATTTGATTTGAGGTTGTATATGTATTTAAATTGATTGAGGAATGAAATTTATTTTTTGGTATAGAGTACTTGGTATCTTAGTTCATCAGACCGATATTGTTTTGTTTGGATTTGGCCTTGTTAATCACGGTGGTGACTAACGGCATTGTATCACCCACCGTTGGAGTAAGAATTTCGCTGCTTTGATATTGGTATTTGAGACGGATTAGGAGAGAATGATTGGATTAGTGGTAGGGGTGTTACAATGTAGATTTCATTAATGCCAATTTACAACCGACATACAATACTAGTCATAAACTGAGCATCCACACATATTATATTCATATAATGGACAATAATAACTATACTAGTCTTTTGTATTAGACATACCTCCCCACACTTCTGAATCAGACGAGCAGGCCACTGAACAAATGCACCCTTTGTAGACCGAACTGTGTTGTACTCCTCCTGAGGTACAGGGAGCTCTAGATCAGGACACTTATAATTCGGTTCATCCATAGAGACTCTCCCGTGATACGACTTTTATGGCATCCCATGGGTCACATCATTCGGGCCTGATAAGCACACCCTTCCTTATGTGACACATATATCTTGATTGTTGTATGGGATTAGGAGGTTACAGTTTATCGGATCCTACAATTTCATCAGATTAGTAGATCTTGAACTAAAAATATGTAATAAAAGATATGACAAATAATAGAACATTTAAATACATAAAAATTACCTGTACATATGTGTAAGGATACTGGTCATTATACTCAACGCTTGTGTACAGTCCAGCAGGAATAACACCATTATTGCTTGGGAATGAGGGAGGGTCATTATGATAACTGGGGCAAGAAGGATCAGAAGCATGAACATATGGCTAGGGTGCACCACTACCCTGATGTATTTCAGCAATGACCTCCTTCTTCCATTGCTGTCGCGGGTCATTAATGGCACGCATATGCTACTCGTAAGAAACGTCTGTCCTTGACTACTCCCTTTCCTTGACCCTGGGCTTCTAAAAAGTTTTCTTATCTCGAAGCTAAACCTCCCCCCCCCCAACCCTACAGCTCGGCCTTGATGATCTTTCTTTCCAAGCACATGAGACAGTTGGTCATCAGTCGATCAGGAACCCAAGTCCCTTGGGTAACTTGTTCATTCAGCTCACCCTTTATAATTTAATGTATAAAGAATTTGTAATAAATTTTAAGATGACAAAAATGAATTTGTCAAAAAATTAAAAAGTAAAGAAAAATACTTACAATCTTATCAACAATTTCCTTCGTCGTCTCGAAGGGATATAGACGCTCTCCAGTTTTCGGGTCTTTCTTAGTACATGAAAGCTTCCAAAACGTACCCCGTAGCTGGTGCTCATTCAGAGTTCTCATATCCGATGGCAACTGCCTTTCTGCCACCCATTCAAACACTCTTCTATTAACCCCTTTGGCACCCAACACATGGTGATATTCATTCTTCTTTGCATTCGTGGATTGGGAATTGTGATACTCTTGTTATCAAGTAAACATACAATTAAGAAAACTAAAAATATACATATGTAAACATATATACCATATAAATATATATTTATAATAATTAATTATTTAAAAGTAAGTGCGTACCTTTGTCTCCATCTTCTTAGCATAGAACTCCTGCCACTTCTCTTGGGTTATTGGTGTGTAGATCTCCCAAGGCTAGCATGTGTCGCTGCCCGGCCTCTTAAGTTTCTTGGTGATGAACCAATTGCCAGATCATGCTTATAATCTGAAAATTTCTTGCGCATCATCCCTTTGACCATGGTGTAGTACTCACTTTCTGCAGGTATTTAATATCGTTAATACATATTACCATAAATGAAACAAATTTTAGTTATGGATACCTACAAATTGTATAAAAAATACTTTAACTATTGTTTATTTACCTGTACAATCTCAAACATATGTTTCTTCAGTCCTTCATCAACCTAAGGCCACGTGAGAGTGATATCACAATACTCTGGCACAATGATGCCTAGCTCCGTGGTGAAATCATCAGCCCATTCCTCAGTCGGCTGTAGATTCTCATTAAACTGCAGCGGCTTTGACTCAAATCTTTTTTACGCTAAGAGCTTTCATAGGACCTCGCGGTTTTACGTTCCTAATAAGCTGGATCTGTGATCCAGAAAGTCTAGCCTTTATGTCCTCATCTGGCACAACAGACACCCTAATCTCATCCAGGCCATTACCCCCCTGATCAGCTCGGGCATGTGACTTGCTGCCTTTCCCTCCACGTGATTTCTTCTTCTTTGGTCGGGATGCCTCTGTTAGAAACTCGCCGATCGGGTCATCCATATCATCCATTTAACTATCTGCAAAGATAAACAATATGATATCAATAACAATACAACAAATAATGTAATAAATAGATAATAAGACATAATTAATATTCCAATAAATTATTTAATGAACAAATAAACAATAAAATATAATTTCTAATTACCTAACAAACAAACACATCATTTATGGTTTTCAACCCATAAACCCTCATCATGATCAAACCTATTATACACTACATCGTTTGGAATATCAACAATGTCTGTGACACGAATACTGTTAGAAAAGGGAGGTGTCTCATCGAACAGTAATTCATCATCATCAACATCTTGATCAACATTTGTGTTGACGAATCTTTTCCTGGTAAAACAACTGACCATCTGGAATTAATGGGATCTTCTATGTAAAATACTTGTTCACAGTACTTGGGAAATGTGAACGGATCTAGTATATGGCCAAGGCGTGATAAATCAACCAAGTTAAGCCCATCATGAACCCGATAACTATGTTTGTTATCCACCCATTTGCATTTGAAAATAACAAACTTTTGATACTGATAATCAAGTTCCTATATATCTTCAATGAATCCATAATACAACCTCGAGGATGATATCGTTGAAGCTAGATCACCTCTAGTATACTCAGTTGTTGTTGCTTCTACTTTAACCCCGCTATTTTGATTTAAACATCTATCATCTTGTCGTTTTGTCCAATAGGTGAACCCATTGATGTCATACCCTTCATAAGATATAGCAGTGGAACCAGGTCCCAAAGCTAACCAACAGAGCTCTTCACTTACATTATCAGGCGCTAGTGATATTAGTTTCATGACATGATATCTAAACCATGAACAAAAGGTCTTGTTTTGCTCTTTTATCAACCAAACAATATCCCTCCCAGGATATTGACCTCTTAGTGCAGTCATGTGTTTTTCAAAAAATGGCTCAATAATCTCAAGGTGATGTAAAACGAACAGATGTGCTGACTCCATTGAGAATGAATCAATTGCCACAATTTTTTCCCATTAACACCTTGACCTTCTGTCCCTCCTGTGTGTTTCGGTTGTGGCACTCTAATAGCTACTGCACCCTTTAAGTATTCAGTATGAAATTCTGTCACATCTTCGGTTATTTCCCTTCTACAATACTCCCTTCAAGTCAATATCTATTCTGCATCCTTCCCTTCAAGATTCCGATGTATCTCTCAAACAGATACATGTGTTACGACAAGATCCTTTAGTTTTGATGATAGCAAACCTTGTGTTGTCAATCTAATGCGTTTGTCAAGATTCATGATTTCAGATAGACAGGTGAATAAGTGGCTTAGCACACAAGGTTACCGTTGCACTTAAGTCATGAGTGGCTTGGCACGCAAGGTTGCAAGCGCGCTCAATCCACGACATGTGCTCTACCAGTCGAGCACCTGTCAGCGAGAGCTCCGAAGAACTTCTAGCAAGACACAAGCAGTCAAGAACCACACCATCACATATCTCTTTCATCAGACATTGAACAAGGACCAAACAAAGTTAGCAACGTCGACAAACTCACTTAGATTATTAACAACCACATAAGCAACTTGCTTATGACAAACTCACAACAAAAGGTGTATCTCATTAATGTGCAAGATAACAAGATAAACAAAGGCTATTGATGAACATCATTACATAGTCATAATACTTCAGAAGAGAGCATTTATGAGCATTAATGAGCAGACAAGTTCAGTCAAGTTGAAGTGTGCAAGTGGTGACCGACCCTTTGGGAGATGCGCCGCCAACTTGCCCATTCATAAGGCAACGCGTGTGCTGGTGGCTCCAGATCAAGTTGGACGAAAGTCAGCAGTAGGGTACAGATATTATATTCGTAGAATAATGAGTATTCTACTCTTAGAGTCTACAACTCCTAGGTTGTTATTTGGCATCTCAAATAACTTGTATAAATACATGCTTTAATGTTCCTTATAAGGTAAGCCCTGTACGAGAGAAAAGATAGAGATAATCTGGGTAAGTGTGGATCAGACTAAGGAGTGTGTGTAAGTGCTAGAGAGTTGGTGAGCTAGGGAGGACTGGGTTAGAGTATCAATACATTGGGTATTTGATAGGACGACAGGTCAGGGAATGGTCGGTGAACTGTAGGCCGATAGTCAAGAGAGGGTTGACGACATTAGGGGTAAAATCAAAACTGTCCCGGGAGTCCGTGTGTGGGGCAAGGGAGGTTGAGTGAATTTCGTGTGTGTAAATTCTCTATCAAAATGTGTTTTCCAGTTTAAAAGTTCTCTCGTCTATCAAGCTTTATTAAGAGTTCACGATACATCCAAGACACATCGAGGACGCATCAGGAGCGCTTGCGAGTTTCAATTGGTATCAGAGCAGGTCTCTTCTAGAAAGCTAACTGCTTTGGAAGACGATCAAGATGTCTCATGCAAGCATTCTAGCAGCAATGGAGACAACTACACTCACTGGAAGAACAAGATGGAGTTTCATATCAAGTCTAACGATCCAAGAATGTGGAGGGTGATAACACATGGAGAGTACACCTTCTGGAATCCTCAAGGACAAGACATATCTATCGACAGCATGGCGGATGAGCAAATCAAGAAGCTGGTATTCAACACTCGAGCTGAAAGAATACTTCACTGTGCACTACTACCTGAGCAATACTCAAAGATTGCTTCAGCTAAAACAGCCCAAGAGATTTGGAAAACTCTTGAGGTGACCTATGAAGGGAATGATGAGCTCAAAAAGACTCACATCGAGCTGCTACTCACTCACTGGGAGCTATTCAAGAAGGAAGAAAAGGAGAGCATTTCTGAAATGCATACAAGGTTCACTAAGCTGATCAACGAAATGTTGGTGCTTGGAAGAACAATCTCTAACGAGGATCAAATTCAGAAGTTCCTCAGGTCTCTTCCTGCCTCCTTTGGTAGCAAAGTCAATGCCATGCAAGAAGTGTATGATCTCTCCAAGATGTCTCTGGCAGACATGCTACGATCTCTAATGGCTTTCGAGTTAAAACTACAACACAGAAACCCGGAAAGCTCATCAAGAGATAGAGGGAAAGGCATAGCCCTTCAAGTAGCTGAAAATGAAAGGTCCGAGTCAGGAGATGACAATGATGAAATGGTCCTCTATGCTAAGAGGTGCGTTCGAAAGTTCATAAGAAATAAAATGAGGAAAGGCAAGGAGTCCAAAGAGTCGGATGATCAGAGGAAGAGCAATGACAAGTGTTTTGGGTGTTCAGAACACGGACATCATATCAAAGACTACGCTCAGCGATCACAAGAGGACAACCACAGGGTCAACAAGCCTGTCCAATGATCATTTCAACAAAGGACCAAAGAAGGAAGCCTTCGATGCCGCATGGGGAGATTCTGAACAGAGTGATGACAATCAAACCTCAGACAGTGACACCTCGAAGAGGAGAAGGCTCACCTATGCCTTGAAGATGTGTGCTTGATGGCACAAGGTAGAATCAGAAGGAGAAGAAGAACAACATAAGGTAAACTATTCTAAACTTAGATGGAGAATTCAAAAGGCTGAACTTCTAGGACTTAGAAAGTTTTCTCTTATATTAGTTGATCACCTAGAGGCATTAGAAACTGAAAACGATGAACTTTTGGAAGAAATTGAAAAATTGAGAAAAACCTCGGACAAAAACAAGGTAGATAATCTCATGAAGGCACTCATGAAATTACAAAGAGATTATAGTGAAATTCTCACTGTTCATGAAAAGTTGAAGCATGAAAGACAACCTGAAATCGATGAATTGATTGTTGCTCTTAACACTAAAGAAAAGGAACTAGCTACCATCAAAGAAAAATATTCTAAGATAGATGCTATTTCTAAGACACCCATAAGGAAAAGCAAACGACAGGTCGGATGCAAGTCAGAGACCAGTCATAGAGATGTCTGCAGCTTATGCAGACAACCCGGTCATCATGAATCCAATTGCCATAAAATGAGTTTTATGAGGCATTGGCAACTCAAGAAACTAGGACTAAAATGGGTAGTCAAAAATGATCTTATAGTATTAAATGGTGGAAATGGGTCCAACCTTTCTATGGACCCTAACCCCACACCACTAACGTATTAAGTGCAGAATCAAGTGAGAATGGACCCCTGCTGGTACATCAATAGTGGGTGCTCTAAACACATGACAGGAGACAAGAAGAAGTTCTTCTCACTCGAACCAGGAAGCCAAGGAACCGTTCTTTTGGCGACAACAAGAAAGGAAAAATCATCGGTGTAGGAAAGGTTGGTATTACATCTGACTATGTCATATATAGTGTAAATCTAGTTCATGGTTTATAATTCAACTTGCTTAGTGTTTCTCAAATTTGTGACAAAGGGAATTCAGTTCACTTCTATCCTACACATTGTAGCATAGTAAGTCAGAACAATGGCAAAGAGTTGTTAAAGGGGAAAAGATGGAAAAATGTTTATGTAACAAGCTTAGAGGATATTGACAGTCCAAATCTTCCATGCTTGACTGCTTCAATAGATAACTCTACACTATGGCACAGACGACTAGGGCATGTTAGCACTTCTTTACTAAGAAAACTTGTCAAGAAACAGTTGGTATGAGGTCTTCCTGAGATTAAAGAATCTGAGACCAATCTTTGTGATGCTTGTGTTAGAAGCAAATAGACCAAGACTTATTTTAAATCAAAGAACTCAGTTAGTACATCCAAGCCACTTGAATTACTTCAGATGGACTTATATGGACCTATGAGAGTCAAAAGTTTTGGAGGAAATTGGTATGTGTTTGTAATTGTTGATGATTACTCACAGTTTGTTTGGACACTCTTTATTGCTTCCAAAGAAGAAATTTCAAGCCTTTACAGGAAAAGTCCAAGTACAACTCAATCTCAAGATCAAGACTCTTCGGTCTGATCATGGGTCAGAATTTGAGAATCAACAATTCATGGATATGTGTAAACAACATGGGATTAGTCACACATATTTAGCACCAAGAACACCCCAACAAAATGGGGTAGTTGAGCGAAAGAACAGAACACTACAAGAGGTAGCCAGGGCCATGCTATTGGGGAGGAGTCTTCCTTAGGTCTTCTGGGAAGAAGCGGTGGCGATTGTATGCTACATCACAAATAGAACGCTCATACGACTGATCCTCAACAAAACTCCCTATGAGTTAACCAAGGGAAGAATACCAAACATAAGTCACTTCAGGACATTTGGTTGCAAATGTTATGTCCATAATAATGAAAAGAGTCCCCTTGGAAAGTTTGATGCCAAAAGTTATGTGGCCATCTTCCTTGGATACTTTGAAAGAAGCCGAGCATACAAAGTATACAACAAAAGGACACTGAAGGTGGAGGAAAGTGTGCACGTAGTGTTTGATGAGGCTGACATACACAAGGTCAAGGAATCTGATGAAGATAAAGAACTTGGATTCAATCTAGCTGATCAAGATCACATAGGTAATCCCAAAGATGAATCACAGACTGAAGAAAACTTGCCCGGCAACAGGTCGACGAAGGAAACAATGATGTCGAGGATCCTCTCTCTCCTTCAACCATTCATCAATCTCATGCCTTGTACAAAAATCATCCATTGGAGAACATCATATCAGACATATCCAAAGGAACTCAGACATGAGCACAAACTCGAGATCTTTTAGCCTTCTCAGCGACAGTTTCACCCATCGAACCCAAGAACGTCAAGGAAGCTCTTCGAGACTCAGACTGGATCAATGCAATGCAAGAAGAACTAAACCAGTTTGAAAGATGCAAAGTCTGGCATCTAGTGCCTCGTCCTACTCATCAATGAGTACTTGGCACAAAATGGGTCTTTAAAAACAAGCTAAATGAAATGGGAGAAGTTGTCAGGAACAAAGCTCGTCTGGTAGCACAAGGATATCATCAACAAGAAGGAATCGACTTCTAAGAAACCTTCGCTCCAGTAGCAAGGATGGAATCTATCAGATTACTAATTGCATTTGCTGCACACAAAGGAATCAAACTCTTCCAACTTGACATCAAGAGTGCCTTCCTAAATGGGTACGTCAAAGAGGAAGTGTATGTTGAATAACCTCTAGGTTTTGAGACACAAGAAGGAAAAGTCATGGTACTCAAACTAGACAAAGCTCTTTACGGGCTCAAACAAGCTCCAAGATCATGGTATGATCGTCTATCCTCCTATCTATTGGAAAACCACTTTAAAAGAGGTAAAGTAGACAAAACTCTATTTATTTACAACAACAAAAGAGATTTCCTAACTGTGCAAGTATATGTTGATGATATAATTTTTGGAGCCTCTAATGAGAAAGATTGCAAAAGGTTCGAAGCATTGATGAAAAAGGAATTTGAGATGAGTGATCTAGGAGAATTGAAGTTATTCCTAGGACTTCAAATCAAGCAGAATAATGAAGGACCATCATATCCCAAGAGAAGTACGTAAAAGACTTGCTGAAGAAATTTGGAATGGAGGGATGTAAGATGTTTGACACACCAATGGCAGTTGGCACTAAGATGGGTATCATGACTGGTGACCGACCGGTCGACCAGCGATCTTACAGAGAGATGATTGGTTCTCTACTATATTTAACTGCTAGTAGACCTGACATCATGTGTAGCGTTTGCTTATGTGCCAGGTTTCAAGCAGATCTAAGAGAAAGTCACCTCACAACTGTAATAAGAATCCTACGTTACTTATAAGGAACCATAAATCTTGGTCTCTTTTATTCTAAGTTCAATAACTGTAACGTTGTAGGATTTTCAGATGCAGACTATGGAGGATCTATCACCGATAGAAAAAGCACTTTAGGGACAACATTCTTTGTTGGGTCATGTCTGGTTGCATGGGGATCAAATAAATAACAAAGTGTTACAATATCAACAGCTGAATCTAAATACATTGCTGCGGCAAGCTGCTGTGCTCAACTCCTATGGCTTAAGCAACAAATTGGTGATTATGGCGTCAAAACAGGTACTTTACCAATTATGTGTGATAATACAAGTGCCATGTTTATTTCCAAAAATCCTGTGCATCATTCTCGTACCAAAAATGTTGACATTAAACATCATTTTCTTAGAGATTGTTGTGAAAAAGAATTAGTTGGTTTAAAGTATATTTCTACTGAGAACCAACTAGCTGACATCTTTACTAAGCCATTAAGTAGAGAAAGGTTTACTAAGATTGTTCATGATCTTGGTATGATATTCATTAATCACAGTTAAACTTCTTTTTATTTCCCACGATCAGTCAACGACATGTGAGCAGCACCTGTTATATTGTCGTTCAGTAGTCAACGATCAGTTTAATGAATAGAAAACATGTCAAATGACTACTTGAAGTAGATATGTCATTTTTTCACAAAAGTGAGATTAGGTTAGAGACAGTCCAACGGATAGAAACGGAAAACTCTTCAACGGATCGCTAACAACCGCACGACTACTGCCCGATATGAATAGTACCGTTAGGACATGTCAGCGAGAGGACGAGGAGCGGTCACCGACCGTTACTCAATATCTATAAAAGGGCGATGGGAGTTTTACTCCTGTCACACTATTGCCCTCACTCTATCTAATCTCTCTAAGCGATCAAAGCATATTCTCTTCTCTCTGACAAAATTTCCTGCAAGATTTAGAGCAAAAAGAACCTTGCCTCACAGCATCTCTAAAGTTTTCTCTAGCAAAAGGTCATAAACTCAAGAAATCTCTTTAAAAAATCATGGCACCAAAATCTGCTCTCTGCTTCAAGAAGAAAGCTGTCTCCAATGAAGCTTCCTCACAACAAGTAGCCGACATGAGGCCGACAGGAGCTGCAACTAAATCACCGTCGCCTCGCCTATCCAAAGAATTAGAAAATCAGCTTGTGCGCAGGGTAACCGATGAAGGGGAGGTATACCAAGATGAAATTCTCTATATAAGCCACCACCTCCCTAAAATTCATCACTACATCCAAGCCAAAATTCTAAAACCCAAGATTCTTCCAACTTCTACCTCCATAGAAAAACAAACCATGTCCTCTCCAGCTCCATCACCTGCTATTGGCACCAAACAATCTAAAGTCAAAAATCCCAAAAGGAACCAAGACCTTTCCACTGATACTACAAGTCGTGTAGCTCTTGAGACGCGTGCCTCCAAACGTGTCAAAACACAGAAAGAAACTCTACAAAGAGCTCAATCAACGCCTGAAGGAGCAACTCGCAAGTTGCACTTCACCGAAGATGAGGAAGGAACCCCTTTAGCGGTCGCCCAAGGTATCGTTCAGCAGGAAGAAGAGGAGGAAGTACAAAGTGACGAAAAGTCACAACAGGAAGATACAGTGGAAGAAAAGGGTCAAGAAGAGGACATAAGGGAGCCTGACCCAGAAACTGAAGCAATGCTTATCGAAGTATTTGGGGAACCAGTCGTTGACAAGTCCCCGACGCCTCATGAAACCAGTCACGACGCAAACAGCAATGCAGAGTCCTCCCCTATTATACCAACGGTCGAACAACGACAGAAGGGAGAAAAGGAGAAAGGCAAGCAAAAGATGGTGTTATCCCCGCATGGACAAAAGCTCGAGGAGCTCTTCCAAGACAAAAAGGCCACTAAAAAGCCACAGTCATCTCATGCTCTCTCACGTCTAAAGAAGCTCAAGGAGTTGAAACCAGCTATATTCAAAGCAAAGAACGTCAACGACAAATTCTGTCTTGTCTTACCTAAGGCATTGGATTTGGACTGGATGGAGCAAATGGGTCTTGGAAAGATTCAAGAGCTCCTAGAATTCCAAGGATGTAACACCCCTACTATTAATTCAATCATTACCGTCCAAGCTCCTCGTGCTTCCCGAGTCACGCAGCGGATACATACTTACATACATCGGGTGATACAATGCCGTTAGTCACCCACGTGACTAACAAGGCTACTACTGCTGCATACAGCATCGGTCTGATGGACCGGAATATCCGAGTACTACTTAATACAATACATACTCTCATTACATACTGGATACTACAATACTACTCCACAATTCCGTACAAGATAATACACTGCGCATACCGAGTTTACTAGGTTCCAAAATCAATACAGTACTTCTCCCCGAATTCATACACACTCACTAGAAGTCAATCTCTACCCATTCCTCACAAACTAAATACTTCTAATTACAGAGGCGCCACCGGTCTCTTACCTTGACCGTATTCGCTCCGGGTACCTGCACACTAAAATTCCCCGAGGGGTCCCAGCTTACGCTGAATATGATACCGCATACCCCGCGTACTAGCGAGGGTTACCGCCGACCATTTGGTCGAATACATTCAATTCATTTGCATTACATACATGCATACATACTTTCATACTACATACATACATACATGCTTTCATTCACGGTACTCACAATACTACAACAAGGTACACATACATACGTACAGTACACTACATGCTGGAAGACAATACAAGTCAACCAATACTTACTTACCACTCCTCCAAATACACATACACAATACATACTTTTACATACTCAATACGCAATACGGAGATACACTTCTCCATTCATACAGAAGGCTTGTTAGCTCTTTACACACCCGGGTTAATCGGGTGTTCAATACTCATTTACTCAAGGTCAATGACTTACAACAGTCAACCAATACACATACGATACTTACTTCTTACATACTTTACTTCCAGTTAAGTGGTATACCTCCGGGCAGGGATACTACTTCCCACCACCGGGCTTTAGGGTGGCCCCCTAATCCAGGATGCTACCCATACAAAGGGAATTGGTCCAAGGAAAATCATAGCCAGGATTCGGTTCCAACCTCTTGTGGTTCCTTACCTCCACGCGTGGCCGAAACTATATCGGACTTCTACTCATTCCATTTACTCATTACTCATGTTAGGAGTTAGATTGTTAGGAATTAGCAGAAGTCAGTACTTCATTTCCATACATCCATACAATACACAAGTACACATTACATACACATAACCCTTCATTCTCATTCATACATTTCGTGAATTATACAAACTAAATGTCAAGAAGATACAATCAAGAACAAAATAGTTCAAACACAATTAGTGCATTAATTCCGATTCGTGCATTTATCTTATTGTGATCACATAAGCACACAATCGGGGTAACCAGGTTAGGATACAGCATGAAGAAATCATACCTTTCACCAGTTGTACTTGTATCCCAACGTTCCTCCGGTGTTCACAAATCAAATCCTATGATTTACATACATCGAATAATTAATCTAACTATCATTAATTTAATTCGATTATCCTTACGTTTCCTAACTCATACTTACTAAGTCTTTACATTCCTATACTTACATTTTATTTACTTACTTTTCTTTGTTTAACAAGGTATACTTACATATATGCACATAGGTGTATGTGGTATACATATACCATATATATACTAATCATAATCTTTTAGTTTTTTTTTTTTGTAGTTTTGACCCGACCGACCCCCACCCAGGGTCGGACCCATGGTCGGTCTGCTGCAGAACTCCGAGTACAGAAAATTCCGACCCGACCGACCCAACCAGGGTCGGTCCTTGGGTCGGTCCGTTACAGAAAACATTTCCTGTCTAAAATTTCTACTCGACCGACCCAGTCAGGGTCGGTCCCCTGGGTCGGTCGGATGCAGAAGTTTCCGAGAATTCAATTTTTCGGGTCGACCGACCCTGCTAGGTCGGTCCTAGGGTCGGTCCAGCCCAGTACCCATTTTAATTACTTATTTTGAATCCAAATCTACTCAATTCCACCCATCTTTTCCTACCCATTTCCACATGCTTCCTACATGTTTGCCACTCATTTAGATGCTCTAATCACCTTATTCATCTTCCAAACTTGCTACTCAATCCTTACATTCACTTACACATTTTCCCTCACTTCATTCCAGCACTTATACCAATTTTCTTTCTTCATTGCTACAGATTTTTAAACCAACTTCTACCATCCCATACTTCCTCTACCAATGTCACTCCTAGCATCCAATACCCTCCTCTTACATGCAATTCATTTCCAAGCAATTGTACCATCTATACCCAAGTCCAACATTCATTTTACCAAGTCTTACACTCTTAATCTTTTCTAACATCTCCAATGCATGTTAATACACTTTGCTACAGATTTTGCACTTCTTACTTCTCATACTACAACTACCTTTTCATCACTACTAAACATCTCTACCATCCCCAATACATGCCTTGGTTCTCCCACACACCAAGTCCACCATAAATGCACACATTCCTACCAAAATTTTGCCATAGTCCATCTACTTTTCTTACTTAGCCACTCATACACATTCTCATCAAATCCATTCCTAAACTAGCCACACCCATACAAGGGTCCTACCAGCATTCAAGACAATACCAATTCATTAATACTTCCTCAAATACCAATACTAATACTCATACACAATCATTTGGCTCCAAAGCCTACGATTCACATACCAATTCACAAATACTCAAACTTCCGCACAAATACTCAAACTTCCAATACTACAATTCCAATACAAGATTTTGGGTTCTTTAGTTAGTTTGCCCATTCCCATTAGTCTAATGCATTAGAACTAACATTAGTAAAGAGCTCTTACCTCGAGCTTATAATTCCTTCATTCCTCTTCCAATTCTCATCTTCTTTCTTTCTCGCCCAAATCGGCCATGTGGGGAATGGAGTTGCCAAACTCCATTCCCATCACCCAATGAACACAAAACAACTACAATTAATATACTAACCCTTAAATTAATGCTAGTTCAATGAAATGTTTAAAGCAAGATTTCTAGGGTTTACCTTTGGAGTGTTTTAGAAGGGGTTTTAGCCCTTGGTTCAAGAAGGTGAATCCACCACCATTGCAAGGTGAAATTTATGCTCAAAAGAGAGAGAGAAAATGGAGTATTACAAGGAGGTAAAAATCGGTTATGAAACAAAATGGAGGAAACATGAGTTTTTCATGTAGATTTTTACCTTGATGGAGAGAGGGAACCCCAAGCTACACATTGATGCTATTTTCTTCACCAATGGGGTATACCCACGAAAATGAACTTCATCATTTTGGAATTTTAAAAAGAGGGAAGTGTAGAAGATGAGGAAGGGAGCAAGAATATGTATTTATTTTTGCATTTGGGGCTCACATGGAGGTGGAGCATGGAGTCAAAGTGGAGAAGCCATTGGAGCTTCTTGGAGCTTCAAAAATCGCCCAGCATAGGAGGGAGAAGAGAGAGAAATCGATGGGGATAAGGAAGAAGAGAGAGATGAGGGGAATGAGAGAGTGAGGTGAGAGAGTGTTTTATTTGCTTTTACTTTATTGTTGTCCTTTAGCATATTAGAGAAGTAAAGAGAGTGTGAGGGAAAGGGGGCTACCGATCACACACACACTCACTCAAATTTTTGTTTTATTTACCAAAGTGGACACACAAGTTTTCTTTATTACAATGTCACCCCACTACTTCCCGGTTGTTACAGTTTCTACTAACCGGAACCCGTTTTCCGGAATTCTCTCGCCTAATTATTTTATTGGCTATTAAGCCCTCATACATGCTTAATAATTATTATTTAATGATTCATAATTTTTACGGGTCTGTTTGACCACTTAAAGTCACGTTTCGGGTTTCCTCGAAAGACGTGCGCTAAGCTCTTTTAGCGTTTTAATACATTTCTTGGATCCGTTTTCTTCGGGAATCGTTCCCATATATTATTTAGGTCTTATTAAACCTTTAGAATCCATATAATACGCTAACCGAGGTCTCGCACCTCTTATGGTTATTTAACACTTATTTAGCGTTTTCGCTTTATAAGCGTTTCTTTATTTCTTTTGGATTTATTTTTCCTTACCAATATTACTTAAGCATTACTAGGCTATTAAATAAGGATTAGAATTATCTTAATCACTATATTTAAGTTTGGGGTATTTCAATCTACCCCCCTTAAGAACTTTGTCCTCAAAGTTGCTCAAGGTTATAGGGTTACAATGCTTGCTCATTCATACTTGTCTATGCCAGACGTCGTACATTCTTCCTCCTTACAACTCCTCAATCCATTACTCAAGATTCCTACTTTCCATGCCTTACCAACGTACAATAATTACTCCAATCCACATTACTACCAACCATCTGGTTCCACATTACAAGGTTCATACATACATACAGTGCAAAGCTATCCCCAAAGCACTGCAATACACGTTACAATCCCGCAGGCACTCAGGTCATCTAGACACAGGACTCTTCTATGTCCCGCTGCCCTTGGAATAATACAATACGATACTCTACTACCTTCTCGGGCATACGCTTAGCAAATCCTTCATCTTCAGGCTAAGAAAAATTCTTTCGCAACTACTACTTAGAAATTTTCCAAAGCATACAACTCCAAATTCCAGTTTGTATTTATTGCTTCTACCCTATGCGTGATTCTTGTGACCACTTGAGGGGAGCTTCAAGAATCATTCGACCCTGATGTGATCAGCATCAGTGTTGAACTATCTTTCCACCCCAATTTGTGTTCGGCTTCCCTTGATCTGATCAGGATCAAGTTCGACTTCCCACATCCGTTTCAAACAACAGATAATTCAATCATTTTCATTTTCTACCTTTTTACTCTTCCTAGTCGTAATTACAATTTCATACAACTCCAAAGGATGGAATTCAGTCCATCAGCCATTCTCAATCTACTTCCCAAATACTTTCCTCGGAATTGATGCCTAAATGCTCATTTCATCAATCTTCTCTACTATTCTGACTAGGGAATACAATTTAGAAATTCAGCTGTCCTTAATTTACTTCCAATAACATACTTACGAATACACCACCGTGGGCTACATTCCTCTACTACTCATAGACGATCCGTACTACTTCTTTAAGAATACAATACTTGTGGAGCTCCGTCCACTACTCATTCTCAATTGTCTCAAGACAATCACCTAGGGAACTCAATTTCCTCTAGGTTATACATCGGTTTTATACCGACTCAAGCATCGTAATGCCATGTCTAACTTCAGATAGGCGCACGCTACAGGGATTATCGTTTCCCCAAGAGTTACTATACTCCTCTTTACTAATATTTTTACACTGGGGTTACAAGATGGGTATATTCATCCTATGGTATTCGCATCTCTTGTGCCCGATTACCACAGTTACAATATGAATGAATACGTATGTTTATTTAACATAAGTACCAATCATCAATTCGATTCTCATTTGTGCTATGCACATTATAGTTTCTGTGTTTTGTTCATGAAACTTACATTAAGCGGTTTTCGCTCTACCCCCCTTAAAAGGGATTACGCCCACGTAATCTACCATATGTTACTATTAAACATTGGTTTACTCGATTTGGGCAATCTGAAGCGTTTAGCTTCACTACGATATACTATGCAATATGCTCTAGTCAAAGGGTCTTAACCATACCAATGGTTTAGTCTTTGCACCGAGGATTCCTATATGAGTTTATTTAACTCATAATTAATTCAGTTCTAGCCTATTAGGCTTCAAGGCATTAATAGCCATTCTTTCATACTTACTAGGTGTATTACATTTCCTAGCTAGGGCCCACTAGCTTCTGTTGCGCGACCCTGATAACTTGGGTTACTCACCCTTCATGTTATCCTTAATGTGCTATACATCACCTTTTTATCCCTCTATTATGGAAATAAGGTTTACTAACAGTGTGGTATTCTTTTACCGTTGTTTGAACTCAATGAGTTTTAGATTTTAACCAGCTCTCTGGTAATCTATTACACGTACTATTCGTACTCCCACGATTATTCCCTAAGTTCCTCCGACTTGTTGTCGGGCGAGGTTAAGTCACTACCTAGTTGCAGTGCTTCCTCTGTTGTTACTAGCTTCAGAATAATACCAGTTCTTCTGGTTCAGTACAAGTGTTCTTTGCTTGTATGACCTTGCATTCTCAATGCGTCGGTCCAAGTGACCTTCTTCAGTCTTCTTTCACCTTTTATTCCAATGGAATTCACATCTTGTGATTGTTAGTGTGCTTACACTCTTCGTGCTTCTTTGGCCTTAGGCCGCACGGTTTGTTGCTAAGCTTGCTTGACTGGCTTATGCCATGTTGTTGGTGAAAGAAGGGTTTACTACGGTTTACATTTCCCATATTCCTAGCTATCGCATTAGATCATTACTGCGCGAGTGCAATACCAAAACACTCAGTCATACAGAGTGCAGAGGCGTAAACGCTTGGCAGTAAATCACTTATGTGATAGGGATGAATATTTCTGCTTGTCATCTCATACTTATACTTCGTGTCATTGTCCAACTACTTCCTCATTCCGGTCGCTTGTTGCGCACCGTATTCTTACTCACTATACAACATCGTTTTTACGGTCTCCGTTACTGTGGTAGCTTACCTTTACTCCTTGCCATTATCGTTGGCACCATTTCCTTATGGTGTACAAACACTAGGAGGTTCCTAGTCATATGTATGACGGTTGTCGTAGTATACCGCAATACTATTATCTTCCCATTGTGGGGATGTTTTATTTCAATTTAGGTTTCATGTGTAGGTTAGCTTACTCACATTACTTCCTCATTCGATATAGTTTACCAAATAACTTGGTTGACCAAAGATGAAGTGGTTTATCGGGTTACAAGTTCTCTTGAGCGCCGGTCATTCATGGTGTGCAATATGCACACTCATTGATTGTTTTGACAATTACTGTCTCCTTAGTGCTGAGCATTGATAATAGGCTCTAGTGCGGTTTTACTTTTGCATGTACATTACCGGGACATCCCAAAGCTTCAAGGGTTTTCTGGTCCCGTTCTCTAATTAAAGAGTATTCTATCACTGGTAGGTGGAAGTTCTCGTTGAGTGGTGTGTTTCCACTCATGGGTCTCATGACAAGGTTTACCGTGTAAGTATTTATACAATGGTTCACCACATGATTGGGTGAATAAGGAGTATACTTACTCCTTCGAGCTTCGATGCTCTTAAGCGATGTGCTTCTACAGTCCACGGCCCTGTGGCGTAGTGGTTTGGAAATCTCATTTCCGTATTCGTTGTCTCTTGGCAATATCTATGCATAGGTTTTGTTGTTATAGTAGATGGAAGCCTTTTCTAAGGGTTCGCATCTTCACCACATTGGTGATCTTGGTTAACAAGAGGTGTCTTCCTCGGGTTTCTCGTAGTGTCCAGTGGACTAGGCCAATGTTGGCATTTATCCCGATTTCTGTGCCCTGTTATCATTGCTACAGGAGGCATGAAGGTAGTTAAAGCTTGTCAACTGCATACTAGACTGATGCTCTAGTGACAGTGACGCTGAGTTGACCATTACTCCAAGCCACTCAGAGGTTGAGTTTGAATTGATGGTCCAGTTGTGGATTTCTTGTCATATGGGATAATATTTCTTGCAAGTCCTGTTAGTAATGGTGTGGTTTTGCCACTGTTTGAGTTCACACAACGTAGTTGGTTGTGGCTTTAAGCCTTATTGCTGCAAGCTATGCTCTTTGCAAGCTGCTTATACATGTTTCTACCCATGTATACTCCGTAAGTTGGAGGTATTACTAGGCTCCATGGTAAGTCGTGACATCACGCTTCCGTTCATAGGAGACCCTTTAGGCAAGCTGATGCTAATTTAGGGTATTTCCTGTTAAGTGAAATCCCTTCGGTTCTAACCGATGTTTGTTCTAGCTTCGTGCTCTTATCAGACACTTGTTCAACTGTTGTTATCTCAGACACCCTTCAAGGATTGCTCCTGGGTGCCGTTGGATCACGCCGTTACATCCGGCTGATGGTTATGACATGTGTTGTCCTATATACCGCCTTATGGTGTTGTATTAAGCTATTCCTTTAGATTTATAACGTCTCCCGTCGTTGGGTAGACCGTTTATACTTGCTCCTAGCGCTTGAGACTAGGTTTAATTCCCTTCGATGATAGATTTTACTTCATGGTAATCTCGTGATTGCTCTTGGGCGTTCTATCCCATTTGTCGAGCATTATAGTGTTCATGTTAGGCGATTGCCTTACTGTGTTAGGCTGGGTATACTTCCAGCTGCCATGTATTTATTGATGTCTGAGACATATCCATGTCATACGACTAGTATGTGCTCTTGCACTCCTAGTTCTATTCCTTATCTCAGATGGATTCTCTGAGTCCTTCCATACTTATTTCTTAGCTGAGTTCCTTCTTGTCCTGAGTTCCAGTTGTTCTGGTTTGAACTTACTCATGGTCCGTAGAACGGAGTGACTACTTCCCGTGTTTCGTACACTACATGTATACATACGTGGGGTACCATGTTTGATACGTTACCACTTACCCAACTATGTCAGGCCCGCAAGCTCCTTCGGAGTGCGGTTGTCCCACATCCCGTAATTGGGTACACTCGTAGTGTTCGTCACACGCCTAGGTGAAGTATTCTGTCAACTCCTCTTGTATCATTCCATGATACTCACCGTAATTCTGTTGTTTGGTTTTAAAATCCAAGGTTTTAAAGAAGGTTTGTGGTTTTGAAAGAAACTTGGTTTGAAAAATAACAGTTCGGTGTTAAAAGAAGTTCTTCATGGCATAGCCATGTTGAGGTCTTGACCAAGTCTAGCTTCTCGCTGACTGGTATGTACTAAGTACAGTGGTCGGGCCGTTAGCCTTTCAAGGTTCCATACTTCTAGTTGTTAGGATGTGTGATCCTGTAGTTGTTTCATTACAGTCACGTACATTACTATGTACTTGTGACGTGTTAGTGCTCCTTCACATTCATGTTCTCATTGCACTTGCCGTGGCAAGTGCGTGGTACTGGTGGTTTTGGGGTAAGCCGTACCGGTCACGGTATTGTTTCCCCACTCTAATTAGTCTTGCTACTCTTCCTTGATCTTGTTGATCATTTACTTAGGTTAATTACTCTTCGAGTAACTTCTTCGGTAGTTTGACATTGGCTGTCATTGATCAGGTACTTCTCCATCCTTGGAGCTTCCCCTTGATTGGTTGTGTTTTTCCTTTTGCTTGTTCCCACACGTTTGTTTTGTGGTTACTGAGCCTGATTTGGTTTAGGCACTACGATTGTAGTTACATCAGATTATATCTTGTGAATATTCTTGTAGCTGCCTGAGCTATGTTGGCCAGGTTTGTAACCACCTTGGCGTGTAGTTTTGGGAGTCAGTCACTCCCGACTATGTCCTTAGCCAGCTAGCTCACCGTTGGTGGTGTTGCTTGGCATTACTGTTGTCTCGTAGACTTGTGTCTCGGGTTTCATACTGCTCCTTTTCCATTTCGTTGCACGGTTAGTGCTTCTTTTCCTGTTGCTGGTTGTTTAGCTAGGTTCTGCGACTGCTCAGCATGTCGCCCATGCTGTTGCAAGTTATAGCCTCCTTGTGGTTGGAGTGTTTTATACTACCGCTATTAAGTGCGGTTATTGTTGTTCAACCGGATCCACTTCCGGGTCTTCCATTTCTTGGAATCTACCATACGTCGGTTCTTGTTTACTGTGTGATTGCTTCACAACTGCCAGATCGGGTTTTCCCCGAGTATAGAAGCTTTTCTTCTCTCTGGCGTCCTTTCCCAAGTTATACAATGGGATTTGCGGTGGGCGGACTGGTGTTGTAGGTTATCCGGTACTCACCGGGAGTTCCTAACTAGCATCTCTCTAATGCTATCACTCAGCCCATAGCCCTAAGCTTCTAATTCCTAACTCGGTATTCTTAAGCTCGGTTTTAGTCCAGTCATCAGAGCGATATCTCAGTCGCTCTGACTCGCTCTGATCCACTTTTTGTAACACCCCTACTATTATTTCAATCATTACCGTCCAAGCTCCTCGTGCTTCCCGAGTCACGCAGCGGATACATACTTACATACATCGGGTGATACAATGCCGTTAGTCACCCACGTGACTAACAAGGCTACTACTGCTGCATACAGCATCGGTTTGATGGACCGGAATATCCGAGTACTACTTAATACAATACATACTCTCATTACATACTGGATACTACAATACTCCATTCGATACATTACTCCATTCAATACAATACTCCACAATTCCGTACAAGATAATACACTGCGCATACCGAGTTTACTAGGTTCCAAAATCAATACAGTACTTCTCCCCGAATTCATACACACTCACTAGAAGTCAATCTGCTACCCATTCCTCACAAACTAAATACTTCTAATTACAAGAGGCGCCACCGGTCTCTTACCTTGACCGTATTCGCTCCGGGTACCTGCACACTAAAAATGTTCCCCCGAGGGGGTCAGCTTACGCTGAATATGATAACCGCATACCCCGCGTACTAGCGAGGGTACGCCGACCATTTGGTCGAATACATGCAATTCATTTTGCATTACATACATGCATACATACTTTCATACATACATACATACATACATGCTTTCATTCACGGTACTACAATACTACACAAGGTACACATACATACGTACAGTACAATACATGCTTGGAAGACAATACAAGTCAACCAATACTTACTTACCATCCTCCAGAATACACATACACAATACATACTTGTTACATACTCAATACGCAATACGGAGATACACTTCTCCAATTCATACAGAAGGCTTGTTAGCTTCTTTACACACCCGGGTTAATCGGGTGTTCAATACTCATTTACTCAAGGTCAATGACTTACAACAGTCAAGACCAATACACATACGATACTTACTTCTTACATACTTTACTTCCAGTTAAGTTGGTATGACCTCCGGGCAGGGAATACTACTTCCCACCACCGGGCTTTAGGGTGGCCCCCTAATCCAGGATGCTACCCATACAAAGGGAATTGGTCCAAGGAAAAGATCATAGCCAGGATTCGGTTCCAACCTCTTGTGGTTCCTTATCCTCACGCGTGGCCGAAACTATATCGGACTTCTACTCATTCCATTTACTCATTACTCATGTTAGGAGTTAGATTGTTAGGAATTAGCAGAAGTCAGTACTTCATTTCCATACATCCATACAATACACAAGTACACATTACATACACATACCCTTCATTCTCATTCATACATTTCGTGAATTATACAAACTAAATGTTCAAGAAGATACAATCAAGAACAAAATAGTTCAAACACAATTAAGTGCATTATAATTCCGATTCGTGCATTTATCTTATTGGTGATCACATAAGCACACAAATCGGGGTAACCAGGTTAGGATACAAAGCATGAAGAAATCATACCTTTCACCGTTGTACTTGTATCCCAACGTTCCTCCGGTGTTCACAAATCAAATCCTATGATTTACATACAATCGAATAATTAATCTAACTATCATTAATTTAATTCGATTATCCTTACGTTTCCTAACTCATACTTACTAAGTCTTTACATTCCTATACTTACATTTTATTTACTTACTTTTCTTTGTTTAACAATGGTATACTTACATATATATGCACATAGGTGTATGTGGGTATACATATACACATATATATACTAATCATAATCTTTTATTTATTTTTTTTTTTGTAAGTTTTGACCCGACCGACCCACCCTGGGTCGGACCCATGGGTCGGTCGGCTGCAGAGACTCCGAGTACAGAAAATTCCGACCCGACCGACCCAACCAGGGTCGGTCCTTGGGTCGGTCCATTACAGAAACATTTCCCGTCTAAAATTTCTACTCGACCGACCCAGTCAGGGTCGGTCCCCTGGGTCGGTCGGATGCAGAAGTTTCCGAGATTACAATTTTTCGGGTCGACCGACCCTGCTAGGGTCGGTCCTAGGGTCGGTCCAGCCCAGTACCCATTTTAATTACTTATTTTGAATCCCAAACTCTACTCAATTCACACCCAATCTTTTCCTACCCATTTCCACATGCTTCCTACATGTTTGCCACTCATTTAGATGCTCTAAATCACCTTAATTCATCTTCCAAACTTGCTACTCAATCCTTACATTCACTTACACATTTCCTCACTTCATTCCAGCACTTATACCAATTTTCTTTCTTCATTGCTACAGATTTTTAAACCAACTTCTACCATCCCATACTTCCTCTACCAATGTCACTCCTAGCATCCCAAATACCTCCTCTTACCATGCCAATTCATTTCCAAGCAATTGTACCATCTATACCCAAGTCCAACATTCATTTTACCAAGTCTTACACTCTTAATCTTTTCTAACTTCTCCAATGCATGTTAATACACTTTGCTACAGATTTTGCACTTCTTACTTCTCATACTACTACTACCTCTTCATCACTACTAAACATCTCTACCATCCCCAATACATGCCTTGGTTCTCCCACACACCAAGTCCTCCATAAATGCACACATTCCTACCAAAATTTTGCCATAGTCCATCTACTTTTCTTACTTAGCCACTCATACACATTCTCATCAAATCCATTCCTAAACTAGCCACACCCATACAAGGGTCCTACCAGCATTCAAGACAATACCAATTCATTAATACTTCCTCAAATACCAATACTAATACTCATACACAATCATTTGGCTCCAAAGCCTACGATTCACATACCAATTCACAAATACTCAAACTTCCGCACAAATACTCAAACTTCCAATACAATTCCAATACAAGATTTTGGGTTCTTTAGTTAGTTTGCCCATTCCCATTAGTCTAATGCATTAGAACTAACATTAGTAAAGAGCTCTTACCTCGAGCTTATAATTCCTTCATTCCTCTTCCAATTCTCATCTTCTTTCTTTCTCGCCCAAATCGGCCATGTGGGGAATGGAGTTGCCAAACTCCATTCCCATCACCCAATGAACACAAAACAACTACAATTAATATACTAACCCTTAAATTAATGCTAGTTCAATGAAATGTTTAAAGCAAGATTTCTAGGGTTTACCTTTGGAGTGTTTTAGAAGGGGTTTTAGCCCTTGGTTCAAGAAGGTGAATCCACCACCATTGCAAGGTGAAATTTATGCTCAAAAGAGAGAGAGAAAATGGAGTATTACAAGGAGGTAAAAATCGGTTATGAAACAAAATGGAGGAAACATGAGTTTTTCATGTAGATTTTTACCTTGATGGAGAGAGGGAACCCCAAGCTACACATTGATGCTATTTTCTTCACCAATGGGGTATACCCACGAAAATGAACTTCATCATTTTGGAATTTTAAAAAGAGGGAAGTGTAGAGGATGAGGAGGGGAGCAAGAATATGTATTTATTTTTGCATTTGGGGCTCACATGGAGGTGGAGCATGGAGTCAAAGTGGAGAAGCCATTGGAGCTTCTTGGAGCTTCAAAAATCGCCCAGCATAGGAGGGAGAAGAGATAGAAATCGATGGGGATAAGGAAGAAGAGAGAGATGAGGGGAATGAGAGAGTGAGGTGAGAGAGTGTTTTATTTGCTTTTACTTTATTGTTGTCCTTTAGCATATTAGAGAAGTAAAGAGAGTGTGAGGGAAAGGGGGCTACCGATCACACCACACACTCACTCAAATTTTTGCTTTTTATTTACCAAAGTGGACACACAAGTTTTCTTTTATTACAATGTCACCCCACTACTTCCCGGTTGTTACAGTTTTTACTAACCGGAACCCGTTTTCCGGAATTCTCTCGCCTAATTATTTTATTGGCTATTAAGCCCTCATACATGCTTAATAATTATTATTTAATGATTCGTAATTTTTACGGGTCTGTTTGACCACTTAAAGTCACGTTTCCGGGTTTCCTCGAAAGACGTGCGCTTAAGCTCTTTTAGCGTTTTAATACATTTCTTGGATCCGTTTTCTTCGGGAATCGTTCCCATATATTATTTAGGTCTTATTAAACCTTTAGAATCCATATAATACGCTAACCGAGGTCTCACACCTCTTATGGTTATTTAACACTTATTTAGCATTTTTCGCTTTATAAGTGTTTCTTTATTTCTTTTGGATTTATTTTTCCTTACCAATATTACTTAAGCATTACTAGGCTATTAAATAAGGATTAGAATTATCTTAATCACTATATTTAAGTTTGGGGTATTTCAAAGGATGGGTGGACTTCTTTCAGGAGCCAATTCCCGTTTACACAAAGCTGCTCAAAGAACACATGACGTATTTTGGACCACTCCAAAGCGACAGTGACGACGACTATCTCATCTCTACAGTCCAAGGTATTACCGTCAACATTACTAAGTCATGGATATGCAAAAACTTTGGTTTAGAACCAGAAGGGATCGTGGTTCCAAAGGAGACTTCCTGGAATAACTTAGGATATCAAGGAGGAAAAATGGTCCAGCTACTCAACCCCGGGGCTACAATGAAAAACTTCAACGCCATAGACATGTCTATCCCCGACAGGGTGCTCTTCAGTCTGCTCACCCACAATATCACCCCATGGAACCAACGCACTCACATCATCAATGCAAGAGATGTGAGATTGCTTTATGCACTGAAGACAAAGGAGAAGATAGACCTTCCTGCAATGATTCTTCTTACCATTGAGGAAAGTCACTTCGTTAATCAAGGACTGGTGCATGGGGGAGTAGTGACCAGGGCGCTATAACAAAACGGAGTGGACACCGACAAGTTCCACGAGTGTGCGCGCACTGCTCAAGACAGCATCTGCTCTGAGATGTTGTCCAAAATGGGGATCAAGACAAAGGGAGACCAGCTGGTGATCGCTCAGAAGCCAACCAAGAGTGAAGACTCGAAGTCAGAGTCTCGTCCAACCGTGAGAGCATCAGGAGTAAAACGAAAAAGAAGTCTTTCACCGGTCCACGACAGGTCGGAGACCAGTCTTGATACCTCAACTAGATATGTTCTTCAGAGAGTGAGAGTCACTCTCACAGCTATGCAGGTCATCTCCTCTGAACCAAGTGTTCATAACATGGTTCAAGGAGCAATAGACTTCATAGACTCCTACATTGCCTGAGAGTTCTTAATCTCTTAAAGACATGAGCAAGCTGTGAGAAAAATTAGATCTAGGCTTAGATTAGTTTTTCCATTACTATTTTTATTTGCCGTTGACTATCTGTTTCAAAGTATCAATGAGAATGTAGCTGGTTTTTGTTACTTGAATGCTTATGATGGGTACGAAATAATTTATTATCTTGGTTGCTTCTTCCTTGATTAAAAATTACAAAATGATCTGAGATATTTAGTCTCATCCATTCCACTAATCCAAACTCTGACCTAAACACCTAAAAAGCCTACAAACATAGCCCACAAGATGTAGCACCTCATTAAATGCCACTCACCGATCAGTCGTTGAGCATATCTAAAGTGTCTATAAAACTTGCTCACTCATTTTACCACTCACAATCATCTCACGAAATGGCTCGATACCCACAAAGCTCATCCATCTTGAATGAGCAAACCATTCACTCCACCATTCACATGTTTATGACCACCAAACACCCAAAGAAATACGTCGCCCAAAGCTATGTTCAACCAGACTCCGACTCCCTTACAGCTTGGTCTATCACCTCAAGTATCACTCTATCACAATCACGTTCTCCACACTGCATGGAGTTCTCCATAGATTCCGATGAGTCTGTCCTTTCTACCACAGCTGAATCACCTTTGATCAACCCAACCAAAGCCAAACCTTCTTGGATCAAAGTCGGTTTTTTGGAGGAAGAGCCTACTTGCTCAGAGGATTATGAGTGGGATCCCCAACTACGTCACTCCATCTAGATTATCTTGATCATATTTTGTAGTTTGTAATCTATGGAATGTCATGGCCTTTACAACATCTTACGTCGTGTAGTTGCTCCCTATTTTGTTGTATGGCAAAGGGGGGAAGAATAGTATATGTACTTTGGGAGAGTACCTGTGACTATGTCTATCGTCCTTGTATTATGTATCATCTGAATGAAACTTTATCTATGATATAACATAAAATCTGTCACTTATGCTATCATTCGTTCAAATTTTTTTTCATTCTTAAAAACCCTTAATAAACTCAGGGGGAATCCTTCTTAGGGGAATCTCACAATTTTTGAACCGCCAAGTACATATGAGTGAGTAGGTTGCCATCATCAAAAAGGGGGAAATTGTTAAGACAAGATCCTTTAGTTTTGATGATAGCAAACCTTGTGTTGTCTATCTAATACGTTTGTCAAGATTCATGATTTCAGATAGACAGATGAATAAGTGGCTTAGCACGCAAGGTTTCAAGTGCACTTAAGTCATTAGTGGCTTAGCACGCAAGGTTGCAAGCGCGCTCAATCCACGACATGTGCTCTACCAGTCGGGCACCTGTCGGCGAGAGCTCCGAAGAACTTCTAGCAAGACACAAGCAGTCAAGAACCACACCATCACATATCTCTTTCATCAGACATTGAACAAGGACCAAACAGAGTTAGCAACATCAACAAACTCACTCAGAGTATTCACAACCACACAAGCAACTTGCTCATGACAAACTCACGACAAAAGGTGTATCTCATTAATGTGCAAGATAACAAGATAAACAAAGGATATTGATGAACATCATTACATAGCAGTAATACTTCAGAAACATCATTTATGTGCATTAATGAGCAGACAAGTTCAGTCAAGTTGAAGAGTGCAAGTGGTGGCTGACCACTTGGGAGACGCGCCGCCAACTTGCCCATTCACAAGGCAATGTGTGTGCTGGTGGCTCTAGATCAAGTTGGACGAAAGTCTACAGTAGGGTGCGGATATTATATTCGTAGAAGAATGAGTATTCTACTCTTAGAGTCTACAACTCCGAGGTTGTTAGTTGGCATCTCAACTAACTTGTATAAATACGTGTTTTAATGTTCGTTGTAAGATAAGCCCTGTACGAGAGAAAAGATCGAGATAATTTGGGCAAGTGTGGATCAGACTAAGGAGTGTGTGTAAGTGCTAGAGAGTTGGTGAAATAGGGAGGACTGGGTTAGAGTATCAATACATTGGGTATCTGATAGGACGACAGGTTGGGGAACGGTCGGTGAACCGTAGGCCGATAGTCAGAAGAGGGTTGATGACTTTAGGGGTAAAGTCGAAACTGTCCCGGGAGTCCGTGTGTGGGGCAAGGGAGGTTGAGTGAATTTCGTGTGTGTAAATTCTCAATCGAAATGTGTTTTCTAGTTTAAAAGTTCTCTCATCTATCAAGTTTTAGAGTCCACGACACGTCGGGGATGCATCAGGAGCGCTTGTGAGTTTCAACATGTATCTCAAATATATGGGACCACATAATTTGGTTTCCGTTACAATATGAAAAACTAAATGGACCATGATGTCATAAAATGAGGGCGGAAAATACATTTTAAGTTAACAAATCGTAACAACAGCATCACATTGCAGATTGTCTAGTGTATCAGCATATACGACTTTATTGCACACTGCATTTAAAAAGAAGCATAGTTTTGTAATTTCATTTCACACATCCTCGACAATATACCTCGAATGGCAACAGGAAGTAGATGCAACATCAAAACATGATAGTCATGAGACTTCAACACAATCAACTTCAAGTCCTTTATTGACATAAGACTTTTCCAGTTAGATGAATAACGGCTTAGGAACCTTAAGGGAATAAAGACATTTACAGAAGTTTATCTTCTAATTCTTAGACAAAGTGTAACATGCTGGAGGTAAATATATTTGTTTGCCTCTTTCTTGGGGATACAACTCCTCACGTATGCCCATAGCTTGCATGTCTCTTCGAACCTTTATTCCGTCTTTTGTTTTCCCAGGTATGTTAAGCAAAGTCCCAACAAAAGCGTCACCAACATTTTTGACAATATGCATGAAATCAAGACAATCCCTAACAGATAAATGTTTATAATACAGAAGTTCCTAAAATATTGAACATTTTTTCCAGATGTTTTGTTTTTGGCAGACTTGGATGGAACACCGAAAACATTCTCAATGTCTTTCACCTTTTCATAGTTATCTTTAGAACTCAAAGGTAGATGAGCAACACATGTCTTAGTCTTTCCGTTGAATAATTTCCTTTTTTTAATGTACGAGTGTGCTAATGGTAATAATCTGCGATGACACATGTAGACCTTTTCCGTAAAACTGTAGATGATCAGAACAAGTGTCATCCTTACATATTGGGCAAGCAAATGTGCCTTTTACTGTGTATCCAGATAAGTTCCCGTACGCTGGAAAGTCATTCACTGAGCAAAACAACATGGCACGAAGTGTAAAGTTTTGTCTGTCGTAACCGTCATAAACCACTGTCCCCTGATACCATAGCAATTTCAAATCGTCAATCAGCGGTGCAAGGTATACATTGATATTATTTCTGGGTTGTTTAGGTCCAGAAATCAACAATGATAACATTATGTATTTCTACTTCATACACCACCATGAAGGAAGATTATAGATCATCAATAGATCAGGCCAAGTGTTGTGTTGACTACTTAGATTGCCATACGGATTCATCTCATCTATACACAACCCGAGTCTCAAATTTCGATTATCACTAGCAAAATCTTGAAATTTTCTATCGATAATCCTTCACTGTGGTGAATAAGCTAGATGTGTCAGCTTATCATCATTTTTTATTTCTTCTGTGTGCCATCTTAAATTTTGGGCATCTCTAACATTTGCAAACAGACGTTTGAATCTTGGTATTATGGGTAAATACCAAATGACTTTTGCTGGAGGACTTTTTTCCCTAGAATTTGATGATTGATTGTCCTTCTGTTTGTAGCGTGACAAATGACATTTTGGGCACTGATTCAAATGTGAATTTTCTCCTCTGTATAATATACAACTGTTTGGACATGCGTGTATCTTTTCATACTCTACACCCATTGGACACATCAATTTTTTTGCGTCATAAGTAGAAGTAGGAAGTTTGTTCATCTGGAAGCATGTCATGTAAGAGTTCTAGAAGTGCCATAAAACTCTTATCACTCCAGCCAAATCTTGCTTTCAGATTGAACAAGTGTAGCACAGCTGTCAATTTTGTAAATTTGATGCATCCGGGGAACAAAGGGGACCGTGATGCGTCAACTAATCTTTGATATTCAGTCGGCTTGTCTATGAAATTATCTTCAACATCTTACAACATGGAGTCCAGTCGTCATTGATTTCAGTGTCACTCAGATCACACGCATTATCAGGAAATGTAGTATCGTCAGTGACCATTCTTGGTTCACTGTTCGGCTGAGTGGAAGTTTGCACCTTGCTACTAGCTTCTAAAGACTCGCCATGCAAAAACCATATCTTATAGTTCGGAAAAAATTCACGCCTTGATAGATGAAATATGATTGTATGTAGATTACGGAACTTATTGCAAAGTTCACACTGCATGGACAGGGAATGTGTGTCTCGTTCACCCTTTTCTAATGATCGAGAGCTTCTTTGCGAAATTCATTATCCACTTTTGATTCAAAATAATTCCCTCGCTGACCATACATCCATTCACGGTCCATTCTACAAACACCAATTGAAAGTTAAAAAGTAAAAAAGTATCTACAAAAATATATTTATAATGTATAATAACTTAACTAATATTTAAAATATTAAATATAAAAATAACATTGATGAAACCTATATTTGACAAAGGTCATAAAATGATATGGTTCTTGCAAGGCGAGTTTGTATAATATATATATATATAATAGGTTGTATTATATGTATATATACATCTATATATAATATATATATATATAGTTGGTTATCTTATTTTGTTATACTATGTATGTATACTTACTTAACTAACTATTACATATAAATCAACTAATTACACAAACGATTATGATAAACGGTAATTGATTGAGGCTAATTGAAAAATAAAACTAACATGTTTTTGGTATATGTATACCACGTATAAGGTTGAACGGAAGGACGAGATGAGCAGGTGGAACTCAAAGGGGAGTAACAGGGTGGAGGACGCTAACAAACATGGTGTCAAAGGGTGTAACCGTAGAGAACCATATAAGTTAGAAGTAAGGATAATAGTTGTAGTTATATAAAAATCACAATTATCAACAAAAACAACCTTAAACTCACGTGTTTCCCCCTTTTCGGACTCTTGTCAGGTCGTTACATCGGTGACTTGTTAGAAGTGAGGATGAATTGTCACAGGTAGCTACACCGGTGACTTGTGTAGTATCTAATTCATGGTCAATGTTTAATTAATATCACAACTTATTGTAAAATTAAAACATAAAATCAAGTAAACTATAAATCAACATTTTTAATGTTAATCCATATGACAATTCATCAAGGATGCTTACTTGTCAAAAACTAACCTGATTTAGGGGCGAGAGCGTCCTCTGTGTGAAACTGAAGAAGGGGAGAGTGAATGATAGTACTGTCGAGGTCGGAGGTATGTTAGAATGGACTTTTTTCAGCGGTTGTAAGGCTAGAAATCGCCAAAAATGCCCCGTCGATTTTTTAATAGAGGATTTTTGATGGTTTAGAAGAAAGAACCGGTGAAAATAATTGAGCATTTTCGGCTGCTGTTTCATTGGAACCACCAAAAATGACCTATTTTCATCTGAATTTTTTGTTTCAAGTTACTTATTTTCAACGGTTTCTACAAAAACTGCCGAAAATGAGGTGCCAAAAATGCCTCCATTTCTACTAGTGCTTCTTGAACTGTGAAATGATAGAATGGTTTTACAGAAAATCTCTCATCCTTTGTGAAATTCCAAAACCACGTATCCGGGTTGGGATAAAGGCTAAGATGCATCCCTAGAATTAGGTTCGCATCATAATCCGAGAAAACCCTTTTTACCTGCTCAATATTCCATGCCCTTGCTTCATTGTCAATTAGATCGCAAACCCTTTTACCCGAGCCCCACTTTGGATCCTTAAGGGGCCATGGACTGCCCCTCACCTTTCCAAAGATCCAACGCTCCTCTATTCTTGTGGTTCTACCATCCCCGATACATTTTCTCGAACCCAACTCCAGCTTGGATCTAATGTAACTGATTAACCTCCAGAAAGGGCTCAAGTTTTAAGCTGTCCCCGCCTCCATATGATGATTCTGGAAAATACTTTGCTTTTAGAATTCTAGCCATTAGGAGGTTTGGGGAGGTTGCAATTCTCCTTCCTTGTTTTGCCAAAAGCGCCTTACTGAAGAACTCTATGTAACACCCCTCTCGGTAATCTCGTAGAAACAACGCTCGTAGCATAGAAATAATTACAATCATCCTCACTCGACATGCCATTACTCACCAAGTGAGTAAAGAAGCAACATATAACTTAACAAACGAATCAATAACCGCTGTGATGATCCGAGAAATTTTTCTACTAATATAAACATAATAAATCCATAAGTCAAATACATAGACCAGTGAGCATCTAAAGCATCCCCAACATTTACAACGCAGTGTATAATACAAACTAAAATCTTAGAGGTGCGGGAAGACAAAAGACGACGTCGACTACACAAAAGACCCACACTCTGGCTTCATAGCTCGATCATGCTCCTGTAATCGGTTGTCATATAGGCTCGGCAAAACATTAAATATGCTAAAGCATGATCCTAGACCCGTTAGGTCACTTAAGTCAATTAGTCATCTTGGCATGGGATTAATTTCATGCTATTCCAGTTTATAGTTAATATTCAATGTTGTAAATAACATAAGCAAGTACCAAAGTATTCAATCAACACATTCACTACATTTCATAAGAAATCATTTGCATAAACGAAAGATATCGAATAAGTGTGATAAAACGCGTAGTCACCTTTAGCGAACGGTATTCGTATTCATATTCGTATTTGGGCTTTAAGGCCCCATCATTCATCATCGTGTTTACTCTCATCATCAGTTGGGTGTCATGTTAGGACAACCTTAATTAACTTTCAATGGACTGTCGTCCTACGTACACATAAAGGTGCTTATTTGCCAAGGATCTAGAGATCCCGGGACTTCCACTTGCCTAATAAGGTATCCATAAAAAGGCCGGAGCCAAGTACCAACAGCAGGTACAATCTGACCAACGATCTATGCAGGCTCATTTAGAATTTAACTATAGCGACCCTGATCCGGGTAACCCCTTAAGTGATCACTATGCGCAACCAGTCAGTCCATAGACTACACTGGATTTCTCCCCTTATCACATAACATTTCTCTCATAAGATTAAGTACCTTAATCAATTCTCTAAGATATACTCTTAGGTTATGGAGAATACAATTTATATAGCCGCCATCAAGGTCTTACACAAATCCCTAGAAGTTGTCTAGGTCATATTCATGTTTGAGATCCATGCTCTAAAGACTGGTATAGCCGAGTCTCGTTCCTAAGTGTTTTACTTAGATTAATTATGATTGAAATATTTGTCGTACTATGATAAGTAATGACTACATTCAGTTGTTCGTATATATATATGTCGAGTGATACATGAGAAAAATGGACAAGTAATACATTTAATTTCACACATACATACAATAACACATATCACTCTTACACAATTAAACACATAATGTTTAAACCCAAGGAAGCCCTCAGGATGTTCAGACCACATTAGTCACATACTTTACACCGTAATAAACGCTACTAGGTTGCTATTTCGCAGTACAAAATTACTAATCACTGCAGTACAAAATTTTTTTAAATCATATTAACGTTGTAAACATGTAGTGACATCGTGTCGTAAATTTTGTTTTTCAAAAAAATTATTTCATCACCGCGAACTGTAAAAAACGTTCTCGTTGTATTAGAAGGCGTTAAACCCATTTTTATTGCGTTCGAATGTTATAATTGGGACTTGACATTGGTAAACGACATTTTACATTACGTATACAGAGACATTGTTACAGTTTCAGAAATGTCGTACTAAAAGAGTAGTTGAATATCCAAAGTTCGGGTAAAAACGCTCTCGTTGTAGTAAAAACCGTTAAACCCGTTTTTGTTGCGTTTGGACGTTCTAATTGTTATTTTATGTTAAGATATTGATGTTTTCCTGTATTTACTACGAAATGACGTTAATATGTTGAAAACGAGTCAAAATGAGTGTTTTTGCAAAAACGCTCCAAAACGTGCGTTATATATAAACGGGACTTGTCCCGTACCTTCATTTCTCACCCACGCACTATCTCTCCTCCATACTACCTCGCCGGAATCCTCTCTTCCTGATCGTCGGACCACCGTCGGACCACCGCCAGACCACCGCCGGACCACTATCGGAAAATTTTTCTAGTGAGTTTTTCAAAAAAAAAATTTACAAGTTATAGATCTTGATGTGGTGATTTCGAATATGTTGTTAGAATTCAGAAAAACAGATTCAATTAGCCTAGATCTACAAAAAAATCTGGAAAAAAACATTAAAACTCCATTAATGGAGTCGCCTCTCCCGTTGACACGACCTGACCTCCCTCGTCCTTCCTTCTGCGGCAACTCGGCGCTGCTCGCCTCTACCGTTGGGGCGCCTGGGCTTGTCTCGCCTCAAGGATGGACACGACACGGCCGGGCTCGCCATTGCTGCAAAGGTGAAGCGTGGCCCCTCGCCTCGCCAGCAAACACGAGTCGACGTCGCCCTGGATGAAGCCGCGGCATCGCCCAGCTCGCCCCGGAGGATGATACGCGAACACGAGAGTAACCATGGCGGCGGAGGTGAGCTATCCAAACTCGCCTAGGATGAAGAGGCGTGCTCTCCCAACTCACCCCTGTTGAAGACACGAGCAGGCGCAGCTAACCAAGGCAGCGGAGGCGACCTGTCCAAACTCGCCCCGTCTGTTGGGGCGAGCTAATTTTTTTTTAAAAAAAATATTTTTTATATTTATTAAACTAATTATAAATCATGACATATTAAATTTAACAAGTACATAAAACAACTCAAATATTAAGAGAATGACAATTAAAGTCAAGAGTTACAATTGTAGAATAATTATAAATTATAAATAATGTAGTCCTTGTATAGTTCTAATATTTTAACTATCTTTTTCCTTGTATTATGGCAGGAAATTAGAGCATGAGAACCCCTTGAAACCGCCAAGAAAAACAAGGGAAACAAGTGTGGAAAAGTCCATCTTTGTAAAGGTAAAAACTCTAAACTAATCCGTGAAATAAAGAGTTGGTTAACTACTTATGTTAGGGTTAAATGTTATTTTAATGATGTTTTGGTGTTGTAACTATTAAGGCTGAATGGCTACTGTTTTATTTAGTGTATTTTAAGTTTATAATGTGTTTACAACAAAGTTAAAGCATTAGAATGAGTTAAAGGGCTTTTAGGTGCAAAATGATAAGTACAAAGGGGCTAAAATGCAATTTTTGAAAACTAAAGGGATAGTTATGTATAGGGCCAAATTTTTAATGTATGAAATGGTTTATAATGACATATTTATGTTTATGAACTTATATTATAAGTTTGAGTAAGTTAAAATAAGGTTTAAGCACTTAAATGACAAGTTTATGAAATTTTGGGGTTAAAGAGTATTGTTTTGGTGTTGTAACAATTAAAGCCGAATGCCTACTGTTTTATTTACTGTATTTTAAGTTTACAATGTGTTTAGAACAAAGTTAAAGCATTAGAATGAGTTAAAGGGGCTTATAGGTACAAAATGATAAGTAAAAAGTGGCTAAAATGCAATTTTTGAAAACTAAAAGGTTAGTTATGTATAGGGCTGAATTGTTTCTGTATGAAATTGTTTATAATGATATATTTATGTTTATGAACTTATATCATAAGTTTGAGTAAGGTAAAATAAGGTTTAAGCACTTAAATGACAAGTTTATGAAATGTTGGGGTTAAAGAGTAAAATGAGGGAACTAGGGTGTAGTTGCTGTATAAAATTATTCATAATGACCTAAATATACTTATAAACTTATTTTACAAGTTTTGGGTAATTTAAAATAAAGTTTAAGTGACTAAGTAACAAGTGTAGTAAATCCAATGTCAAAAAGGTAATTTTCTTAAAGTTTGGGGTATGGTTGGTAAAGGTCCAAAAGTCTTATGTAATTTGGAGATAATATTGACCTAATATGTTATATTATAAGTTTTGGCTAAGTTAGATAAGAGTTAAGGATTACAATGATGAGTTTGGGAAGTTTTGGGGTTATACTATAATTGTTCTGTTGATTTATTATTACTTACTTGTGTAATTCATCTTAACTGGGTTGCTTTAGTACAATGAAATACAATTCTATTCCTAAACAAAAAATAAAAAAAATAGTAAAGAAAAAATAATCCAACAAAAAAAAAGTCAAATGCTTGTAGAGAATTACGTGAATATATTGAAATCAAGTATGGATAAATAATAAAGAGAGAAAAAATCAATAAACGAAAAGAGAAAGAAAAAAATAATAAATCAAAAGAAAAGAAAATATGAATCAAACGTAACTAAAAAAAGTAACTGAAATAAAATATTAAAGAAAATCGAAAAAACAAAAATATATGAAACAAAATCTAGACACATGAATCAATTCGGGTTGAATGAAATAAAAAAATAATAATACTAACATAAAAAGAAGAAAAACTAATTGGTAAAAGTAAACTCGAGTAGAAATTAACTTAATGCAGAACTACTACGGAACATAATCGAAAAGATAAATAATACGAAAAGTTAAATAAAAGAAAAAGTAACCAACTGGATTTTAACGCATTTGAAAAGGACGTAGTATAATGAACTAACTTCAAAAGGTAAACAGTAAAAAGAAATCAAAATGTACACCTGACTTATGAAGTAATTGAAGGAATTATGAATCACCCTTATCGAATTAGGTAAAATTCAACTTGCTACTATGACAAAAAAAGTAGAGAGAGAAAGCAAATGTAGGTACGCCCCTACACGCGCGAGAAAATACCCCAAACCTTTCTTCTTTGTTGTTCAAGTTTCGCCCAACGAGAGAAATATAGCCCATCATGAGCTATCAGCACAGATCTGAGCTAGCTCTGAGAGAGGAGCAGATCGCAAACCAAAGGAAAGAGAGGAGGATAGAGAGAAAATTGAATGCGGTGGTAAAGAGAGGGAGAGGAAGACGGGGGAGCACCGCATGCGGACCTGTAGCACGTCGCATCGGGAATCAATGGAGGTGGTTGTGGAGAAGCAGAATCGGCGCGATGAGCAAAGAAAGGGCAACGTAGAAGACTCTCGACTGGTTGGATCGCACAGTAGAGGTAGATCTAACCATCTATTGTCTGTATCTGACTGCGTATCTTCAGAAATAATATCTGTAGATAATCTAGGTTTTACAGTTGATATTATGATTACGTGTAATAGTAGATTAGAAATTAGAGTTAGATTTATTCTGTTTTATGACTACGATTCATTCACAAGTCGTACCCATTTCAAATTTGTAAACCGAAAAATCCCTCTTCCGACTTCTTTGATCCTCCACATGGAAAATATGCTCCAAAACTGGAAAAATCTGAAACTTCACCCAGCGGAAGCTGAAGCCTCAAACTTAGAACCCTTGATCATCGATCCTTCAAATCCCGATTACAAGAAAGCCTTGGTAGGAAGAGTCTGGCATCCTAGCAGAGTACATTCGAGACTGATGCAGAACTTCATGAACCAAATATGGAAACCAAAACCCCACCTTCGAGTCAATGAAGTGGACTACAATACCTTTTCCTTTCTGTTTTCGTCTGAAGCTGAAGCTAAACAAATTCTAGCTAATGGCCCCTAGCACTTCCAAAATAGACTCCTAGCCCTCAAACCTCTAAATCCCGCCTTGAGCTTTGTGGAACATGAATTCAGAACCATAAAAATCTGGGTTAGAATCCATGGTCTCCCCATTGGATACTGCAACAGACCTACTGCCATCCTCCTTGCTCAAAGATTAGGAAACTTCATCGAATATCCTGACAAGGTAAACCCTCTCCTTTCTAGAGTGCTAAGATTTAGAATCGAGATCAACATTGAAGACCAATTATGTCGAGTTTTACTTGTTACCACTGGGCAAACTAAGAGGATATGTCGAGTCTCATACGAGAACTTGCCTAATTTCTGTTATAGATGTGGGAAATTAACTCATATCATGAATGAGTGTAAGATTGTGAAAGACAACCCTTCTGATGTGGAAAGATTTGGACCCTGGATTAGAGCTGAGAATGCTAGTAGTATGGCCCCTGTAACAGAAGAGCTTCTGATGCAACAATGGAGGGAGGAATTAAGGTTTAATTAGGGATGATCTCTTTTCAGTCTCACATAACCCATCCTCCAGTGGTAACTCTCAGCGGCAAGTTAATGTAAACCTCTCTCTGGCCATGATTTCTCCCTCTGATTTCAACATCAATACAATTCCCCTTCGTCCCAAGAAACTCTCCACATCCCCTCCCCCCTAAGAGTTATGATCCCTCATTCACCCCTACTTCAATCCCCAAGAACCCGTCCTGAAGTTAACCTTTCTCTGGCTAATCCCCTGAGTTCGCAAGCCCATCTATTCTCCCAAAATATGATCCGTCCTGCTCAAGTCAACTCAGCATCTCAAAACCGTAGTCCCTATCAATATCCCCCAACTCAATTTTACCCTATCGTTGGAACCCTCACCCCCTAGTTCACCATCAACAGCAAGCTCGACCCTCTCAATCCCAGAACCTCAACCCCCCTCTCATCCTTATAGTCATTTTTACAAGAACTTTTACTATAATGCAGTTATCTCTTTCTTTGGCTCTGATGCAAATAAAAGAGCTAATAGCCCTAACTCCATTAATCAAGAAACTCCCCAAACTGTTTCTGATGTCATTAAAGAAGCAGAGCGGAGAGTAAACAATCTCACCAGCCTCATATCCTCCACAGTCCCAAAAGAACCATCCCCTCCCCCTTGCAACGACCAGGGAAATAGAAAGCACATCCCTATTTGGCTCTTGGACCTACTAAACCTCTTTTTAAGAAAATGAAAGTCTTCAAACCTCAGCCTCTAATGATCAGATCTACTCCTCTGGTGGAGGAAGACATAGAGGAGTCTGAAAGCTTTGAAACTATCCTAAACAAGACAGACCTTGCTGAGCAGCAAGGCTGCCATCCCAAATGAGCTGCCTTAGCCTAAACTGCCTGGGTTTGGGTTGACCCAGGCAGTTTCTTGAGTTTTGGGGCTGATAAAGAAGCTCAAACCTGAGATGTTATTTTTGATGGAGACCCACAGATCATCTGACCAGATGGATCTGATAAAAAAAGGTGGTTCATGTATGATGGGATCTATGTGTCTAGTGTAGGGAGAAGTGGTGGCTTGGCGTTACTGTGGAAAAAAGGAATTGAAATCACTGTTATTAATTCTTCTTCACATCACATTGTGGTGGAGGTCTCCTTTCCAGGTATGAATACTTTTCACTTCACTGTTTTTATGGGTGGGCTAACTGGAGTCTTAAGTATCTGTCATGGAAATTACTGTTAGGCCTTAGAAGAAAAGTCTCTATCCCTTGGGTAATAGCAGGGGATTTTAACCAAATTATGTATGAAAAAGAGAAAGAAGGATGTAGGATTAGACAAGATTCTCACATGGCCCCATTTAGGAATGTTGTATTTAAAGCAGGTCTAATTGACGCTGGTTTTATTGGTTCCTCTTATACTTATACCAATTGCCAACCTGAACCCTACCTTTCTATTAGTAGATTAGACCGTGTGTTTATCTCCTTAGAAGCCCAGAATATTTTCCCCTCTCTGTCTATTCAATACCTCCCAAGAGAGAACTCTGATCACTGCCCTATCCTGATTAAGTTCCTAGGATCTCACAAAAAACCAGGCAATATTTTTAGATTTGAAGATATGTGGTTATTGGAGGAGAAGTGTAGAAAGATTGTTGAAGAGTGTTGGATGCCTAATAACCATAATCTGGTGGAAAATATTGAGAGATGTAGGAAAAAATTATAGTCTTGGGATGGTTGGAACATCCATAAAGTCAAAAATAAAATCAAGAGCAAAACCAATGAGCTCCACAAAATCTCTCTTACTAGCCAAACTGTGGGTAGTATTTCTAATAGGAAGAGACTACTATCAGAAATTGAGCTCCTACAGTTCAAAGAGGAGTTATGGTGGAAACAGAGAGCCAGGGAAAAATGGATCAAGAAAGGTGATAAGAACACAACTTTCTTTCACTCCAAGGGTACTGCGAATAGAAGGAGGAACTCTGTCTTTGGATTAGAACACGAAAATGGTAATATGGCTTTTAAGTGGGAAGAATTGGAACATATATCGAGAACTCACTTCCAAAATCTCTTTAAGGCCTCCACAGTAGACAACCCATAACCTTTCTATCATCTAGTTGAGAATGTTCTCAATCCTGATCACATTTCTGCCTTGACAAAAGATTACAATCAAGATGAGATTCTTAGGGCAGTAAAAAATCTAGGATCTGACAAGGCCCCAGGACCTGATGGTTTCAATGGAAAGTTCTTCAAACATTTTTGGGACATCCTAGGCAATCAGGTTATCCAAGTAGTCCTTGATATCCTTAATGGTCAAACACTACCCCTAAATCTGAATGATTATTATATCACCCTTATCCCAAAAACCCCAGGAGCTACTCATCTCAATAATTTCAGACCCCTTAGCACTTTGTAACTTTACCTACAAGATCATCACCAAAGTTCTGGCCAACAGAATTCAACCCTTTCTCCCTGAGATCATTTCTGATAACCAATCTGGTTTTGTCCATAAGAGACTCATCACAGACAATGTGATCCTAGCAGGTGAATTACATAACAAAATAGCCAAAACACAAGCCACAAAAAATCCTCTTTTTGCTTGTAAAATTGACCTAAGCAAAGCATACGATAGACTTGAGTGACCCTTCATTGATAACATCCTCAGAGCTATGGGATTCCCTGATTCCTGGAGAATCCCAGTTATGAACTGCATCACTTCGGTCAGAGGAGCTGTCATCATTAATGGCTCCCCAGGTATAACCTTTTCTCAACATAGGAGCATTAGGCAAGGAGACCCCTTATCTCCTTTAATTTTCATCCTCACCCAGGAAGCTCTATCCAGAGCTATCAACAAGGCCATGTCTGATAACTTATACCAAGGTATTACTATCAACAAAGACACTCCTAGCATCTCCCATCTAGCCTTTGTAGATGATATGATATTGTATGGTATTGCCAACCCCCATAATGTAGAGTCTATAGGAAGCATCTTGAATAATTTTCTCAGAGCCTTTGGGCATGAGATTAATCACCAGAAATTAGAAATTGTATTCAGTAAGAAGGTCAACCCTCGGCTCAAAGCTCAAATGGCTAACTCAGTCAATGTGCAAATAGTGCCCCATTTCAAGAAGTACCTTGGCCTTCCTACCAAGATTGGCAGAAACAAGAATGAGACCTTTAGTTATTTATTAGATGCTCTCAGGAAAAGAATCCAAGGCTGGAGTAAACCAATGTCCCAAGCAGCTAGGTCAGTGCTTACTTCGAGTGTTCTCATGTCCATACCTACCCTGTCCATGTCCATTCTTAAGATTCCTAGCCACATCATTAAAAAAATGGACTCCATGATAGCTCAATTTTGGTGGTCAGGCAGAGCTACAAAAAAACTAATGTATTGGACTAAGTGGGAAAAGATCTGTAATAAGAAGGAATATGGGGGGCTGGGAATCAGATATTCTAAAGACTTCAACCAAGCTCTGCTAGCAAAACAGATTTGGAATCTCTTAAAATTTCCAGACACCCTAGTAGCTAGAACCTTGAAAGCCATCTATTATCCTATGCACAATATTTTTTTAAAGCCAAGCCCTCAAGTAAAGACAGCCCTATATGGAAATCCCTTCTGTCTAGTCTACATCTGGTAAAAGCAGGGGTCAGGAAGGAAATTGGAAACGACAAGAATACTAAGATTTGGGACAACCCCTGGGTCCCTAGAAGTGGGAATTATAATATCATTTCTCCCAACATCAACTAGGCTAGAATAAGCTCTGTTAGAGATCTGATGGACCAAGAGTGCAAGAATTGGAATTCAGAGGTAATCAATACCTCCTTTCTACAGATTGATAGAGATGATATTCGTAGTATCAAGTTTGATCACGAGAAGGAAGATGAGTGGATTTGGCACTACTCTAAGGATAAGAAGTACTCAGTTAAACAAGGTTTCATGATTCTGCAAGACAACAAAAATCAGAACAACAGTTCAAACATTGACCGAGGTACTTGGGAATTCATCTCAAGAATCTCTTCTAGACTCCCCCCCCCCCCCCGAGAGTCAAACTATTGTGCTGGAAGATTCTTAATGATCAACTTCCATGTATGACAAACATTGACAAGAGAGTAGGTGGGCCAGGTAAATGCTCCTTCTGTGGGAATCTGGACACGGACATTCATGCCATATTTCTATGTTGGACCAGTAGAAGTCATTGGGAGAAGATTATTGATCTGACAGACCTCCCAGAGTATAATAGAGGAGCCATTCAAGATTGGCTCATTTAGAATGCTAAGATCTGGACAACCAGGAAGATCTCCATAGTGGCTAATTATATGTGGGCAATCTATGATGGGAAAAATCAAACTAAACATAATCCACACTTTGTGGTCATGAGTTGTATTGATTCTAATATAGCCTTTACTACTAGTTACGAAACAAAACTAAATTGTAATGAAGGAAGTAGAATGTGTGATAATAATGTTACTCTATTACAAGATGAGATCTTACTTGTAACCTCATGTTACAAGAAGAAAGGACAAACAACAATTTCAGGAGGGCTTCTCCTTTATCACGACAACTGTCCGAGAATGGCCTTTAACATCCAAACTTCTCCAAAAAACACAAGAACATGAGATGGAGATTGAGGCTATTACTGAAGGGAACAAACTGGCAAGAGAAGAAGGGTTCACCAAATTACACATCCAACTGAATCAAAGGCAAACAATGAAGATCTGCAATAATGTGAAGGAAGAAATCCAGATGCCAAACACCCTCTACCCAGACTTAGCTCTTGGTCTCAGACTCATGTCTCAAGTCCAGTTTTATGAATGTAATGCTATGTTTAAACAATTTACTACTTTTATAGCTACTAAACTCTTTAATGATGGTATTACTTGGAAGATTTGGAAAAGGGGGGAACTACCCCTTGCTGTTGCACTTGCTTGTGGGGTAAACTGGGCAGAACCCCCACAGTCTCGTATTGCTTGTGTCTGTAATGTGGTAAATGATAGTGTGAGCCTCGATTTTTAAACCCTATCCTATGTTGGTTAAAGTTGATTAGGATCTACGTGGGTTTTAGGTCCACTTATAACCTAAGGTTAATAACTATGTCATATAACAATAATTATTAAAACCTAAGCTAGCTCACTGGAACCTATTATGAGTCACCACCTAATTTTTACCTAGATCAAATTAGGAAAGGAGAGTTCGGGTTTGGGGGCTAGGTATACAACTTATTTAGGGTTCAAATTACTTTCATTACCCCTCCTAGGTCGTTTTTTCTCTACTTAGTTTATTTACGGCTTACTACGAAGTTGTTTTTAACCTAGGTGCGCGCTTCTGTTTTTTTATTTTTTAACGTTTTTTGACAGAAAATTAAAGTGAAATCTAAAAATACCTAAACTAGGGTTTTGGGGGCAGAATTAGGTCAAATTTGAATTTTGTCCGTGGCCACGGCCCTAATGTCCGAGACCACGGACCCCAATTGAATTAAATGATTACAAAAACAGAACCAAAATAAAAACGCAAACTTGAAAAGTCCGGGGCCACACACAGGGTGTCCATGGGCCCGGACATGTATTGAAAGAAACCCTAAAATTTGAAAAACTGAAAAATATGAAATCCCGCCACCGTCCGTGGGTGTCCGTGGTCACGGACAATCCGTCTGTGGTCCCGGACCATACGTCCGAGGTCACGGACCACCCACGGACAATGGGTTTTTGATGGTTCCCGACGGTGTTTTGGGCTCAAATTTTATGGTGTGTAGCCTGAAAGATGTACAAGACGTTAGTGCATAAAAGTCTTCAATTTAAAATCGAATTCAATGCGAAACTTAACGAACAAGTAATTGGACAAAAGCTTAAACAAACAACAATATAGAAGCCGAAAAGGGTTGGTTTGAGCCCAAAATTTAACAGAAGACCAATGAGGTCGTAGTGAATCAAAAAAAGGAGGTCCCAACCTGTTTTACCTTTTGTGTCAATGAGATTCTTCTTGTCGGGAATCTTTCGGTGCCCTGTTGAAGCCGTTTCTGAATTGGATTCGACCTGAGCTTCTGAACTTTGAGAATTGGTGATGTACTTCACGTTTTGGTGGTGGTTTGAAGGTGTTTTGATGATTATGGATGTGATGGGAATTGAAAAACGTGTTTCGGTGTTGATTTTGGTGAGATTTCGGTGTTGTTTTGGTGCTTGAAGGTGCAAAAACGTGGGAGGCTGGCTATGGAGAAGAGTTTTGACTACCTAGGGTTCTAAGATCTTGAGAGATTCTCATTTTATCAAAAGATCTATCCCTTTATATAGACTTTCTTAAAGATAAAGAAAATCTAGTAAAAGTAAGATTTTTTTGGCATTTTATTTAAATGACTTCCCAAAGGAATTTTGCTATGAAATTTTAACCACGTGTCAAGGATTGCAATTATGATTTTTCTGAAGTGGAATTGAATTTTTTAAATGTTGGAATATTTTTAAATTCAATTTCTCGTCAGATTCAATCAGAAATTGCTAGAAAATTATTGGAAATTCGAAAAATCAAAATTCCAACGCCATTATGCTTAAAATGTCATCCTCTATCATGGGTTGAAATTTCAAAACATTTCAAGCTGATTTGGGTATCTTTTGGAGGAGAGAGAAAGCCTATAGGAGGTCTCGGGAGCCTTAAAAATTACGAAAAATGCCCCTGGAGATGACTAAGCTGTCCCTAGTACTCTGAAATGTGCCGATCGAACTGGGAACCCTCGTTACTTGACCAAACTAGCATATTAGTAGAGACTCTCTTCCAGGGGGTTAAAATTTTGGGTATAACAGATTGTCCCTCGTCAACTAGACTTTGTAATGGAAATGAAAAGTCTAGCTGATGCCTGAGTGATACCCCAAAAATTTTGGATCTTAGGAGACCCTATATGCAGATTGTGTCGAGCTATTCTAAGGCGCTGACTACCTATGAGTAAAGTGGAAGGATGTCGAGCGATTCTAAGGCGTCGACCACCTAAAGGTGAAAATGATGTAATGTCAGACTATTCTAAGGCGCCGACTACTTATAAGGATGATATGATGTCAAGATATTCTAAGGCGTTGACTACCTATAATGAATGAAATGATGTCAAGCTATTCTAAGGTGTTGACTACCTATAATGAATGAAATGATGTCAAGCTATTCTAAGGCGTTGACTACCTAGGATGTGAAAACTGGGTGGTATGCAAATGCAAGAATGCTGAAATGCTAATGATGCTAATGATGCTGATGATGTTGATGATGTTGATGCTGCTGATGATGCTGATGATGCTCGGATGCTTCTGGGGACCGAAACCCGTGCCAACGCTCCTGGCTGGACCCAATGTGGACTTATTGCCATCGCCCCCCAAGCCGGTGTGCAGGGATAACTCCTGGTAAAAACCCTGGGGACTTATTGCCTTTGCCCACCATTCGTTGATCCCAAAGTAAGCTGACATAACACAGGAGGATTTATTGCCATCACCTCGCTAACTTTTCTGTCGCCAGGTCTTGTGACGCGCCTGGATAATGCAACTAGGTCTTATGACGAGCCTATATGAATGAGATGAATGCAATGTGTTTGATGAGAGTGGGTAAGCTAAAAGGGTCTTATTACGAGCCTAAAGGAATGCAACTAGGTCTTATGACGAGCCTAAAGGTTGGATCTAGGTCTTATGACGAGCCTAAAGATGGGATCTAGGTCTTATGATGAGCCTAAAGGTTGGATCTAGGTCTTATGACGAGCCTAAGGAAGGATCTAGGTCTTATGACGAGCCTAAAGATGGGATCTAGGTCTTATGACGAGCCTAAGGATGCTTCTAGGTCTTTTGACGAGCCTAAGGAAGGATCTAGGTCTTATGACGAGCCTAAAGATGGGATCTAGGTCTTATGACGAGCCTAAGGATGGTTCTAGGTCTTATGACGAGCCTAATGAAGGATCTAGGTCTTATGACGAGCCTAAGGATGATTCTAGGTCTTATGACGAGCCTACGGAAGGATCTAGGTCTTATGATGAGCCTAAAGATGGGATCTAGGTCTTATGAAGAGTCTAAAGGATTGAGTTCTTCTATTCGGGTGAGTTCTGCTGCTCTGGTGAGTTCTTCTACTCGGGTGAGTATCTGTATCTCTAAAGAATATGTATCTTTGGGTGAGAATCTGTATCTCTGATGAATCTGTATCTTCGAGGCGAGAATCTGTATCTCTGAAGAATCTGTATCTTCGGGACGAGAATCTGTATCTTCGGGGCGAGAATCTGTATCTCTGAAGAATCTGTATCTTTGGGTGAGAATCTGTATCTCTGAAGAATCTGTATCTTCGGGGCGAGAATCTGTATCTCTGGCCTATAATGAGGAGTCTCGTACGGATGGATGCAAGGTAAACTTTATGCAAATGATCATGATGAAAGTTGATTATGAAAGTGCCAAACGTGGCAATGATGATGTGCATGTCAAAATACAATCAAAGTGTATGTAGAAAACTTGTCCAAAACAAGAAATCGTTGAAAAATGTTCCAAACATGGCAATGTTAAGGATCAAAAATTGTCCAAAGCAAGACATTGCTAGAAAGTGTGCCAAATGTGGCCATGATGAGGTTTATGAAACCGAAGTGTTTGAAGGAAAGTTTTTCAAGACAAGAAATTGTTGAAAGAGGTGCCAAACGTGGCAGTGTTTGAAAAAAATTCTGTTTACTGAAAAAGAAAGTGAAATTATCATTTCCTGACTATAGAATTCGGACTTGTAATTTATCTCCTAGGAGATGAACATGCCATCGGTGGGTATGGTGTATGATGTGAAGGTAAGGGCTTATGTGGGCCTGTGTAATGGTGGTGTGGAGTTGAGGGCTTATTTGGGCCGGTGTGGTGTATGATGTGAAAGTAAGGGCTTATGCGAGCCTATGTGATGTATGATGTGAAAGGTAAGGGCTTATGCGGGCCTGTGTAGTGGTGGTGTGGAGGTGAGGGCTTATTTGGGCCTGTGAGGTGTATGATGTGAAAGTAAGGGCTTATGCGAGCCGGTGGTGTATGATGGTGGTGGTGATGTTTGAGCTTTGGGTTCCAATTGGTGTTGTCATAGCAATTGTTGGAACCAACAATTGCCCCCAGTATTTTTCCCTTAAGACAATCTGAGCTAGAGTTCATGGCGATCGATCGGAACGATCGATTGCCCCCAGTATTTTAATCATGCAAACGAGTCTCGTCCTCCCAGGGTCAAGGCTTATGTTTTGATTTGGTGCTTCCTAACCTACACTCGACGTGTTTGGTGTTTGCACTCGTTTCTCACTTACGGTCACAACTCCTAGACCATTGAATTTGATATTTGATGAATTTACACATTCGATCTGTTACTTTCACGTGATTGGATACACAACTACCAAGTCGGAAGTCTTTAAAGCTTATAATGTGGCCATGGGGTGTGATGAAAGACAACGGGACCATGGAGGGATATTTGAGGTACGTGGAGTTAAAAAGGGGTGACCAAAGCTGGACCTTGCTCCTTTTCTCGGAATCATCTTCCTTGTTTTGAAGTCGTCTAGCTGCTTCGCGTTGACGTTGCTTTCGAGCTTCTGGACTTGGACTTTTGAAGTCATCCTCTACACCATTCCTCTTTTGGTCATTCGGATTTCCTCGAGGCACTTCGGGTTTGCCTCTTTGTTTTATCCTTTCTTGACTTTGCCTTCGGGGTTCTTGTGTTTCCCGGTTTTGGGCTTCGAGAGCTGTTTTGATGTGAGCTCTTTGGATCTGTGTCACTCTGGGACCATTTACGGATCGCTTCGTCATGCTGATAGCGGCGTTGCTTCTTTGAACTGATGAAGATGTTACCTGAGACTCAGGCTCCTTGCTTCCTTTGGTCACCGGGCCAACATTCATCATTGGCTGGGTTATTTTGTGGAGTTCATAATATCGAGAAGGGATATATGAAAGGCTCAGCGGGGGTGCCTAGGGTTTAATGACAGGGTTTACAAGCTTTTGGCTATGTAGTGCTGTACCTTGGCGCTTCGTCATTCCCGATAGTTGTGTATCCGTTCTTTGTTACTTTTCACAGGTCTAGGCGTAAATTTACAAATTATCTCCTTCAGTCGAAGTTATGCCGTTTACCTCACCTTTGAATGTGGTCTTACCGGAGTCGTGTAAAAATGACACGGTCGTTCGCTCATGGTTTTTCCGCTCAAGACACTCTCGTGAATTTCACTCAGAGACTAGTTCACACGCTTAAACGAAAGATGAAGGATGACGAACCTAAACTCAGATTGCCCCCAGTATTGATTTGGGGTTAATGACAACAATTTAAAAGATATAGAATTGGAACCGCTTTGGGGGTTATTTGGATGTCTTAGGATAAGCTGTGGGGTTTAGTAAGGCATGTTCAAAATTTTAGAAACAAAATACAAGTCTTTGTATTCCATTGTCGGAAGATAATTATTTCATGAACCATTTTCTCAAAAGAAACTTGTGTGAAACAAAACCTTGTTTTTTGCGTTATCATTTAGACTTGAAAAAGTCATCCATTTGTGAACATGAGGAAGAAGATGATTTAACAAAATCGATGCTTCTTATTAGTGGTTTGAAAACGATCATTCTTTGAAAAATATGAGAGGTGCATTTGAAAGATGAATGTTATGGCAGGTTATGCAGTAGAATGCATGGGAACCCTAAAGTTTCTGTTGAATCTGAATCCCGCTGAACCGTCTGAAGTCGGCATGCTGAAAACTCGAGCTCTTGACCGTCGGGATGTCGCTAAGATGACTGTGATCGCCTTCTTCTTGGACTCTTAGTAGGCTCCACGAAATACCTGAACTAGGAATGCCTATGGATGACGCATGAGACACTTGGGCCTGAATGTGAGGTACATGGGTTGAAACGGTTTCATGAATGTGGATTAGGCACTCGGGCCTGGATGATTTTCATGGATGTGGATAGGCACTCGGGCCTGGATGAAATGAAAGTGAGGCACACATGCCAGAATGATTCATTAGCGGGTTGGCACTTGGGCCGGAATGTAATGAGAATGCGGCACTGGGGCCAGAATATGTTGTGAGATTGTATCACTTGGGCCGGAATATTTAGAATATATGGCACTTGGGCCAGAAAGTGTTTGAAATTGTGGCGCTTGGGCCGAAAAGTGTTTGAGGATGTGGCGCTTGGGCCAGAACGTGTTTGGGAAGGTGGCACTTGGGCCGGAATGATTTGGGAATGTGGTGCTTAGGCCCGAAAGTGTTTAGGAATGTGGCACTCTGAAATACCCCTAAATTAATTTAGGGGATTTCTTTTACTAAAACCGTAAATAATACCATTAATTATTATATTATAGCATGGAATGGTGAATAATAAATCATTATATCCTTATATGGAGTTATGAAAATTAAATCATGGGATTTCTCCCATTTAATCCTAAAGAAAACTATTAAATATTGGATTACCATATATTATTATATAGTGTTATGAATTTAATAATAAGATTTATAAGTCAATAAATCTTGGAAAATTTTATAAACACTCCAAGTATATTATAAAGATTTTAGGAAGAGTTAGAACATTGTTTTGAAACATAAAAGTCAATATAAAATTCTAGAAACCCTAAAGCCTTTTAAGCCTTGCTAGGGTTGACTTTTTGATAATGGTCAAACCAGCCCATGAAACCTATACCACTAAATAGGTTATGGAAAACCATGAAGATCGATAAAAAGAACGTCAAAAACGGATCATCCTAGCCAATGTTATGATCAAATGAAGTTTAGAGCCAAAATTTTGAAAAAATGCTGATGTGGCAAGTTTGCTGACTCACCCGCGCGCCTCAGGATACGCGCCCCAGCACTTAGTCAATTTTATCTCCTATATTTCCGGTAACCGATACCAGACTTTGCCCTAACTTGTGACCTTCATAACTTTCTCATCTTTTGGAATTTTTGAGTGTCGTCTTCTTTGTTGTCTTCTCCTACACTTCCTCTAAACAACCATAACTCACACTAAACCTAGTTCGTCCTAAATAAACCGGAAATTCGATCCAAAGTAGCCACCCTGCAAAACCGAAACTGCAGATTCCAGTTTTCCTTCGATTTCAAGTAACTTTGTCTTGCCATAACTTCTTCGTTTCTTAGCCAAATTTCATATTCTTTAGCTCGTTTTGAAGAGCTCTAATCCCCCTACAACTTTCATGTTGATGACCCAAGCCAATTCCCAACCGTTTGGAAGAACCAGGTGTCTAAAGTTTCGGATTTGTCACCACATAAAATCATAGTTTTCTTTCCAGAAAACGCAAGGTAAACTCGCAACTTCCAGCTTCGATTTCTTTCTGTGTAGTGCAAGTTAGGGTGAGTTCTTGCTAGCATTGTGTAGAGTTAAGTTTCTTCTTTAGATTAAGCCCAAGAACTAGTTCTAACTCGGTCTGTACTGAAAATTATAGCGTTGCAAAGTAGGCTACTCGGTCGGGTTGTAAAGGGGGAAATTTTCCAGAAACTGAAATCAAAACCTTTCGATTCGAGCAATTCCGGTAAGTTTTCTTCAAATTCCTTCAACCTTGTTAATCGACCTTACATTATCGGTCAATACCATGTTCCAATTGCATCAATTAAGCGTTAGATTGAGTGAATTTGTGAGATTTGAGTTCGGAAACCTAAACTAAACCCTAATCTCGAACTGGAATCGTATTTGACGTACACTGCATTATAGCTAGCGATATTGGTGTCATTAGAACCGGAATTGAATTTCGAAACCATAAAAACAAGAATCACTCAATTTGGTTCTGTAGATTTTAAGGAAATCGCGAATTAGTACTCGAGCTCGGTTCTATTTTTGATGAAGAACTCGGTGATCTCGGGCCGTCCGATCGTAGTTAAGAGAAACGGACGGCCGAGATTAAAACGTTTCAGATTTAAGTAATTAAGGTTTTTATAAATTCCAGTAAATAACCCTAACTTGTTGAGTTAATTTAAATACCTTCCCGAATGTATTTTGACTTGAAATTTTAACCATAGATTCCTTATTAAATCTAGTTTATTTTGATGTAAATTATTATGGTTTTGGAGTTTTTAAACGTAATTTATGATTTTTGCAAGTTACGGGTTTTCTAGAATTATTTGGTTAATTTAAAAAGATATTTTTATGAAATAAAAATTTATAATATGTATAAAATGTTATAGTTGCTGTATATTAAATTTGGGAATTTTTGGACAATGGTAAGTGGACTTAAAAATTGTGTTTATGAGTTTTTCATAAGAATAACTTATAATATATGGTTTTTAATGTAACCAAAAATTAAAGTATGGTTTGTTAATAAATTTTTAAGCTGGGTAAGATAAGGAAAACTAAATTAACATTTTTTATAACAGTATGTTTATAAATGTTTTGGGTAATATCTTTTAAGAGAGGTGAAATTATTTACATATATGTATATATATACTTATTTAAGTAGAAACTTATGTTAAATCAAGGAATTTAATTATTTTACGTTTTATTTATTATATTATATGGGAGTTAATATTTTTAATTAAAACTAAGGAAAATATATATATTTTTACACATATATAAAAAGGGAATAAAGTAGTAACTTAGAGTAGAACAGGGAGCTATAAATTAACACTTATATTAAACTAAATATTATAAGAGCTAGTATCCTAAGATATAGTAAAAGAAATACTTAATGAAACATACATGGGGTGCAGATAAATGTTGAAGTAATAGGATAATTTAAATACAATAAGCTACATAGGGGATGTCTTAATTAAATTCTAATACATGTATATGTATATATTAATAAATAAAAGGGAAACACTTTATTTTATAAACCGTATATCGGTTGTAGTTATGCCTAAAAAGTTATTAAACATAATTAAATACAATAAAATTTCCTAAAAATGTTATGGATAAATCTAATACATAAAGATATATATATATATAATATATTATAATATATATATATTATAATATATATATATATATATATATATATGTATATAAATACATGAAAATAGATGATGGAAATAATATTCCTTGTGATAGTTATAATAAGTAGAATATATATATATATGTTAAACCTTAGGTTTTAATCGGTGTGTAATTAAATAGTCACTATTAACTTAAGGGTTTAATTACACAACATAATCGTAACACGGTCTTGGGTTAACCTACTAAGCCCAAGTCTATGAACTCCAAAAGCCCACTTAAACAATTCAAAGAGAGTTTGGGCCAATCTCAAGGATAAATTCTAAATCATTCCAAACTAAACGAAATGGGCCTAACAAAGGATTTAGTTAACAAGTCAAGCCCAAATCTTTGTGAGAGAATAGTGGTAAACCTGGAACTATTAATCAGTAAGAAAAGAAGGTTGTTTAGTTTATGAGTCCCTTAACTAATCGACACTTGGGACACCTTAATTATAGGTTACTATTAGGGAATCACTCATTCAAGTTAATTACTGTTCTTCACATACCAGGTACGATTTCTCGTACTCCGATACTTTTGCTGATTAACTTATGAGACGTTTTCGAAAAACGCTAACTGAGTTTAAGAGGAATTTGTAAAAGGAAATGGTTGTGTGACTAACTCAGCTTGTGTGACTAACTGAGCCTTGAATGTGAAACTCACTTGGGTATTGGTTCCTTCTATTTGGTTGTTCCATTAGACATTGACTGCTTAGGGTTTACGCTTCTGCACTCTATAGGACTGAGTATTTTGGTATTGCTCTAGGTAGTTAGTGATCTGGTGGGAATTTGGAAAAGGTCAATTTTGGTAAATTCTTCTTTTGACTCTGGATATCATTTCATCCATGAGCTAGTTCTTGAGGTCTCGACGTGCGCGCGTCTTCAATGGTAACAGTGAGGGGCTGTATATCCCCTGTCCCAAAAGGGACGTAGTAAACAGTGAGGGACTGTATATCCTCTGTCCCAAAAGGGACGTAGTAAACAGTGAGGGGCTGTATATCCCCTGTCCCCAAAAGGGACATAGTAAACAGTGAGGGGTTGTATATCCCTTATCCTAAAAGGACGTACTTGGCGGTGAGGGCCATCTCTCCCAATTGGTTTTATTCCACTCTTGAGTTATTGGTTCTTGGATCTATCTCTTCATTCCTAGTCCTTTGTGACTATCTGAGTCTTTCTACTCCTAACGGGAAATGGGTTTAACTAAGGCATTGGATGTTCACTAACACATGGTGTGGTTTTGTTTCACTAACTTTACCTTTCTGTTATTCATCTTTATTCTTAACTTGTTATCTTGATTTGGTGATTTGTGGAATGCCTTGCTCCTCTGTGTGGTTTAAGTGATTGCTTTCAAGCTATTATTTATTTAAGAGTTGTATTATAAGTTTGTTTTTGGAGGATCGTACCAGTTCCATTCCAGGGAACTGACCCACCCCTCTCGGGGTGGGCTGCTTGGTTTTATATTGCAGGTACGAGTTATTTTAGAGGTGACCACGAAGAGAACAAGTGATTTGGGTTGGGATTAGGTGTTGTGGAGAGTTTATGTGTTTTATTACTGCTTTATTTTTGTTAAGTTTTCTCGAGGTTCAGGCCGTGACAATTGTAATCTTTAAGTTGTAATTGGTGAGGTTTGGTGCCGGGTATTTGGAACCCGATGGTTTGTACGCCTTGTAACACCCCATCTCAATCCAAATGTGGTTTTGCAACTTAACAACATATATATAAATGTCACAGCGGAATTCAATACACTCCAGGACCTTGCCACGGTCTGATTGACAGAATATACCGAACATTAGTACATACAAATCTTAACCAAATACATATCCTTCTTACAATCCCCTCACATCCTATACATCTTACTAACTCAAATTGCCATACGAGTGTACATGCACAACTCATAGGCCGCACTTAACCCGTAACGCTTGTACCCCTTCTTACTCTCGCGACGGCCGCCTCCTGACATTCACCTGTGTAGTAAAAACAGCCCCCAAAGGGGGTCAGCACGAATGCTGGTACGATCCTCTCATGGCCCCGAAGCTAACGTGGCTACGACGACTAATTGTCGATAGCATTGAGGTTGATTAGATGCACAACATAATAGAAGGTGCAATAAACAACAAACCAATTATGAACAATCAAAGTTCAAACATAATGAACGACTTAAATGTGTTCCCTTAATTAGTGAGTCAATTACTTCACTCCTTAAGTTACGTTTCCTCTTAATCTTAGTCCATCCTTATCTTACCTCAATCTTAGTCTTAGAAAACAACCATCCTTTAGAAAGGAATGGATGTAGCTTACCTCAGTCTTATAATACAAACCATCCTTTAAATAGGAATGGTTGCAACTTATCTCAAACCTTATCTTAATCTTAGAACACAAACCACTTTTTAAATAGGAATGATTGTATCTTACCTCAATGTTTATTTTTGTCGGGTCAAAAGCAACCCTAGCCAATGAGCTATTAACTCTATTGGTTGAATAAACAACTTATCTTATAATTTAGGATTTAGGTGATCCTACCGCACCATCTTAATGCCTCCTACCTTAGAATGTATGTCCAATGTAGCTGAGCCGGCAACCGACCCTAGGCAACAAGTCCGAAGACAAGTCCTTAAGCGGAAGTCGGATCTGCTTTAGATACCGACCCCCTTTTTCCTTAGCATGCATGACCGGAGTCAGTCCCGGGTTCCTCACTCCCCCCTAAAGTTCCAGTTAGTAGAAGTCTCAAGACAATGTTTGTTGGTTAAACCTCTTTCGGTTATTAACAAACTAATATTATGGAGCGTTCCTTAGTCTCACTCAATTCCTTACTAAATGTTGGTTAGTAAGTTCCCACGGTAAGTTGTGTTAGTTTTCAAACATCACACAACAATACATTAAACATAATGTTCCGGTTGCATGCTTTATCTTGTTTAGTCGGCACACATAAACAAATAGCACACAAGCCGAGGGACACCTCGTTAGCAAGCAGGTCACAAGAAGAACTGTACCGTTCACCGTTGGTCGTTCGGTTGCTTACTCTCCTCTGGAGTCCAAATTCTCAAACCCTAAAACATTCATTCAATTTTAGGTTGTTAATTACTTTTCCAATAAAGCTAACTTACTTAACTCACTTGGTCACTAATGATCCCCATCTAACACCACTTAAGTTCTTATAAACTTAATCTTAAGTGAATCACTTCTCCTCATACCTTATACTTATTCACCCACTTAATTATCATTGTTACTCACCAAACATGTCTTAAACAACCTTATATTATCATTACATATCAATCTCCGTCTAGCTCCTCTTAAATTCTTTCTAACTTAACCTTAAACACTTAAAACCATTTTACTTACCTTAACCTCTTAAGTCATTATATGCTTATCTTTCTAATCATCATCACTCCCTAATGTTGGACCACTAAGTCATTGTAATTTAAACTTAATCATATAAGTTAATCACTTCTCATTACACCTCATACTTGTTTACACCTCTTAAGGCCTTTACATGTCACCAAACAAGGCCTAAACATCATCTAAAACCATTACCATTCAATCCTCCATCATTAGAAGCCAAAACAATTTTTTTTCTTTTTCTCTGCACTGGACCGCCCCTCTGGGGCGGTCCCCAGGGGCGGTCCCAACCAGAAGCTAATTTCCTGCACGATTTTCCTGGACCTCCCCACAGGGGCGGTCCCTAGGGGCGGTCCACAGCAGAACCTATTTTCCAAAGTGCTTTTCTCCTCATTTTGAACTCCAAATTCACCCCAATCTTTTCCCACTCATTCCACAATCTTTCCACATGTTTCCTACATGTTTAAACACCTTAAAACATGTACTAAACCTTCCTCAAAAATCACCAAACTTGACACTCAATTTCTTACAAAATTCTTACACTTAACACTTGATTCCTCACACTTCCCACTTGTGATTTTGCCTAAGACCTCAACTAATCATTATGTTTCTTCACAACCATCTTAACTACTCCTCAGGCATCATTTTGCACACCCATTTGCTTTACTCAAACTTCTCAAAGCTATATATAATCTAGCATATGCTTACATCCTTACAAGTCATCATACCTTATTTTTCCTTCAAACTTTGTACAAGTTTCCTAGCTTCCTTAACCATGGTTTTGGTGCATAAAACTCACCATTATAACCCCTAGTCCCTCTTATGCATCCCTAGGTCTTCCTAGTACTCAAGAACTCCATGGTTTAACCATTTTCACCAAAACAACCCTTAATGTTTACTAGAACATCCTTAGTCATAAAATCTCCTTAGAACACCTTAAACACTTAGTTTTCTCTCCAAATCTTGACATGACTTTCTTAGTATATTACTACACCCAACATTTAGCTTTTCACCCTTAATACAATCATGAACACTCTAGCCCTTAGTACACAATCTTAGCACACAATTTACACCCTCCTAGCCTCTAACTCCTCCTAGACAACTCTAGGCCATTCTAAAACTCGAGAACAACTTGGTTAACTCATTTCCACTCAAATTTTGCCATAGCTCCTCTAGTATATTATCATGCCCAAATGCATGGCTTTTCTCATTCAATCATCTCACACACATCAAACCTTTTTCTCATCATAATTCTCACCCAAATCAACTCATTCATAATAAACTCAATATAATGCAATAATCTTAAATTGCATAGCACTAAGGCTCTTAAATAACATGGCTCTTAGGCCCTTAAATGAATTAAACTTAAACACTGAATTTCCCACATATAAAAGCTTTCAACCTGCAAATACACCCATCAATCTCATAGTAGTTATAGTGCTCTTAAAATCCATCTTAAACTTATATTACTAACTCATTCACATTGGCTCCTTAGTCACAAGTTCATAAGCTTGTTTAAGTTCATTTTATTAGGTTATATAACCCATTACACAATGTAAGCTTTAAGCTACATTAGTACTCACCTAAAACTCATCCCTTAAAACTTAAACCACCATTAGGTAAGCAATTTACCTTGTTTTTCTCAAGTTTCTCCTTAGGCTTCTTCCCTTGGGAATCTCGGCCACCATTCTAATTCCCCTTGCCAATGTTCTAATCAATATACAATGACTCTCATGAGTGCTAAACAATACACTAACCTTAAGGAGTAAACCCTAGGTTAAAAATGTGTTTAAGGTCTTAAAATGAATATTTTACCTTGAAGTCTTAAGGTAGGCTTGGATATGAATCAAGAAGGACCTCCTCTAGCCCTTGGAGAATAGAATCAAACTAGAACAATGGATAAAAATGAAGCCCCATGAGTAGAAATTTTCGGCCATGTAGAAGAAGTGGTGGAAACATGGTTTTTCTTACATTTTCCTTACCTTGAATGAATGGAGAAGACAATGAACATCTCAAGCTAGTTTTCCCCCTTCAATGGTGATTTCCCATGGCTCCAAAATGAAGCTTTTCAAATTTTGAAAAGATAGGAAGCAAGGCCTTGGTCTAACTAAGAGAAATCTATGCTTAGTTTTTGATTTGGAGCTAAAATGAGCAAGTTATGGACACATGAAGGTGGTGGTGCCATGGGTGCTGCTTGGACGGCTTGGAACAGAGAAGAAGAAGAAGAAGAAAACCGTGGGTGAAGGTGGGAAATGCAAACGATTTATTTGGTATATTAAAAACCTAGAAATAATCCTAGAATTCAATAGTTCAATAGATCGTCAGGTTGCAAAAATCCCGGTCGAAATAGTATAGTAATTCAATGAAGCGACCAGGGTGTCAATCCACGGGACTTGATAAGTAAGTCTAGCCTTAGGTAATGGTTAACTCAAAAAGGGGGTTTTGTTTTGGTTTTGGGTTTCACAAATAGATAACAAGAAAGTAAATAGCAGATAAATTAAAGTGATAGTTTTGGGAGTGTGAACGGTACTCTAGGTTCAGGGAGTTGTTTCACTAGCTAGGTTCTGCATATTCTACTGCTTAAGTGGAGACTTGGATCGGCTTGTAATTCTCAATTATCTATTTTGTATTAAGTCTTAATTCCAGATAGCTCATCTAGACAGGGCATGTAGTTCTAGTCTAGACCTAGCAAGTATATCTAGATGGTTTTATTGCACAGAATTACTAGTCTGGTTTTAATCCGGACTAAAGCTCCTAGTGACTAAAGTAATCTATCCGATTGCAATTATCACAGGTAACAGGTTAATAGGACCGTCAATGCTAATCACCTTATCTGATCATAACATGATTCGAGGGCTTATAATAAATTCATGACGTTTATTAAAAGCACTTAAAAGCATTAACCTGAACAATCCAAATTGTCTCAACAAGCAGCAAAATAATGCAGAGTTTAACTAATTACAACATCCCTTCCCCTAGAGTAAATCCTCTTAGCTAGACATAGCGATTATAATAATAAATGAGAGAAAGTTAGAAGAAATCATCTGTTACGAAGATCTTCTTGCTTGCTCCGTCCTTTGTCCTTGCGCTGTGCTGGCTTGAAGGTTGGTCTTGGTGATAATGGAGTGAACTGGGTGAAATGGGGCGAAAGTGGAATTTTTGGCAATTTTTGTGAGGTGTCCGGCTGAAGAGGGTCGGACACAGGGTAGGACGTGAGATGTCCGGATCTGTCTGGGTCGGACGCGATCCGGATGTGGGTGGAATGAGCGTGTCCGGATCCAGACAAGGGTCGGACACGGTTAAAATGTCGTGAAATGGATACGGGATATGAGCGGAGGTTTACGAAGGTATGCTTGTGAGATAGCAGATGAATTCGTGAGTGAATCGTGAGTGAGCTATGCAGGTTTATGGAGGAGATAGAAGAATGGAGATGGAGCATATGGTGAGTGAGAGGATTAGAGAGGAGAGGAGACTGTGAAGTCAGGTACGATTTGGAATCAAGGTAGGAGATGGTATATATAGGGTTAGAGAGGAAGCACAGATTTGTGGGAGTTTGGTATAGTTGGTGAGAAATAATTTGATTGAGCTTGGAGCCTTCTCCATTAATGTGCCGCTCCCCTGTTTACAGGCCGACTGTCTGTTAATGCGCTGCTCGATAATCAGCCGAAAGGCTAATTATCAGTGCGTGCATTTTTATTTTTCAATTTTGTGTGACGTCCGGATCGTGTCCGGATCCGGACGTGACACAGAGTTTTAGATCTGGAATGCGAACTCTCGGATCTGGAATTTTAGTCACGTCCGGCTCTTGTCCGGCCAAACAGATCCGGACAAGAGACGTCCGGCTTTGTGTCCGGCCAAACTGATCCGGACAAGACCAATTTTTGTCTCTTCTCCTGATTTGTTCCTCGTTTGTTGTGTTGTACTCCTTATGATGTATAATCTTTATTTCCTGGGTTTTTCCTGCATTTAACATATATAACACATCAATTCTTATCAAAACATCAATCTTAGGAAAAACACATAATAAGTGGGAAACATTGCCTGAATCGTTACAAATTATAAGGTATTTAAACCCTAAAAGGCCTATATGTTTCACACTTATCAACTTCCTCACACTTAAGCTTTTGCTTGTCCTCAAGCAAAATAGGAATAAGAATATCTCTAAAACCGTCAAATAATCTCAAATTTTAAACAAGTGCAGAGCGAAATCAAACAAAGTGATAAATGAAAGAATAATCTTGCTCTCTAGAGGTAGGTTTTCACAAACAGTGAAGCAAGAATGATTTTGTAAAAGCATAGAGAAACTAGATTGTAGAAAACAAGTTAACTTAGCTTGGGACTTTCCACCATTTTCATTCCTCTAATCTTTGGATGACAAGGGGTGTGAAGTAATGCCTTATTCCGCAATACCTTTCAACACCACGTACTCGTGATCAAAAACAAAAATTAAACTGCAATAAATTTTTCTTTCACATGCAAAAACATTCTTCTTCCAAGAATTATATACAAAACAAACGAAATATTGTGAATTGCAGAGTTGTTCCTTAACCCAGACTTTTCTCTCTATCCTTGTAACGGTGTTGGGCCAACTATCCCAGATCACGAGACCTTAGGTAGATAGGTGATAAGGCACCCTTAAGACTTAATAACCGGATAGACGAGGCCTGCTTTTGTTAGGAAAAATTTTTGATCAGTGGAGTACCTTGCCTTATCCTTTTCATTCCAAACATTCACTTTATTTCCAAAATCCCAAGCTAAAATAATCTAGTTTCCACAACTAGCCAATCTACCAGATTTTTAGTGAAAAGAGAGTATTTTTAAATTAAACTATTTTTATACAAACCTCATCAAGCAAAAAGATTCCTACGGTTTTCACTTTGGTTTAACATCACTCAGTGTGCACAGGCATTAGAGAAGCAAAAAGCAAGTGTGGCATTAAAGAACAATTAGCATGTTTTCAGGGAAAGGTCTCTCCTTCCTCACACTTAAGATGAGCAATGTCCTCATTGGTCAAAGAAGAAAAACAGAGAAAAGAGCTTTCAAAACATGCTATACTCAAAATAGATGCATATGCCATAATGAACCCTCAACGCAACAAATGTGGAACATCAAATAAGTGAAATTATGAACTGAGACTCCCCTGGTGTTATGGATTGAGGAAGATGTTCTTCCTCACACTTGAAGTTTGGCAGGGGTGGAGAGATTCCTTATGAGTCACAGACAGTATACGTTGTGTGCAGATTAAGAGTTGCTAAATTTTCACTGGCAAGTACAACCACAGAATAAAGTGCATTAACTCGAACTACAGAGAATATTTGAATCGAATGAGTCATAATTAGAGAAAGAGTACTCCCCATAGTTTAAGCTTAGCAGACATTCGCAAGTGGTGTGGTTCCATTTTCTGTACTTATATCCATTTGTTTCGCAGTAGAGGTGACAGGTAAAGTAATCATTTTAGAACGCTGCACTGCTCAGAGAAACAAGAAATTTAGCAATTTAGAATTTAAAACACTGCTGAATATATCTAATACCACTTCTCCTGCAGTCCCATGTTTCCGTTAGTGTTAACAAACAAAAGTAAAATAAGTCTAAAAAGAAAAGAAAAGTACAGAAAAAACCAACAAAAGAAAAGAAAGCAGTAAAAATAGAGTGGCTATCACTGAGGCGGTGGCGGTGGTGGTGGTGGCTGTCCTGCTCCCAACTGGGCAATGAGCATCTGCATGAGCTGGTAGTTCTGGGCCAGCTGAGTGGATGCCTCTGCCATGAACCTAGCAGCCTCTCGGTGTAAACCATCACTGCGCTCTAAGCGCTCAGTGATGGAGGTCTGCTCTGCCTGGAGGCGGCCCTGTGTCTGGCGGATGTCATCGATATGTCCCTCCATGCGCACCTGGCGCTGCTGGACCTCCCCTACCTGCTGCTGTACAGAACCAAACTGCTGCTCCATACCCCCGAATCTCTGCTCCATCCTCTGCTGCTGCTGGAGAATGGAGTCCATCAGAGTCTGCATCTCAGGTGGGATGCTCATCACAGGGGCCGTGGGGGGCACCATGGAAGCAGTGGCCGGTGTAGAGCTAGAGCTCGCAGATGTACCAGTGGATCCTAGGCCCGAGCTGCCCTTCACCCAGCTGCCGTCGTCTAGACGTAAGAAGCCCCATCTCCTGAAGGTCGTAAGGGAGATGGGTGTCTCACCCTCCCTCATATGCATGTCAGTGAAGATGTCATCGGGGAGGGTAGAGATAAGAAGATGTTGGATGAAGATAGGAAAGATAGGTGTGATCTTCTTCTTCTTCATCCACAGATATGTCGCCACCTTATGCAGCTGTCTGAACATGACGTAGGCTAGCGACATCTGCTGGGCTGCTGGATGTGGTGAGGCTATGAGGTAGTCTAGGAGGACACAATCCTCGTCAGAAGCATCATTCCCAGCCTGAGGCCGGATCTGATGACTGAGGATCTCTGCTAGGGTCCTCTGCTGAAGGGAAGGAAGAATGGCATACGGGAGTACAGTCTTATGCTCCTCCCCGTCGGCGAGTAGTACTACCGACCTCGCTTAACCACCTAGTCTTACTCTCCCTAAGTGCATCCTCTGAAATATCTCTATGTGTGTCGGGTTATCCGGGAGAAGTAAAATCTCAGAAAAAGACTAAGGGGTTACCTCCACCTCGAACTGGCGTACGTAGGAAGTAATGCTGTGTGTCGTGTCTGACGCCACAGCATTGGCGTAAAACTCGCGTACCAGCTCTGGAGAGAACACTCCCTCGCCCATGCGCAATATGCTGGTGGCCCCGAGACTCTCGAAGATAGCTGTAAGCCCGGCCTCAGCTGCTGCCTCGTCAGTGATACGCCTCTCGATGACGAAGGCTCCACCCCGCTCATACCAAGCCCGGGTGGTAGCAGAACGGAATCCATCCTCGCGTAGTGGGGCCGGCTCTGACTCGTCGTCAGGGCGTGGGTTCCTCGAAGAGGACCCTCTGCGTGCAGGACCACCTCTAGTGCGAGCCATCTATCAGATAAAACACAAGCAGTAAGTAAACAGAAGTAGCAGCCACGCCAAAACCCGAAACCAATCGAGCAGCATATTCGATTTGAACATATTCTTTCACACAGTTTATTTGAGAAACAAGGCATTAAAATAGCCAAACATTGCACACTATAACATTAAACAGAACAACATTCACCCAGAAACAATTGCACAAAAATTCGGAAAATTTACACATGTCCGGACCTACGTCCGGGTCAACCTAGCCGGACGCAGTCCGGACGCGTCGACTAACCCAAAAAAAATTTCACCGCGAACACACAGGCGTCGAATACACACATTCAAGGCAGAATTCGCGAAATTGGCACAAAACGTCTCACATTTTTGCATCCCAACAGCAGTTAATCATTAAAAATCACACACCATAACCTAATCTATCCCTTAATCGACTGAAACGGTACTGAAATCGCACATTGTTGTATCTAAGCTAGCAGATTACATCAAAAACCTAAAAACACTACCGAATCTGTCGCATTTAGTCTGTGATTGCAATTGTAACCGCAAAATTGGAAGAAATTTCTGAAACCTGTTTTTAGTTAGGGTTGCGGGTCGGAATGAGGGAAGCGCGGCTACGGTGGCTGTAGGGCGGCGGCGGCTCTGTTGTGTCGTGGTCGAAATCCGGTGGTGGTGGAGTTTGATTGGTGGTGGTGTTTTTGGAGGAGAAGTAATGGAGGTTGGGTTTGTAGTTGGTCGGTTTCGTCGGTGTCGCGAGGAAGAAGAAAGATCGAAACAGAGAGAAAAGACGAGAGAAGAAAGAAAACTAAAAATCGGCACGCGTTTTAGTCGTGTCCGGGTGGAGTTCGGATCCGGATGTGGCTTCGTTTTCTCGTGACCGGATTTGTGTCCGGCTAAGTTCAGCCGGACACGTTAAAATGTTTTTTTTATAATTAAATTAAAACCACTACTTAAAAACATCTCATTCATAAAAATGAAACATTACCACAAATAATCAAACAAAAATAAACAAACACACGGAATGCAGAAATTAAATAACAAGAGTGTTAAAGGACTCCCTGATCCTTGATGAACATTTCCATGATTCTTCCTCACACTTGAGTGCAGTTTAGCATTAGAGTGAAGTACCTGAAAGATTAAATCTGCAAAAACCAGAAGAACTCAAGTGGAACCAGATAAAACCATTAGTTATAAAGTAAGAGCCATGGCTCTTTCGATTTGCACAACAGTGATTAACACTCTGCTAAATAAGAACAAAAGAGGAAAATAATTAACTAAACCAAGGAAGAGATACAAACCGGTGGGTTGCCTCCCACCAAGCTGCCCGGAGTTAAAGTCTCTGGCTAGACTTTACAGATAGGGTCAAGGAGGGCCGCCACAGCAGCTAGCAATAGCTTTCTTTAGTCTGAAATACCATTGCGGGTGTGGCTTCTTGGATGCTTTGGGAGGCGGTGCTGCAATACAGATAGAAGAGATAGAAGTTATGGAATTGGAGCTTTCAATCAAGGATATACCTGGTGCTGGAGGCTGAGAAAAGGTATCGCCTAGGTACTTCTTTAGTCGAGCACCATTTACTTTGAATACTTCTCCTGTCTTATTCTCTAGCTCATAAGCACCATAAGTAGTGATCCCCACAACTTTGAATGGACCTGCCCAATGTGATTTCAACTTACCAGGAAAGAGGCGCAGCCTGGAATTATAGAGCAACACTAGATCCCCTACTTTGAATTCTCTCTTATGGATCATCTGATCATGGATTCTCTTTGTGCGCTCCTTATAAATTCTGGAACTGTCATATGCTTGCTCTCTGAGTTCCTCTAGTTCAGATAGTTGAAATTTTCTTTTCTCTCCAGCAGTGTGCATATCAAAATTCAGGGCTTTCAATGCCCAGTAAGCTTTGTGCTCTAATTCGACTGGAAGATGGCAAGCTTTTCCATACACAAGTTTAAAAGGAGACATACCTATAGGAGTCTTGAAAGTAGTCCTGTATGCCCACAAAGCATCATCTAGTTTAACTGACCAATCCTTCCTTGATGCATTTACAGTCTTCTGTAGGATCCATTTCAGCTCACGATTAGTCACTTCTGCCAGACCGTTAGTTTGAGGGTGGTAAGGTAGTGCCACCTTGTGAGTCACCCCATATTTACTCATTAAGGAGTCGAATGCTCGGTTGCAGAAGTGAGAGCCACCATCACTGATAATTGCCCTGGGCACCCCGAATCTGGTGAATATGTGTTTCTTCAGGAATTTTACCACTGTCTTGGAGTCAGCATTGTGGCATGGAATAGCTTCTACCCACTTGGAGACATAATCCACAGCTACTAGGATATACTGGTTTCCATGAGATGAAGGAAAAGGGCCTGTGAAATCAATGCCCCAGACATCAAAAAGTTCTACCTCAAGAATATCTTTCTGAGGCATCTCATGCTTTCTGGAGATGTTTCCCATCCTCTGACAGGGGTCACAATGGGAACAGAAATGGTGGACATCTTTATGTAGAGTAGGCCAGTAGAATCCACACTTCAATATCTTTGCAGTTGTTCTTGTATAACCATGATGGCCACCTGCTTCTTTAGCATGACAGAATTCGATTACACTCTGGATCTCCTTATCTGGAAGACATCGCCTCATCAAGCCATCAGCACAGATCCTAAACAGATATGGATCCTCCCAGATATAATGGCGGGTTTCTGACAAGAATTTCTTCCTCTGGTTATAGCTGTAGTCATGCGGAATTAAACCAGTAGCAAGATAATTAACTAAGTCAGCATACCATGGTTCATCTACTTTTCCAATTTTGAACACCGTCTCATCAGGGAAGAATTCGTTGATCGGGATTCCATCATCAGGGATATCAAGTCTGGATAGGTGATCAGCAACTTCGTTCAGCTTCCCCTTTTTATCCACAACTTCTAAATTAAATTCTTGGAGAAGTAAGATCCACCTCAGAAGTCTTGGTTTCGATTCATTCTTCTGAAAAGATATTTGAGGGCTGAATGATCGGTGTGGACTATCACCTTGCTTCCAAGCAGATATGGTCGAAACTTGTCCAAAGCAAACACCACAGCTAGCAACTCCTTCTCTGTAGTAGTATAATTTTTCTGTGCGTCAATTAAGGTTTTGCTAGCATAAGTGATTACCCTCAGCATCTTATCTTTCTTCTGACATAGTGCAGCGCCCACAGCATAGTCGCTTGCATCCGTCATGATCTCAAACGGTTCAGACCAATCTGGTGGGACCACAATTGGTGCTGAGCAGAGCTTCTCTTTGATAGTCTGAAATGCTGTCAAGCACTCCTCTGTGAACTGAAACTTGTCCTTTTGTAGCAGATCTGACAGGGGTTTAGCAATTTTTGAGAAGTCCTGTATAAACCTCCTGTAAAACCCTGCATGACCAAGGAAAGATCTTACATCTTTAACTGAAGTTGGTGGGGGCAGTTTTTCTATTACCTCTATCTTGGCCTTGTCCACCTGGAGGCCTTCTCTTGACACCTTATGCCCAAGCACAATTCCTTCTTGTACCATGAAATGGCACTTCTCCTAATTCAGCACTAAGTTCGTGTCTTCACAGCGAGCCAAGATCTGGTCTAATTGCTCCAGACAAACATCGAAGCTTTGTCCATAGACAGAGAAGTCATCCATGAAAACTTCGATACTTTTCTCAATAAACTCATTAAAGATCGACATCATACATCGCTGAAATGTGGCTGGAGCATTGCAGAGACCAAAGGGCATCCTCCTGTATGCAAAAGTACCATAAGGACAGGTGAAGGTAGTCTTCTCCTGATCTTCTGGCGCAATGGGAATCTGGAAATAACCACTGTACCCATCAAGGAAGCAGTAGAACTCCTTCCCAGCTAACCGCTCCAACATTTGATCAATAAACGGTAGTGGGAAATGGTCCTTCCTTGTGGCCTCATTCAAGCGCCGGTAATCGATGCACATCCTCCAACCTGTGGTTTGTCTCTGAGGTACCAATTCACCTTTCTCATTGGGCACTGCAACTATCCCCCCTTTCTTTGGAACAACCTGGACTGGAGACACCCACTGGCTGTCAGAAATAGGGTAGATAATACCTGCATCAAGAAGCTTTAGTACTTTGGTCTTGACCACCTCCTTTAGATTTGGATTCAACCTTCTCTGGGGTTGCCTCACTGCCTTGTAATTTCTTCCATATGAATAGGGCCCTCATTGCCAGTAGGGTCAGAGAGAGAGAGCATAGGAACGGGTGTGATTGGGCAGAAACCCGGATTGATCCCCTTGATGTCAGCAACTGTCCACCCATGGCACTTTTATGTTTCTTTAGCACCTCCAGAAGTCTAGATTCCTGCAAAATAGACAAAGATGCAGAGATAATAACAGGCAGGGTGTTACCCTCTGCCAAGAAAACATATTTGAGATGGGAAGGGAGAGATTTAAGTTCCAAGGTAGGAGGCTTCTCTATTGAAGGTATGGGTCTTTGGATGGATCGTTCCAACTTTTCTACAGGAGGAGAGGAGGAACGAAAGTATGCTTCCCTTGATTAGCTGCTGGACGACCGAGGCCATCTCAAAGCTGTCTTTGTCATCCTCAATGGATCGACTTATTACCTGCTCTAAAGTATCAGAAAACTTAAACAAAGAATTAAAAGAATCAATACTCCTATAGGTGTAGTCATCATCAAGATCATAAGAATTATCAATTAAATCAGCAGAGAAAACAGCTTGAGAAGAAGTGTTTTTCTGCATCATCTTATTTATATCAAAGCTTAATTCTTCATCATGAAATCTCAAGGTAATCTTCCCCTTGTCAACATCAATAACAGTCTTTGCAGTTCTGAGGAAAGGTCTACCTAGAATCAGAGGTACCTCAACATCTTCATCCATGTCAAGGATAACAAAGTCAGCGGGGAAGAAAAACTTACCCACACTAACAACTACATTTTCAACCATACCTTGGTGTGATCGATGATCTATCAGCTAACTGGAGTCTGAAATGAATGGGAACGAGCTCACCTGCATGAAGCTTTTTAAACATGGTGTATGGCATCAGGTTGATGCTCGCTCCTAGATCGCAGAGACCGTATCCGCAATCCATGTCTCCAATTGAACAGGGAATGATGGGCTGACCAGGATCACCACGCTTTGGAGGCAGCATCTGTCGGAGAGCTGCTGAACAAGTTTCGGTCAGCTGGATGGTGTCCTTCTCTTTATATTTCCTCTTATTCGAAATCAGATCCTTCACAAATTTAGCATAATTTGGCATCTGCTTAATCGCATCAATAAGAGGGATATTGATAGTCAGCTTTCTAAAAACATCTAAAAATCTTCCGAATTGCTCATCGAGCTCTCGCTCTTTGAGACGGTTTGGAAATGGAAGTTCTTTTGCAGATATTTTTCCCTTTTTATTTTTAACAGCAGTAGAAAAAGAGGGAGAAGGAATAGGAGCCTGGGTCTCCTCAGAAACTACCTCAGGAGGGGCAGGATGCCCTGATGGTGCACCGGCAGTATTGGAAAGAGGTTCGGTCTCTTCATCAGTATGGCTCCCTGTCACTTTGTCTTTGTTTAAGTTCCTCCCACTTCTCAGGGCAACTGTTGCTGCTTCTTCAGAATCCTCACAGTCTTCGTCTGAGACCGTCACTGCCTTCAACTGCTCCTTTGGATTGGTTTCTGGTTGGGAAGGCAATGATCCAGATGGTCTCTACTGTAAGAGGAATTGAGTCAACTGACTCATTGTTCCTTGCATCTCCACCGTGGCATTCTCTAACTTCTGGTTGATTACCATTTGCTTTTCCTGAGAAGCCATCAGTTTATCCACCATCTCCCTCAGATTGGCGTTGTTTGAGCTCAATGATGGTTGCTGCGTTTGAGGCTGTTGTGGCCGGAATTGATTATATTGAGGCCTAACAAAGCCAGGTGGTCCCCCTTGGTTCGTCCTCTGAGGTTGCATTTGATGTGAATTCAGTGCATTGTTCGGATTTCCATACCTCAGATTTTGGTGCTGATTCTGCACCCAGGGTTGCCTGTTGTTGAACTGGCCTATTACATTGGCCTCCTCGGTTTGCCTCATCTCGGCTACTTGTGGGCAGTCCTCATAGTCGTGTGCATCCCCACATTGAGAGCAGCAAGCTTCGTTCGTAGAGATTTTCTTGGCGGATTGCCTGGTGGTTGGCCCCATGGTGAGCTGTTCGAGCATCTTCGCCATGCTTCCCATCGTGGTTCTCAATTGTGCTTGCTCGGAGGCTAGTTGTTCCATCATTGGGTCTGGAGTTCTGGAAGAACTCTGACCTATTGAGAATACTCGTCCTCCACTGCTGCTCCATTGGCGAAGCTCCTCACAGTAGGACTCCATAGATGCCATGAAATCCTCCCCACTCTTTGCTAGCAGGTTTCCTCCCAGAGCGGATCTTATCTCGCCTCTGTTTTCGTCTTTTAACCCCTGGAAGAATCCCTGAGCTAATGAGGTGATGTCCTGACCATGGTGAGGGCACTGGCGGAGTAACTCTTTGAATCGGTCCCACGCCTCACAGACTATCTCACTACCCTTCTATCTGAATGCCATCAGGTCGGCAATCATTTGTCGTGTCCGGGAGATGGGAATGTACTTTTCGTAGAATTTGTCCATCATCTGCTCCCAGGTGGTAATGATGCCTGGTGGTAGTCTGTGGAACCATTTCGAGGCTTCCCCTGATAAGCTGTGCTGGAACAGGCTTAATCTGGCGTACTCCTCCAATCTTTGAGATAAGCCAAGAGAGTCCAAATGCACCAGAAAGCGATGTACATGGTCTAATGCATCCGATGGGTCTGCACCTGAAAAAGTGTCTGCAGGGTGATTTCTAACAGCATTGGATTGGTGAGAAGGTTTTACCTTTTGCCAATCGGCTATAAGTTCTGCAGTTATATTGGGTAGAACCACTGGCCCTCGTCTTGGTGTGGCTGGTGGTCTGTTTATCCTTCCCATCGTATATTGGGCCACTGCACCTGCTCCAATTTGGTCATGATTTCCTGCCATATTGAAGTCAAGCTGCCTTCTTGTTCTCAAAGCTTGGAGGTAGACTCTCTCAATTTCAGGATCGAAGTCTGTATCCGGAGGACCAGTTGAACGCGTTCTGCGCATCCACTAGGTGCTTATAATCAGCCCGAGAAAAAGGAAAAAAATTAGTGAGTTTTAAAGTAATGAAAAAAATTATATAAAATGGCACACAAAATAAATTAAAATCAAATATATTACAAAACAAACAATCAGAAACAATGTGTTGCAATAAAGTAACGAATTAACCAAGGCTAGGGACTAGACAAAAGTCAAGTCCCCGGCAACGGCGCCATTTTGCAAACGATGTATTTGGTATATTAAAAACCTAGAAATAATCCTAGAATTCAATAGTTCAATAGATCGTCAGGTTGCAAAAATCCCGGTCGAAATAGTATAGTAATTCAATGAAGCGACCAGGGTGTCAATCCACGGGACTTGATAAGTAAGTCTAGCCTTAGGTAATGGTTAACTCAAAAAGGGGGTTTTGTTTTGGTTTTGGGTTTCACAAATAGATAACAAGAAAGTAAATAGCAGATAAATTAAAGTGATAGTTTTGGGAGTGTGAACGGTACTCTAGGTTCAGGGAGTTGTTTCACTAGCTAGGTTCTGCATATTCTACTGCTTAAGTGGAGCCTTGGATCGGCTTGTAATTCTCAATTATCTATTCTGTATTAAGTCTTAATTCCAGATAGCTCATCTAGACAGGGCATGTAGTTCTAGTCTAGACCTAGCAAGTATATCTAGATGGTTTTATTGCACAGAATTACTAGTCTGGTTTTAATCCGGACTAAAGCTCCTAGTGACTAAAGTAATCTATCCGATTGCAATTATCACAGGTAACAGGTTAATAGGACCGTCAATGCTAATCACCTTATCTGATCATAACATGATTCGAGGGCTTATAATAAATTCATGACGTTTATTAAAAGCACTTAAAAAGCATTAACCTGAACAATCCAAATTGTCTCAACAAGCAGCGAAATAATGCAGAGTTTAACTAATTACAACATCCCTTCCCCTAGAGTAAATCCTCTTAGCTAGACATAGCGATTATAATAATAAATGAGAGAGAGTTAGAAGAAATCATCTGTTACGAAGATCTTCTTGCTCGCTCCGTCCTTTGTCCTTGCGTTGTGCTGGCTTGAAGGTTGGTCTTGGTGATAATGGAGTGAACTGGGTGAAATGGGGTGAAAGTGGAATTTTTGGCGATTTTTGTGAGGTGTCCGGCTGAAGAGGGTCGGACACAGGGTAGGACGTGAGATGTCCGGATCTGTCTGGGTCGGACGCGATCCGGACGTGGGTGGAATGAGCGTGTCCGGATCCGGACAAGGGTCGGACACGGTTAAAATGTCGCGAAATGGATACGGGATGTGAGCGGAGGTTTACGAAGGTATGTTTGTGAGATAGCAGATGAATTCGTGAGTGAATCGTGAGTGAGCTATGCAGGTTTATGGAGGAGATAGAAGAATGGAGATGGAGCGTATGGTGAGTGAGAGGATTAGAGAGGAGAGGAGACTGTGAAGTCAGGTACGATTTGGAATGAAGGTAGGAGATGGTATATATAGGGTTAGAGAGGAAGCACAGATTAGTGGGAGTTTGGTATAGTTGGTGAGAAATAATTTGATTGAGCTTGGAGCCTTCTCCATTAATGCGCCGCTCCCCTGTTTACAGGCCGACTGTCTGTTAATGCGCTGCTCGATAATTAGCCGAAAGGCTAATTATCAGTGCGTGCATTTTTATTTTTCAATTATGTGTGACGTCCGGATCGTGTCCGGATCCGGACGTGACACAGAGTTTTAGATCTGGAATGCGAACTCTCGGATCTGGAATTTTAGTCACGTCCGGCTCTTGTCCGGCCAAACAGATCCGGACAAGAGACGTCCGGCTTTGTGTCCGGCCAAACTGATCCGGACAAGACCAATTTTTGTCTCTTCTCCTGATTTGTTCCTCGTTTGTTGTGTTGTACTCCTTATGATGTATAATCTTTATTTCCTGGGTTTTTCCTGCATTTAACATATATAACACATCAATTCTTATCAAAACATCAATCTTAGGAAAATCACATAATAAGTGGGAAACATTGCCTGAATCGTTACAAATTATAAGGTATTTAAACCCTAAAAGGCCTATATGTTTCACACTTATCAGGAAATGAAGAAGAGAGGAGAGATGTAGGCTATTAAAGGATATTTTGCTTTATAAAAGCAAATAGTAACTTTTCTTATTTCTATCTTCTTTTCTTAAGTTGGATGACTCATGTGGTGACTCACCACTCTCAAAAATAGGCCCCCTTGTTAAGTAAGGGTATTTTTGGCCTTTGTTGACCAATTAAATAAACCAAGTTGACTAAGGACTAAACTAGGCACTATTTGGTTACTATTCACAAATTAGTGCACAAATTTGTGAAATTTTTGGTTTCCCATTGATTTAGGCTTCCTAATATGATAATAATTAGTACAAATGTTGATTAAGGTGTAATCATGGGCATTTAGCCACTCAAAACTCATTTCTAAGACAATTTCTCAAAAAGGTGCTTTAAGGAGTCTTAAAGCACATTTTGTGTTTAAGCTTATTTTTGAGCTTAGTTTTCTTTGGTAATTGATTTAACATGTCCATTAGCATGTTAATAAGGTCTTATAATGAAATTTGGGTGCTAATCAAAGTCACTCCAAGCTTAGAGCACATTTTTGCCTAAATTGTCCTTAAGGCGTTTTCTTGTGTTTTCCTTTGTTTAAATTGTCTACCAATCTTTCTAAGGCATATTTTAGCCTTATTACATCATAAATTGATGTTTACTTAGCATACTTAGGTTTGAGGTATTTCACGCCTTTAGTATTTTATTTCCGCTATAAATATGTTAAATAGGGGCTTACACACTCGGGCCGGAATGATTTAGGATTGTGGCTCTTGGGCCGAAATGATTTGGGATTGAAGTAAGGCATATGGGCCAGAGGGACTTCTTGACTAGAATGGATGTGTGGGTCTGAATGCCCTTAATCTGGTAGTGATACATACATGCTGAAGGAAGCCACATCAACTGTGAATGGGCCACTGGGCCGAGAGAGAAACTTTGAAGTCTAAGGTTTCTTTGATGTTTTTGTTGGGCCTTGAGGCCAGAAACTAGAATGAATGAGTTGCACAAGCTATCTGGGATTCGAATGGGCCAAAACCTAAAGTTTTCAATGAAAGGCTATTGATTTTCAAGTCTTGGGGACTACTTCGAGTTTGGGTGGATTTCTTTTTTTCGTGGGCCTAGAACTAAATGGATAATTCAAATTGGGCCGAAAGAGAAACCACCTAGATTTAAGGTTTTGGGCCAAAGCCCGAACAAACAATTCACTCATTCAAATCAAACAGGGCCTTTGGGCCGCAAATAAATAGGGCTGCCAATTCGGGTTGGGCTAGGCTGATATAGGAGAAGTTCCTATCAATCTCTAGGCTAAGTAGTAGGCCAATCATACAAGCAAACAAGACCCACACAAATTCAACATATCCTCACTAGACGCTTAAATCAAACTGGGTATGGGTCGATCCGGAGAGGTGCTTGGGGCATGGGCCTAGGTCACCACAAAGGAATAAGGCTTGCACGCTATTCTCTTTGGGCTTCCCTACTTTTTTCACATCACCTGAAGGTGTGCGTCTATGGTCGGGTCTTTGAATGACCAAACAAGGTTAGGTAAGGATACTGCCAGGAAAATGCTTGGGGCTAAAGCCCAGGTATTAAGGGGGTGTGGTTAGATGACACCCTCCTCTTTTCCCCCACTTATTCACATCACCTAAAAGGTGTGAGTCTGACAGGGGACCCTCAAACGGGTACCGGGGTGAAATCGGTTTGCGTGGACCCTCACTCTCATATGATGCAAAGGTGTAGAAATTTAAGGTGTGCACGAAAGTAAACAAGCAAAGTAGTAAAGCCATAAATAAACATTTTCGAGTTAAGCCCTCTTTCTTAAATTAAACAAGTTAATATTAAGAAGTTGTCCCCAGCAGAGTCGCCAGTCTGTGAGCCTCGATTTTTAAACCCTATCCTATGTTGATTAAAGTTGATTAGGATCTACGCGGGTTTTAGGTCCACTTATAACCTAAGGTTAATAACTATGTCATATAACAATAATTATTAAAATCTAAGCTAGCTCACTGGAACCTATTATGAGTCGCCACCTAATTTTTACCTAGATCAAATTAGGAAAGGAGAGTTCGGGTTCGGGGACTAGGTATACAACTTATTTAGGGTTCAAATTACTTTCATTACCCCTCCTAGGCCGTTTTTCCTCTACTTAGTTTATTTACGGCTTACTACGAAGTTGTTTTTAACCTAGGTGTGCGCTTCTGTTTTTTTTATTTTTTAACGCTTTTTGACAGAAAATTAAAGTGAAATCTAAAAATACCTAAACTAGGGTTTCGGAGGCAGAATTAGGTCAAATTTTAATTTTGTCCGTGGCCACGGACCCAATGTCCGAGACCACGGACCCCCATTGAATTAAATGATTACGAAAATAGAACCAAAATAAAAACGCAAACTTAAAAAGTCCGGGGCCACGGACAGGGTGTCCGTGGGCCTGGACATGTGTTGCCAGAAACCCTAAAATTTGAAAAATTGAAAAATATGAAATCCCGCCACCGTCCGTGGGTGTCCGTGGTCACGGACAACCCGTCCATGGTCCCGGACCATGCGTCCGAGGTCACGGACCACCCACGGACAGTGCGTTTTTGATGGTTCTCGACGGTGTTTTGAGCTCAAATTTATGGGTGTGTAGCCTGAAAGATGTACAAGATGTTAGTGCATAAAAGTCTTCAATTTAAAATTGAATTCAATGCGAAACTTAACGAACAAGTAATTGGATAGAAGCTTAAACAAACAACAATACAGAAGCCGAAAAGGGTTGGTTTGAGCCCAAAATTTAATAGAAGACCAATGAGGTCGTAGTGAATCAAAAGAAGGAGGCCCCAACCTGTTTTACCTTCTGTGTCAATGAGATTCTTCTTGTCGGGAATCTTTCGATGCCCTGTTGAAGCCGTTTCTGAATTGGATTCGAACTGAGCTTCTGACCTTTAAGAATTGGTGATGTTCTTCACGTTTTGGTGGTGGTTTGAAGGTGTTTTGATGATTGTGGATGTGATGAGAATTGAAAAACGTGTTTCGGTGTTGATTTTGGTGAGATTTCGGTGTTGTTTTGGTGCTTGAAGGTGCAAAAACGTGGGAGGCTGGCTATGGAGAAGAGTTTTGACTGCCTAGGGTTCTAAGAGCTTGAGAGATTCTCATTTTATCAAAAGATCTATCCCTTTATATAGACTTTCTTAAAGATAAAGAAAATCTAGTAAAAGTAAGATTTTTTGGCATTTTCATTAAATGACTTCCCAAATGAATTTTGCTATGAAATTTTAACCACGTGTCAAGGATGGCAATTATGATTTTTATGAAGTGGAATCGAATTTTTTAAATGTTGGAATATTTTTAAATTCAATTTCTCGTCAAGTTCAATCAGAAATTGCTAGAAAATTATTGGAAATTCGAAAAATCAAAATTCCAATGCCATTATGCTTAAAATGTCATCCTCTATCATGAGTTAAAATTTCAAAACATTTCAAGCTGATTTGGGTATCTTTTGGAGGACAGAGAAAGCCTATAGGAGGTCTCGGGAGCCTTAAAAATTACGAAAAATGCCCCTGGAGATGACTAAGCTGTCCCTAGTACTCTGAAATGTGCCGATCAAACTGGGAACCCTCGTTACTTGACCAAACTAGTCTATTAGTAGAGACTCTCTTCCAGGGGTTAAAATTTTGGGTATAACAGATAGTACTTAACGGATAATATATATCAGATGCTAAAGTTTATATATAAAAAAAGGTAAAATTCAACTCGTGAAAAAAATGAAAAAAAAAAAAAGAATGCTCAACCGTGAAATACCAACTGAAGTACGAGAAGCTGAGAACACAAGAAATAAAATAAATAAACTAAAATAAAATATAAACAAAAGTAAGAAAAAAAATAAAATAACTAAAATCTCAATTAAAATAAATTAAATTATCAATTAACCGTGTCAGAGGTCCCCGGCAACGGCGCCAAAAACTTGTTAGTAGAAATATGTTACTATCTCTACCTAGGCAGTGTACATATCGTTTTGCGGAATAGTGAATTGAGTGAGGTTGTCGATCTTAGGGACCTCGTTCAATTAATTGACAATTTATTTACTAACCGAGAAAACTAAACTAAGAAAACAGGAAACGTCACTTTTTCAGGTTTTACTTAATTTAATAAAAAGAATGACTAAACAAAGTAACATAAAATAATGAAACAGTAAAAAGATAAAAATAAACTAAATAAAGATTGAATCTAAAAAAGCACCCCAGATTGTTTTGCAAACCTTCACTTTATTAATCTATCAATAAACTCTTCCCTAATTCTACAATAAACTCAGGAATTATAAATAGTTCGTTGACCGGTCCCTGTACAACGAACCCTACTAACTGAAATAACAAGCCGCAAACCATGCCAAGTTATCAAGTTAATAGCATTAAACACAATTCCTATTGGAGACAGATTAACTTACAGACAAACCATGCTTCTAGTCGTTAATCCGGTTTAACTTCCTATGTCTTGTTAACTAATCTCAGCGCCGCATTTTGATTAGAAAACTACAAATATTGCTTTAATAATTAGCTAGAAAATTAAAGTGTATGAAGAACGGGAATTAAACTACTGCAATTATAATCAGAGAATAGATTACAAAATAAACATAAAGATTCAGTTTGCTACCCCAACCCGGGGAGCTAAATTAACTACTCAAACATAATTATAAAAATAACAAACACAACAAAAATAATATGTGGAAGTGGTGGTAGACAATGGTGTGGTCTGGTGAGTGATGGTGTGCGCGTGGAAAAGTGAACGGATGGAGGTGAACGTGGTGGAAGTGATGATTGTGGATGATGGTGTTACGGTGAATGGTGGTGCTGGACGATATGATGATGATCATGACTTGAAGTGTTGGAAACGTGTGAAAGGAATTGATGGAAAAGAGGCGTAAGCCCCTCCGGGCGTGGGATGTATTCAATATGGCTCTGGAAGGGTGAATATATAGCAGTTGCGGTGTTTATTAGTTGATAAAATATTGGAAAATTTCACCAAATACCACCGAGTTTTTGCTTAATTCATGATATATCACTATATTTTTAAAATTACACAAGATAACACTTAGTTTTTACTTATTTCATCAGATAACACTCTGTCTCATATTTTGTTTAATTTTCCATCAATATTCCAGGAAAATGACTAAACTACCCCTGTTTTTAATTAACAACTTGAAAGAAATTTGTCATACTGATAAATTTCATAAGACACCACTTTTATTTAATTATTTATATGAGTACTTTAGTCTTTTTTCTGGGGATATTAATGGAACATTTAACAAAATATGAGACAGATCTGGCTGCGTTCGGTATGGTTGTTTTGTGGTTGTTTTGGTCTGGCTGTTTTGTGGTAGTTTTATATGTGGCAGTATATTATTGGAGTAGAATGTAGGACCCGCGTGGGACCCACGTGGGGACCACAGTCAAAAATGCCAACTTTATGCGTTGTCCGAACGCAGTTATCTGGTGAAATAAGTAAAAATTTAGTGTTATCCTATGTAATTTTAAAAACACAGTGGTATATCGTGAATTAAGCAAAAACGCAGTGAAAATTCCCTTTTAAATATTAATTAACATTATTTTGGAAAAAAATTTGTCCCCTTACAAAAATTTCCTAGGTTGGCCCCTACCTACACCACACTTCCTCACTGCTCACCTAACTCCTGGGGTTGCACTGACGTGGTGGGGCGATGGGTTGGTGAGTTGAGGTAGAGCACTTGCCGTCCGAGCTGCGGGAGTACTTGATAAAATGGTGGGTTGGTGGTTAACGGAAGCGCTTCTACAAAACCCGCGTCTTCTTCCTTTCACCGTCCCAATCTTCAAGGTACTTCGATTTCTGGACTCCAAATTTCAACACCAAAGCTCAATTAGTCAAACATAAATTCCGAACCAAATTAGAGGAACAGAGATCGATGGGGGTTTATGGAGTTGCAGTTGAATCAATTCATGCTTATACAGGCTTGTCAGTCGTAGAGTTTCTCTCAATTGTAACTCTTATGATCGTAGCATACAAGATCGTCTGCGGAATGTTCGTTTCCGAGGATGATTTCAAGCCAAAGAGCGCCCAGAAAATCGAGCCGATGCATTTGGGGGATAGTGTCACGAAGGAGGAACTCATTAAATACAATGGCTCCGATCCGAAGAAACCGTTATTAATGGCCATCCGAGGCCAAATTTACGATGTCTCCTCCTCGAGGTTTGGATTTTTTTTTTCTCTTACTTCGTGATTCTTTTTTTGGTTAATTTTGGATGGAAGTTCAGAATTCGGAAACTGGAGATGTCTAATCCAGGTTATATGTAAGCTTAATTCACCGCTCAGTCGTGTTTCTGTAGGTTTAGTGTGACCGCGTGTGTGTGTTTCTGAATGATGCTGATGGATTGGTGAATGGCTGATAATGATTTCCATTAGCCTTCTTAGAAACCGATTATACGACAGGATTCTGTCTTCACTTTTTCCCTACGGTACCTAGACCGTCGTTGATGATCGAACTCTTTTCTCTTGAGTCTGCAGCTCTAGGCAGAGTGGGCTTGAGAAACACTTTCAATACTTGAATAAGGTTGTGATGATGAAGGAGCCAGCCAAATGTATGATTCTTTACTTCTTGTGTTAGATGGTGATTTGCAAAAGAGACTGATTCACCAAATTTACATAGATAAGGCAGATGAAAGTCAGTTGAGTTGAAATATATGCCAATAGTTGATATCTTTCTTGTCATATATTCTTGTCTGGTGAGATTATCATCTGTTGCAACTCTTTTGGCACAACATCGATATCTATATAGCTCATCTAATGATTGAAAGGTTGCCCTCCCTCGCTGCAGAATGTTTTATGGTCCTGGAAGTCCCTACCACATGTTTGTCGGGAAGGATGCTAGCCGTGCTTTGGCACTTCTATCCTTCAAACCTGATGATATCACAGGCAATATTGAAGGCCTCAGCGAGGAGGAGCTTGCAGTTCTGTTGGACTGGGAAATAAGATTCATTGAAAAGTACCCTAGAGTTGGACAGCTTGTTGGTGCAGGGAAAAGACTAGATTTGGAGCTGACTGGAACTGCAACTTCTTCTGAAGAGCCTTGGCGCCTAGCAGAGGAAAGTAAGAAAGTCATTTAGGTGACATGGTGCCAATTGGAGCTGTTCTTGAAGCGGGAATGCTAGGATGGGAGGTTGTGGCAACATTCAATCCAGACCAGGGAAACACCCCGTGTTATGGCTCCGTAAGTCTTGTGGAATTGGGTTGGCTGATGCTAGGAATGTAAACCAATTTTAACGGAAGGTGCTAGTTGTTAGTTCTAATCCATCAGTCTTTTGTCTTGTTCAGTGTACATGATAATTTTAGAATACCAATGAACCTCTATACTCTTAGATACCAAAGCTTGAAACCTTCTCGCTTTTTCTTGTTTAGTTCTTTCTATAGCTGATATTGTTCTGGAATTTCTCTTCTATCCCATTTATTATAGCACGGTGAGCTCCTAATAATTGTTTCGCTGACGCGGTTCTTACTTAGTGAGCGCGGCTGGTGTGCTGTGGCAGCACGTGCGGCTAATAAAACGCAGCGTTTAAGCAGCCGTATAGGTGAAAATAAACCTTATCCTTGTTATTCCCTCTAAATTTTTTTTGATAATTTTGGTTTAGAGCCGTATTATTAAAAATATTTGGATGGGTTGGCGATGGGCCTCATTAAAACCTCCCTAAGTAAAACCCGATGAGAAAAAACTTAGGAAGGAAAAAGAGTACCCCCACATCCGAAGTACAACGATGGTTTTACAAGCGGGAAATAAAACAAGCATAGTCCATTTTACACATAATCCTTTAGATGAAATGACTTTTGTGAACTATCTTCATTGCATGACCAACTGCAGTTACAAATCAGTTCTTCAACTTTGACTTGCTATCCAGAAGATTTCACCAAATCCTCTCATTATCAAGTTGAGTCTCACCTACTTGCAACTTCTTAATTTGGGATTCTAAGTGTAAATATTTCATTAATTTCGGAATCCTGAAATGAGCGCCATATGAAAGACTGGGAAGGATCTAAGAGTGAGTTGGTGAACTAGACTTGGAAGTCTGACGGTTTGTGTAACACCCCCGTTAAAACACCCTTAATACAATTTTAAATAACGCGAATCGTAGCAATAATAAAAGACGTCGCAGCGGAAAATAAATCAAACCATTATTCCCGGGTGTTACACGCTATTATCCGCCCATGCGATTAACGAAGTGTCCACTTCCACAACCAAACCATTAATACAATACTAACCACAATGATGATAGAAAATACAACATTAATCCATGGTTTACAACATTCTAATCCCAAAATGACTAGTGAGCATTCTACCTAACAATACCTAGTGTCCAAAAGCGGAATGGCAAATCCTATGGTATAATTGAGAGGTATACCACTAACTACTCCCAAAATCCCGCGCTCTTGTGACGGTCTTCCAACAGCTACGAACATGTAATGTGTGGCCGTATAGGCTTAGCAAAACACTGAGTATGCTAATAATGTGATCCTAGACCCTTTAGGTCACTTAGGTCGATTAGTCATCTTACTTAGCATATGGTTCGTTTCATGCTGGTCCATTTACATGTTTCATAAATAACTGTAAATGCGGAAATAAACATACAGCAAGCCACTCAATTATTCACATAACAATTCATAATAGTCATGTCATTTTGCAATCAAATCATCCACTTTAATCCTAATAAGGATAACAAGATAACTGAAACAGAAATCGTTTCTCTTGGTTAGTGTCCATCATTCGAAGTCCCGCTTCTATCAATCCTCACATAGTCATACGGGTGTCAAAGTTAAGAACAATTCCCCGTTTAACCCCACACTTTTATAATTGGACAGTAGTCCTATGCCATACTACCAGTGGATAGATGGACTTGCTCAGTCTACATAGTAGACGTCCCTGCGGCTGAAGCCATGGTGCCAACGGTAGCACACTCCGACTAACGATCGTATGCAGCTCATTAGATTCCCAAAGCGAAAGGTACTCCATCGGAGTTCCTCTTTAGTGATCACTCTATGCAACCTACTGGTACGAAAGCCGCCCAGAATTTACTAACCATACTTTTCATTAAATCATAACACTCATTTGTTGAGTATTTTAATTAATCTCCTCGGTTATAGGAGAACATATTTATTTGGTGCCTTCCAGGACTTACACATATACCTAGAAGTCGTCTAGGTGATGTTCCAGTTCGAGTCATCGCTCAAGAGACAGTTAATACCGAGTCTCTAATCTAAGTATCTCACTTAGTGTTAGTGTTTTAGGAGTAATTTACACTCTTAGGTTAGCACTCTGAGTTCCTCCTAATTGTTCACACACAAGTTAAGTGATAATGGGTATCACTTTGTCTGATCGACGTTCGCGCACAATTAATAAACGCTTTGATGGTCGAATCACATAAACCCATACACAATACATGCATACCATGATTATTCTTAACATTTAAACACACAATATGTCTGACCCAAGGAAACCCTTAGGATGTTCAGACCACACATTCACATACCATTCACCGTTGAACAATGCTAGTGTGATGTATCACGCTTATCCTCTATCTCTTTCGAAGCTCGTACCTCGCAACCCGTATCTCTGGAGTGTATAACTCTAATATCAGTGTCCTTGTTTCAAGTCTATTTAATCATCCCAGAATAAGTTATAATCCTTACCCAGTAGTAAACCCCTTAACCGGTTATTTGTTTGACTCGAGTTTTTCATTTAATCTCGGGATTTAGATTTGATTATACTCTATGGTTTATAAACGCATAATATTTAATATCGTAATAATATTTATTACTTAGGGATTTAAATCCTATTAACCCATGTTATTTATCAAGGTTATTTCGCTTTTGTACATTTATATACACACATATATATACTGATATATAATATAGTTTATTACTATATTTTATTTGACCAAGTTATATTTCAACTTTTAATTACATATTATTTTATATATTGGTCAACTTAACCACTTGGTCACCTTTGTTGATTTGGTCAGTTTAGTTTGACTTGGTCAATGTTCCTAGTCAATGTTTCATTATATTCAATATTTATTTTTCAACTCTTACTACATTATATTATAGCACTAATAATTATATTTCCACCTCATAAATCTTCCCACATTAATCTTATATGATTAATCAATCATATTACATTTTCCACCTTATGTTATAGATTCATGTTGTGTGAATTATAAAGTTTTCCATAATGAATTAGTTCATTATTGAGTAAATTACTCAGAACCCCCTTCAGGAATGGGTATACAGTTTACCCCTTTGTGTTTATCATAATTATTGGTAACCACCTTGAGGTTACGGTATCTCTGACTATGAGCCCCTAAACTATAATTTTGTTATCAAAACGTTAACTACATGTTGACCCATCAACTTAATCACATTATTAATGCGAGTCTGGACAACAAAACTACTTAATCAACATCGTTTAACTCTCCCTCATCCCAGTTCAGATGCATTTTTGAAGTAGGGTAGACGTTTTTCGGGCAATAAGAATGCTGATTAAGTAGTGTTCTTTGTCCAGCATGTCATTAATAATGTGAATAAGTTGATGGGTCATCACGTGGTTAACGTTTTGATAATAAAGTTATAGTTCGAGGGTTCATAGTCAAAATATTGTAACCTCAAGGTGGTCACCAATAATTATGATAAACACAAGGGGGTTAAATGTATTATGCTTAATCCTCAAGGGGGTTCCGAGTAATTTATTTCATGTGAAGTACACATTTATTTATTTGTGCCATTTATTCACAAATCTCTTATTAAGAATTTATCCTAATATTATACAATGTATTTTATACATTATTATGTTCCTTATATCATAAGGTTTCTAACCATATATTATACTTCCCAAATCTCTAATTTAATCACATTGTTTTATGTGATTGTTTATAAGGTATACTTATACCATATTAACTCCTTTATAACATATCCTCTTATACTTTAATATAATGTCACATTATATCATTTTGAACTTTACATTATATTCAACCTATATTTTCCATTAATTATCAAACTGGCCCAGATTTTTGGGAAACCATAGGTTTCCCCCATTAACTTTTGATTAATTACAAAACCATCCCAAACATTATATTTGTCACATTTCTAAGCTTGTTTAATTTATAACACAAAGTTTTAACAACTTATATAATTTACCCAAACAAACCCCTCTGTTCGGATTTTCACACCTTTTCCCCACAGCCTCCATTATTTACACTTTGGCCCTCTTTTATTTTATCAACTTACAATTTAATACCAAAACTTTGCATTATACATATTAATTTATTAAATTCTGAAAACTACCCAAATAATTTCCTAAAATACTACACAGCCCCTAGAACTGTTTTGTACATACATCTTTACACCTATAATTTTTGCTTAATCACATATTAACCCCAGAAGTTTTATAAATGTTACATTTTAATCTTAAAACTATATATTATACTCCTTAATTTATTTAATCTTCAAATCTAACCCAAATTCTTCAAATATTTCGAACAGACCCCTAAGGTCTTTATAATTCATTTCCAACTCCCAAACCTTCGGAATTTACACAAAAACCCCATTTCTTTTTATAAATATTATTTTTAACTTAATATTTCATTTAATTACCAAAATAATTAATCATATTATTTTAATTTGGTCAAACCTCCCATGTGGTCAATGTTTACCACCTAAAATACTCCTTTGACCCATATTTTATATAAATTACGAATTGGTCACATTTACTTCTTTAATTTACATTTAAGTACTTAAACTTCATAAAATTCGTATTTCATGTTTTTATAATTGCCAAACAGCCCCTCTCGGCTTTATTATATGTTTGGCACCCCATATTTTGTTTAATTACAATTTGACCCCATTAATGAGCCTTTTGTTCATTTAAACACTTATAAGGTTTATACTTCATTTAAATTATATTTGTAACCTTATACTTAATTTATGTAACACCTACATTCATCAATATTTTTGCTAAGTGATTATTTTCACTAAAATCACACTTTAGCACCAGATTTTTATATAATTTATATTATCACCCCAAAAGGTTAACAATTAATATTTAAAGTTTTAAATAACCATAATAGAGTGGCATAAACACATGGCCTTGAACATAATACAAACTTAATCATAAAATGACAGTAAAATGTCTCAAATACACATATTGTCCACGACTTCCTACAGTTTTTATACAACCCTTTTCAATTCATTTTTCTTTCACATTTAACTTATAAACTTGACTTTAATAAGTCATTAGCACTTAAGTTCAATAACCAAGCACTTAGCCATAACTTAATACACATTATTTGGGTTTAATTAATCCACATACACACACATGTTCTCGCCCTAGTTCAGTTTACAACATAATTAACTTTAAAGCACTTATAAGTGTTTAAGCACTTTTACATTGTTTTAATCACAAAGGATCCACACCAGCTTCACCACTCTCGGCACTAATTAAACAAAAACCCTAGATTAGGTTTTTGACCATAGATTTAAGCTTAAACCATAAGTGTAGTCCTTAGGCCTTTGGTTAAGTAGATTACCTCTTAAGGTTTGGTTTTTCTCCCTTGGAAAATGCTCATAGGCTCACGGAACTACATGGGTAAACCAACCCATTTCGGCCATCATTTTCACAATGAAAGAGCTTAAGTTAATAACTTAACAAGGTGATTAATTTGGAGAGTTTTAAGGCATGAACTTTAAGCTTAAGACAGAGTTTTACCTTGAAGATTTTGGTGGGATTTCAAGCCATATTCTTGGCCATCTAGAGGGCAAAAGATGAGTATAGTTCATGGAGAGAACAAAGGAAAGAAAAGGCTTAAAAGCCATAATGTTCTCTCGGTTTTACCTTGATTTGGAGCTCTTAAAGAAGTGCTTTGGGAGAGATATTTGGCTCAAGTAATGGAGCTGAACACACCTTCATTGTGTGTAAAAAATGATGTAGGGAAGGTGTAAGAAAAGGCAACATTTTCGGTCATGTACTTAGATGTAGAAAAATGTGTGTTTTGAGGTATTTTCTTACCTTAAGCTTCAATGGAATGCTCCTAGCTCCTTGGGTTGGTATTACCATGGATGGGGTCTTCAAGAGCAGGTTTTACACCTTCGATGAAGAAGAAAACAGATGGGAAGACAAGCCATGGAAAATGATGCATGGAAAGGGAAAGAAATTGAGTTTTTATACCTTGTTCTCTCTTCCACCATTACTGTTGAGCTTGAGCTTGTGGCTGGAGGTAGAATATGAAGAAAGGAAAGAAAGAAAGATGAGTATGTAAGAGAAGGAGAAGGATGGGTGTCTGACCGAGAATGTAAGGAGAATGGGAGGAAGAGTGGTATTAGTAGAAAGTAGCAATTATTTTATGTCTAGGTGTAAGGCTACTTGTACTTCCTTGCTTATTTTACAAATTTACCTTTCATTTCCCTCATCTTTTTCCTCTTGTGTGGTCGGCTGCATCCTTAAATGGGGGGGGGGGGGGGGGAAGGATTTTAAACTTTTGTACGTTAATGTGTGACATTAATGGTGTGTATAATGGACTTGTTTTATGTGTTAGGTGGTGACATGTGTTATTTCTTGTTTTAATGTCTATATATAAGTGGTTGTTGCACTTGTAGTTTAGTTTGAATATATACAATATTTTATATAATCATATCACTTTATTTGTGATATTAGCACATGTATTAATATGTTACATGTAGTATTAATTTTAGGAGTTGATTTCTCCTTAATAATGTTCCCTCTTTGGGTAAAGATTTTTTATGTATAGTTTGGTGTCCATTTTGGACTATACGTTTATATAATAATATTCATAATGAATATTGCTCATTAGATGACTAATTATTGATTATTCCCTTTCATTTAAATTAGTTCTTTATTAATTAAGGTAGTCAATGTTTGGGGTATTTCAGTTTAAGGGGTCGAGGGAACCAAAGGAGATTTGAATGGTTTGAAAGGTATGGATACTGGCTTAGAGTTAGGAAGGGGGTTTTTGATTGAAAGGGGTCGCACCCTGAGTGGGTTGCCTACATACTCAACTCCCAGTTGAGATCAGACCTTACGTAGTTCATGGTCTTTAAAGATTTGGGATTTTTAAAGGGTTCATGATTTCGAGGATTTGGGGCTTTATGGAGTTTGAAGGATTTAGGAGAAATCATGATTTAGAAAAGTTTAAGATTTGTGAAGGTTAGGATCTTGTAGAGTTAGAAGGTGTTTGAGTGTATTAGTGGGTTTGATGAAATGTTTGAATTCTCTTGAAGTGTTTAGGTTTGAGATACTAGAGTCTGTGAGACGTTCGAGTCTGTGAGACAATCTAGATCTTGAGGTAGAAGAAGATATAAGAATGACTACAATCCTGAGTGTTATTAGGAAGTAGAGGGTTCATGAGACACTCGAAATCTCTTGTAATGTTTGAGGCGCGTGAGGCTAGAGTCTGTGAGACGCTCGGGTCTGTAAGACATTCGGACGTGGGAGAAATTGGAATTTGGGAGATGATTTGAGTCCATGAGACAATTAGAGTTTGGGATATTTGTGAAGGAATTTTGTATTTAATTTTTGGAAGGGACTTTATGTTTGACCGCGGAACTTTTTAGAGAGTTTCCAATATTTTGCGAGATTGAGTTGTGTTTAATGAGTGTATGAGGGTGTATGAAGAGTATTTGATGTTAGAGTATGAAGAGGTTTGATTTTGATGAGTGCATAAAGAGTATCTGGTGGAAGATTTGTTTTTGGAAGAGGTGATTTTGATCTTACAAAGGATTTGTATGGTTATGAATTAAAAGAAGGAAATTGGGCTTTTGGGAGATTGTGGAGAAAGTTGGATTTGGGCTTGATGGATTTGTTCATGAAAGATGGGCTAGAGGTGAAGTGGCCCGACTAAAATTGTTTCAGTTTTGAATGAATTGAGGCGGTTGAATTTATGTTAGAGCAAGATTAACAAAGGATAGAACAAAATCAATTAGGTATTGAATGAATTAAGTTTGAGGTTGAAGTCAAAATGAAATAATTGAAATTGATCGGAACTTTATCTTAGAATATTTTTTAGTGATATGAAAAGGAATTATTTTATTAAAGAATTGTTATTTGGTTTTGAATTTCTTTTTAAGCTTTACGGATGAGTTTTAGGAAAAAGGGTGTAACCTCCACTAAGTAAGACCATGGCCACTTTCGGTGATGGGACACCAACTATCCTAGGGTTTTTGGGTCACTAAGGATTAATTTTTAATACCACCTGTATTAAACCGATCTATCAAATTATAAGATAAAGTTGACAAATATAAATTACCAATGCATAATATAATCAACATGTAGAGACTCGAGTGAAGCTTGTGAGAAATTATAGTTTTAGTTAGATTTTTATATCTTTCCTTTTTTTTCTTGCCATTGACTATCTGCTTCAAAACGTCAACTTTTGATATCAACTGAAATACAAATGTTACATTTTCTATTTGAATACATATATTGTTTACGAATGACTTTATTGCATTGGCTGCTTCTTTCTTGATTATACACTACCTCTTGATCAGAGACAACGCCTTTCATGCGACCTGTGCATGCTCGTCACATGACAGGTCAGCGATTCCCTAGGACTGCAACACCATTAATACACAGTTATTACACCCCTCACGACCAAACGGTGGCCTGTCCCTCACCTATCTTTATATCCATCACTCAACCATCGCTCAACCACGCTCTCACAATCAAATCTCCCAATCACTAAACGCTCTCTTTCACAGAAATCATGAATCATGAAAATTATAGTTCATCTAGCTCTAATGAGAAAACCATTTTCTCCGCCATTAGGAAATTCATGAAATAAAAGAAAGGTCTCCCTCCATCCAATCTTCAACCACAATCAGAAGTGTCGTCTGCATGGTCGACCAATGTAAGTGCCAGCCAGACCAGTCAGTCACTTATTACTCCACAAGTTCGCACAAAGATTCCAGATATCAGAGTTACTCTGCTGATGACCCTCGTGGCTTAGCTTCTTCCGATTCCACCACATCCAAGTGTCACACCTCTTAAAAGTTGTCTCTATCAAATGTAGTCTTTAATCTATGAAATGTTATGATCTGTTCAATAACTTCAGTCGTGTAGTTGCTCCCTATTTTTGCTGTATGGTGAAGGAGGAAAAGAAAAGATATGTACTTGTGAACTTATGTCTATCATCCTTGTGTTATGTAATGAAATCTTAATGAAACTCTCTACTATGGCGTGGTACAAGGTTGTTGTTGCTATTGTTTATCATTATCTTAACAAACTTAGGGGGAATCCTTCTTAGGGGGAATTATCACTTCCATAACTAAATACCAAACGTCAATGACATATGTCCAAAATATTGTATCGGTTGCCGTCATCAAAAATGGGGAAATTGTTAAGTCAAGATTATTTAGTTTTGATGATAACAAAGCTGTGTTGTTTATCTAATATGTTTGTTGATCTTATAATTAAGATAAACAAGTAGAGGAGGACTTAGCACGCAAGGTTGCAAGCCCACTCCGTTCATGACATGTACCCATCCAGTCGGGCACCTATCTGGGAGAGCTCCGATAGAACTTTTAGTACACACAAGAAGTAAAATACTACACAACCATATCTCTCATGCATCAGACGCAGTAGATGGACAAAAGACATCAAGTGTGCCAACAAACTCGTGCACACTCATGCATCCACATAAGCAGCTAGCTCACGACAAAGTCTTGCTCATTAATGAACAAGATAACAAGACAAGGCCAGGGCTATTAAGAGGCACTCATTATGTAGCATTAAATAAAGCCTGTGGGAGCATTAATGAGGCAAACAAGATCAGGCAAGTGAAGAGTGCAAGTGCACCACCTGAGCACACACCTCCAACGTGTCCAACCACAGAGTGACACATGTCCTAACGGTTCCAAAGCAAGTTGAAGATCAGTCTATATTCGAGCATGGCAATTTTGCTATGATGAAGAAGCAAACGACTCCTAGAGTCTTGAAGATCATAGGCTGTTTGTTACACATCTTAACTTACTTGTATAAATACGATGTATAACGTCTTATGCAAATCAACTTGGTCATACATGAAAAAGAGAGATAACTAAAGCAAGTGTAAGTAAGACTAAGTGTGTGTAAGTACTAGGAAGTTAGTGAGCTGGGTAGGACTAGGTTGGTGAATGAATATTGTGTGTATTTAGTAGACTGGTCAGTAGGGGAACGGTTGGGGAACCGTAGGCTTGCTGTCAGGAGAAGGTAGAGGACTTAGGGATAAAGTCCTAAACTGTCCCAGAGTCCGTAGGTAGAGCGGAGGGAGATTGAGTGAATTTCTATGTGTAAATTCTCAACCAAAAAGGAGTTTCCAGTTTGAGTTTATCAAGTACTCCCCTGAAATATCAAGTAGTTCACATAGGATAAAGAGACGTCCACGACCGGTCGAGGATGTATAAGGAGCACTAGCCATTTTCAACAAGTAGTGCCACATTTGCCACATCTCTGAAGCTCTTGTGACGTAGGAGCGTCACAACATACCAGATGTCTGGCCTCAAGCCACTCTTAAACTCCCCGGCCTTTCTATTCTCATCTGGCTCAGGAGCGAACTTCGAAAGAGTAATAAACTTCTTGATGTACTCCTCCACTGACATATCTCGTCCCTGGCGGAGTTGGTTATACTCGACGATCTTCTGGTCCTTATACACATCCGGGTAGAACTGCTTATTAAACTCCACGCAGAACTGCTCCCAGGACCACGGCTGAGGGTGCTTACCAATGACCGTCTTCCACCACTCCTTCGCCTCACCCTTAAACAGGAAGGTGGCGAAGTCTACCTTCTGGTCCTCCTCCGAACCCGTTACTCGTAGAAGATCCTCCATCTCAGAGATCTAGTGGCTAGCCTCCTGGGGATCGCCACTACCATCAAACGGTGGTGGCATGAGCTTCATGAACTCCTGCAATGCCTTCACATTGCGACCACTAGCTGCCTTGGCCCCAGCTGGCCCTGCTGGGCCACCTGCAGCCCCCCCAACATTAGCGTTCGCCACGCTCTACATCAGCTGAGCCACGAACTGTTGGACCACGTTAGCTACATCCCCCTGATGTGGCTCAGGCTGAGGATCAGTCCTTGGTCCTCTGCATGGCGGCATACTGAGAATTTAAACACTTAAACTCATCAGAAACTCACATAAACTCCAAATGACTGACAGAACTAATTCTAGACATGTAGACACACCCACAGAAACCAGAGAAACTCAAACCTGGCTCTGATACCACTAAATGTAACGACCCTAAACACGGGCTAGTTCTAAGGTTGTTACACGCCCCCACACTATACTACCTAAGATACGCAAGGCTCTAACTCTAATCGCTTGAAAGTCAAAGTGGAATTCATTTCATAACATACCAAATGTATACAAGTATGAGCAACAAAGTAAATACAAAGTATAGCTATTGTCCGTAGGCTACAAGTATTGAAATAAATCAAATACAAACTGAAATAAGATGTCCAGACCCATGTTTGAGTACTTAACAAACATAACGATAAATAAACTAAACTTCAAGCTCAGGATCACCAGCAGCTCGTCAATCTGCAAATTAATGTTAATGTGGAAAGGGGTGAGCAACCACAGCTCAGCAGGTGTTGGACAAAATAGAAGTTAAACTATCTTGCTAACTATGGGCAGTGAACCCAATCTTTGTAGTACAACAAGGTCGTATCCACAGAGACTTCGCAACTATCTAATTAATTATCCAGTTCAGTAAATGTACAAAAAGATAAATAAAAGTGCATAAAATGTAAATTGGGGTTTAGCCGGAGGCAAGCTTGATTTGTTTAGGATCAGTGCAGAAATAATAAACACAGTAAAATAAAGTAAATGGATGGAAAAAGGTATCCTAGGATAGCGGGGGAATTGCCTAAATTACTTAAACAGATTTATAACCCTGTCTCAATTATTTATTGTCTATTACAGTTAATAATTGTCAGTTACGAACTCTTAGTAATAGCCTCAGTATTTTCCTGCTCAATCCGGAGTGTAAATACCAAGGTTTATTCCTTTGTGGTACTTTGACTATCTCAAAATCATATGTTGATAGTTACCATAAAAATGCAGTAGTTTGTCACGCTAAGCATTTAACAATATTTGTTGGAAGGAATTAAAACAAGTTTAATAAATGAGACAGGTAATAAATATTTATTTAAGTATGGACATTAATTAAAATCCTAATTTGCTCTTATTTGTCTGTTTAAGAATTTATCTTGTGGCCTTCCTAAATCATAGATAAGGACAACTCTTAATTAAATCAATAGACTTTTTACAATCAGAAAAAGTCTAAAATCATTAATTAGCATTAAGCAAGAATTCTTTTTATAACAATGATGGATTTTATCTGCTAATCAAGGAGATAATATCTAACGTTTGTCTTTCTTTATGGTCTATTCTCAGATTTACAAAATCATTGAAATAAGAGAAACCGTAAATGCATAAAAATGATCAGTTCTTAAGCATTTAATAATTTAGAGAGACAAAACAAATATTTATAAGCAATCTTGGTATTAATAATAAGTCTGAATTATTTGGGGTCAAACCCCATCCTAGGATACGAATAAAAATCACTCAAACATTAACAGAAATAAAAAGAAAGCAGAGATAGCCATTATTTTGGAGACTGCCGGAGGAGACGGGACTGTGATTCGCTTCTGCTCCAGCTCCTTTTCTTCTCTTCTTCTTATCGTGCTTCTGCTTCGTGGTGGAATGAACAATGAAAATAAAATGGAGAAGTGGGGGATCAGAGGATGGAATGGATCGTAGGTGTATAATGGTGGTCTAATTTGGATTGAGAGGAAGGGATGATTATTTGAGCAGAAGGAGCGTGAGTTTTATAGAAGAATGGAGGAGGAAGAAGACAGGCTGCGACAACGTGTGAGGATTTTAAGGCAGGCGCCTGATATGTTAGATGGAGTAGATGGATATGTCTGCAGGCGCCGCAAAGGAAGAAGCAACTTGGGGAAGACAGTCGGCGAAGAAAACCAGTCGGCGAAGGAAACCAGTCGCGTTAATTTCTGGATCTGGGTTGCATTTACACGCGTCCTTGTTTGTGTCCTTGGTTGTGTCCTTGGATATTTGGGTGGACACATTTGTTAATATAAATGTGGCGTGTATTGTTAACATGTCCAGCCCATGTCCTTGTTTGTGTCCTTGGATATTTGGTCGGACGTCTCACAAGCATCTTGTTTGTCTCTTGTCCTTGCTTTTTTCCCCGGACGTCTCACAAGCATGTCCTTGCTTATTTGGCCGGACAACACACAAGCATGTCCTTGCTTATTTGGCCGGACAACACACAAGCATGTCCTTGCTTATTTGGCCGGACAACACACACAATTTCCTTCTTGTCCGCACTAATTTCCACGGACAGCATTCTGTCCTTGTTTGTGTCCTACCTTTTTTCCCCGGACGCAAACAAGGACGTGTACATTTCCTTTGCAAAATTCGATAGGCTCCAGATTCTTCGTTTTAACTCCGTTTTAAGATCCGTTTACGCCTACGCCTTCGTCTCTTCGTGTACTTTGCTCCTAGCTTGGTTTTCCTCATGTTTAACCAATAAATTTGTGAGATAACCAAATAAACATAATTTAGAGGAAAACTAACAAAAGTAGAGAAATGAGCAAGAAAAGTGTTAATATAATATATGAAATACACCTATAAAACATGCTCATTTGGACACTTATCACACCCCCACACTTACCTTTTTGCTTGTCCTCAAGCAAAACCATGTACCCAAGTAAGTAGGAATGCTCAATATTAACAAATATTATTATGAAGGGTAGGATAAAGAGGTAAACAGTTCATGATCTTAAACTTTTTGAGGAGTGTGATCCATCAACTACTGGTGGCACAGGTGTGCTCAGGGTAAAAACAAAATATAGAGTTTCGGGGTATGATCCGGAGTACTTCAATGCTTCTCAGTTTTGGTGACTTTGAGAACTTTTACCACGGCCAACTTCTCTCAAGAATGGGCATTGAGGAGAAAACAAAAGGAAAAATAGATTATACATTTGTTTCACTTTTGCATAAGAGATGAGAAGATAATATGTAAGCATCAAGCTTTTGTATTTTAAGAATACTCAACTCTCTTTGTTGGTTACCATTGACATCTCGCAAGTCCCTTATTTATTTTTCTGTATATATATTTTTTGACAGAGAAGCACCCCTTAGCAATCCTCAAGAAAGAAGACAGGAGGAACCCCTGAGCAATAAAAATCCAACCATTGCAGATCATTTGGTTACACCGCATAAAAAATGCTCCTCAAAAGTAATCAAAATTTTAAAATTTTGTACCATTTATCCCACAATTCATAACAGTATTTATTCTTAAAGAGAACAACCCACATATAAAGGGTCCACAATATTGAATTTGGACAAACGCAAGATAAGTAGAGAGATTAAGCATTTAAAGCACAAAATGTCACCGAAAAGGGCACACTCCCCCACACTTAAATTGAACAATGTCCTCGTTGTGGAAAGTTTTCAGAAGACCTTTTCGGTAAGTAGATAAAATAGAGAGAACACAAAGCTCACAAATAAACATTTAAGCACAGAAACGGTCCTCTGCAGATTTTATTTAAATAAAAGCATAATTAAAGAGACTGATACTCCCCTGAGATTATTTTTGCTAGCGTGAATGGAGTTTCCCCACACTTGAGTTTCAGCCTTAAGTAGCGTAGCTTGGTTGCGGTGTAGACATGAAGTTGTACCTGCTTAAGACACTAGAAGCAACCATACTACAAACGGGGTTAAGAGTTAGCAAAAACAAAATTTAAAGAGAACCTGAAAATTAAAATAGCATAAAAGCATATAAAAGGAAAGTTCATCCGGGTTGCCTCCCGGAAAGCTGCCCTTCTTTAACGTCTTTGGCTAGACGCCTGCTTCGTTATCCTGGATCAAAAATATAAGTAGACAACAGCTCTGCCAGGAAAACGAAGTTTGCAGTAATTAAAAGCAAACCACCTGGATCAAAACAAAACGTTACTTCGGCAAATATAATAGGAAAATGAATACTCTACAAAACCTGGTGTTTGAGGAGGTACTGCCGGTAGTGTAGTTCTAACAGGAGACCAGGTGTGATTGTCTTTGCTTCCTCAAATTTGAAGATGTAAAAATCCTCCTCTTGTTGTTGAGGCTTATGGTAAGAGCCTTGATGGTAATCAACGTCAGAGGGAAGTGGCTCCTTGAAATTGATTATAGCACTCTCTTCTGATGGCTCGGAGGGAGGCGGTATCTCCTCTTTCTCAAGGTTGAGGATGTATCCACCCTTATTTTCTGGGTAGAGCACGGAGAAGGAGGGGAAAAAGTAGTTGACTTCAGAGGGAGGAAACTCCATGAAGTCCAAGGAGAAACTCTCTTCTGAGGGGTTGTCTCCATAATCAAGCTGATGGTCGTTTGGTGATGGATTCTCTAATTCGAATAGGGGAGGAGGTGGAGAGTAGCTTAAGTCCTCAGTAGGTTGTTCTTCCTCGTGAACCACTGCATTCAGTTGTGGAACCGGTTGTTCCATGTGTTCTACCTGATCTAGCGTTCTTTGCTGGATCATTCTAGAGGTTGAGGTAAAATTTGCCATCATTTCCCTTAAAATGGCGTTGTCTCTCTCTATTGCAACCATAGGACAATGGGAACTTTCATGGTCTCCTCCACACTCTTGGCAGACACTGCATTGATTGTAGTCCTCTGCGCCATAGGGGTAACCATACCAATCTCCTGCTTGATCGTAGTGATCATCCATCAGAATTAAGTACCTTAAAAAAAAAGAAACAAAAATTTATACACAAAAAGGGTAAATACAGAAATAAAAGAAAAACTAAATAGATAATAAACCAGATAGTTGGACCGAAGTCCCCGGCAACGGCGCCAAAAACTTTGTTGGGCAAAATAGTAGTTAAACTATCTTGCTAACTATGGGCAGTGAACCCAATCATTGTAGTCCAACAAGGTCGTATCCACAGAGACTTCGCAGCTATCTAATTAATTATCCAGTTCAGTAAATGTACAAAAAGATAAATAAAAGTGCATAAAATGTAAATTGGGGTTTAGCCGGAGGCAAGCTTGATTTGTTTAGGATCAGTGCAGAAATAATAAACACAGTAAAATAAAGTAAATGGATGGAAAAAGGTATCCTAGGATAGCGGGGGAATTGCCTAAATTACTTAAACAGATTTATAACCCTGTCTTAATTATTTATTGTCTATTACAGTTAATAATTGTCAGTTACAAACTCTTAGTAATAGCCTCAGTATTTTCCTGCTCAATCCGGAGTGTAAATACCAAGGTTTATTCCTTTGTGGTACTTTGACTATCTCAAAATCATATGTTGATAGTTACCATAAAAATGCAGTAGTTTGTCACGCTAAGCATTTAACAATATTCGTTGGAAGGAATTAAAACAAGTTTAATAAATGAGACAGGTAATAAATATTTATTTAAGTACGGACATTAATTAAAATCCTAATTTGCTCTTATTTGTCTGTTTAAGAATTTATCTTGTGGCCTTCCTAAATCATAGATAAGGACAACTCTTAATTAAATCAATAGACTTTTTACAATCAGAAAAAGTCTAAAATCATTAATTAGCATTAAGCAAGAATTCTTTTTATAACAACGATGGATTTTATCTGCTAATCAAGGAGATAATATCTAACGTTTGTCTTTCTTTGTGGTCTATTCTCAGATTTACAAAATCATTGAAATAAGAGAAACCGTAAATGCATAAAAATGATCAGTTCTTAAGCATTTAATAATTTAGAGAGACAAAACAAAAATTTAATAAGCAATCTTGGTATTAATAATAAGTCTGAATTATTTGGGGTCAAACCCCATCCTAGGATACGAATAAAAATCACTCAGACATTAATAGAAATAAAAAGAAAGCAGAGATAGCCATTATTTTGGAGACTGCCGGAGGAGACGGGACTGCGATTCGCTTCTGCTCCATCTCCTTTTCTTCTCTTCTTCTTATCGTGCTTCTGCTTCGTGGTGGAATAAACAATGAAAATAAAATGGAGAAGTGGGGGATAAGAGGATGGAATGGATCGTAGGTGTGGAAATGAGGTGAACAGTGGTGGTCGATGGTGAACTGTGGTCTATTGTTTGTAACGGTGGTCTAATTTGGATTGAGAGGAAGGGATGATTATTTGAGCAGAAGGAGCGTGAGTTTTATAGAAGAATGGAGGAGGAAGAAGACAGGTTGCGACAACGTGTGAGGATTTTAAGGCAGGCGCCTGATATGTTAGATGGAGTAGATGGATATGTCTGCAGGCGTCGCAAAGGAAGAAGCAACTTGGGGAAGACAGTCGGCGCAGAAAACCAGTCGGCGAAGGAAACCAGTCGCGTTAATTTCTGGATCTTGGTTGCATTTACACGCGTCCTTGTTTGTGTCCTTGGTTGTGTCCTTGGATATTTGGGTGGACACATTTGTTAATATAAATGTGGCGTGTATTGTTAACATGTCCAGCCCATGTCCTTGTTTGTGTCCTTGGATATTTGGTCGGACGTCTCACAAGCATCTTGTTTGTCTCTTGTCCTTGCTTTTTTCCCTGGACGTCTCACAAGCATGTCCTTGCTTATTTGGCCGGACAACACACAAGCATGTCCTTGCTTATTTGGCCGGACAACACACAAGCATGTCCTTGCTTATTTGGCCGGACAACACACACAATTTCCTTCTTGTCCGCACTAATTTCCATGGACAGCATTCTATCCTTGTTTGTGTCCTACCTTTTTTTTCCCCGGACGCAAACAAGGACGTGTACATTTCCTTTGCAAAATTCGATTGGCTCCAGATTCTTCGTTTTAACTCCGTTTTAAGATCCGTTTGCGCCTACGCCTTCGTCTCTTCGTGTACTTTGCTCCTAGCTTGGTTTTCCTCATGTTTAACCAATAAATTTGTGAGATAACCAAATAAACATAATTTAGAGGAAAACTAACAAAAGTGGAGAAATGAGCAAGAAAAGTGTTAATATAATATATGAAATACACCTATAAAACATGCTCATTTGGACACTTATCAGCAGGCAGCAACCGTCATCAATGAGGTCACATAAAACGTTTGAAAACAGACACAAAAGCAGAATAGAATAATGACGGTATGAAACCCAAAACAGATAGAGATATCAGCCCCATAAAACAGAGTGGAACTCATAGGTTCCCGAATCAGAATAGAAACAGAAGCTTCACAAATCAAGCGGGACACTAGCACCATACACACATAATCATAGAAGGGTCGGAGACCCGTGGATCTAACAGATCCCTCGACAACGTAGAAATGGTCCAAAGACCAAAGGGCCCGTCAACCCCACAGAACAGAAATGAGAGTCACCCAACACATACAGATAAGACGTCTGCGTAGCATGCCACGGGATAGCTCGACCCAGCCATCCACGGCTCAAAAAGCACAGTAACTAGGTCCCAAAACAGAGATTTGTAACACCAGTGCAAATACACGTTCAAACACGCTCAAAACACAGTGAAATAGATTATACGAGCTTAGGGGAATGCTACCCCACAAACCGAATGCAAAATGGAGCTCAAATGAGCATTTTAGGCGAATACAGAGTCTTGCTCCAACATGTGTTCGAACGTCAATGTTCGGACACATGCCGAAACTCAAAGAAAAACAAAAACAAATGTCCGAACATCCGTCCGAACATTAATGTTCGGACACATGTCGAGAGTCAAAACCAAACGTGTCCAAACTTGTGTTCGGATGACAGAAGTTCTTACAAGTTCTGAGAAAATCCTTCGTGGTGGCGTCTGAACATGTGTCCGAACATACATGTTCGGACACAAGTCGAACTTAAATCAGAGAGGAGCAGAAGGAGGTGTCCGAATGTACATCCGGACATACAAGTTCGGACACATGCTGAGACTTGTAGTTCAGACTCGTCCTCGCACCCTGTCCAAACATACATATTAGGACACTCACAAGTTTTTGAAAACTCAGAGCGCCCAAACGCACTGTCCGAACATGCATGTTCGGACAGATGTTCAGATGTCGCAAAAACAATAGTTTCAGAATAGAGAAAACACCATGAAGTCAACACAAACAAATCTCCAAAATCATCAATGCTTCCAGAATTCATAAGTAAATAACCATGGGGTTTAAGCAGACAAACCACACTTCAATTCAATGCCAAACCACACTGAAGTTCTTTTTCTTTAGTCATTTTTCTTTTTAAGGCTAAAGAAAAAGAACTTGTGGGACTAAGGGATAAGAGAAATGAAAAGTAGAGGATGTAATTTCCATTTTTATCTTCCTTTTTGTATAAGCTCCACTTTTTAGTACTAAAAAGTAGAACTTGTGGGACTATTGTAATGGTATGAAATATACCATAGGCAAAGGCCACAATCAGCTATGCAAGGCCATGTCCCCGGGCGAGAAATCTCGTCCCCGGGCCTTATCCTCAGATCACGTCTTCAGGACTCATTCAGCGCCTGGGCGAACATCTTCACCTCCAGATAACTCAACTTCCGGGCCCTGCTCTCAAAATACCACTTCCATGTCTCGATCCCACTGCTTGCTTCCGGTCCTTCTCCCAGGTGAGTATGTTAGTAACCGGGCGTAATGTAATGGCCAGACCACGGAAGGTGCGACCGGTAGTCTTGTATGTATTGACTGGCCGAACATACCATATAAGGCAACCGGTAATAGTTGTAAGAAAGATTCGAGATAATGTAAGGACTTTCGAGAGAGAATGTGGAAAAAGGTCTATAGATAGAGGTAGAGGGCTCATTTGTATGTGTAACACCCCTACTGCTAATTCCGTCATTACTGTACAAATACTTACCTTCGCAGCGGATATCACATAAACAGTGGCGGGTGTACAATGCCGTTAGTCACCCACGTGACTAACAAGGCCAGTTACATTACTACATACTATCGGTCTGATGACTTGAATATACCGAGTACTCTACATAATACATTACTTTCCGTTCCATACGCAAATCATAATCCAAATACAAACTCCAATACAAAACTATACCGAGTCTACTACAATCCTCAAGTTACCGATACAGTTTGGACTTCCAATCTCGCATTACAATACAAATACAGTTCCTATTACTCAACTACCCATGCTTACACAGCAGCCCCGTCCTACACGCTCGAACGGTGGTCGGCTTCGAAGTACCTGTAAATAAAAACGGTGCCCCTAGGGGCTCAGCAAATTGCTGCATATGAAATTCACATACCCCGCATGCTAACCGGGGTACGCCGACTACTTTTGGTCGAATATACATGGAGTTCGTTTTACATGCATACATACATACTAATACTATGACAATACAAGCATCAACACTTACATACATATACCAGGTTCAATACTTACTAGGGAAGACAATTCGTCAGTCAACCGTTCGTGTTAGTTACTCACTCATTACTTCCTCGTTACCTTACTCATTACTCTGTTCGTGCTTTGTTCAGTATTCATTACTCTACTCGTACTTACTCCTTACTCGTTACACATCACTTTACTCATACCTACTCATCACTCGGTGCTCATTACTTTACTCATACTTACATCCTTACTTGATACTCATTACTTTACTCATTCATACTCATCACTTGATGCTCATTACCTTACTCGTACACATTCCTTACTCCATACTCATTACTATACTTGTACATACTCATTGCTCAATACTCAGTACTTACTCATACATACTCAGTACTCAATACTTACTCATAGCCTCCGGGCAGAGTCATACTCAAGACTCGCCACCAGGCTTACAAATACAAGCGGAGCTATACACTTAGCTCCTCAAATACTCAAATGCCCGTTTTTACCGGACTACACAAATTCCCAACACTCCTCTCTCGGAGTATCTTACAATCTCATGGATTAGCCTAGAAGTATCTCTCTCGATAACCTCCACTAGCTTAGGGAATTACCAACGTCTAGTATTCTCAGATTTAAGGGTTTCCCTAACTTATCGAATACTCTCATGTTCGGGACATTGTTTTCATTAGTCGGGTCCTCTCATTGTGGGTCGACTAATTTTCTAAGGGGTTTGAAGATCCCTCAACATTCGTTACTACTCTCAAGATTTATGTCTTGCAGCATCATCAATTCCTCTAGTAGAGGTTACTTATATACTTCCCCTTATTTATCATTTGGTGGATTAAATTGATTCGGTTCTCTAACCGTTATCGGGAGTTTACTAATCCCGTACACTCTCTCACATTCTAGTGAGTTCATTGGTTTACATTATCGTTTCTTGGTTCGTTAGTTTTAGTGTGTTTCTACGTTTCCGTTAATTTATAATATGACTCTTACTACGAGTCACTAAGCAACAAGACTCATCTATGAGTCGGTCTATACACTAAGTTAAGCCACACAATCATTCAAGAAGGGTTAGCTCATACATCATACAGCAAGACATACAATGAAAGGCAATAAACCGTTTTCTGGCTTTAATCTTGATTAGCCGGCATACAAGCACACAAATCAACGTAGCTCGGTTAGCATACGGGGCATGAGAAAATCATACCTACACTGGGGTTTAACTTTACCGTGTGACCTCCCGTTCCTTGGTTCACACTTGTTCCACTGATAACGTTCCAAACATTTCTATTAATATAAGGTACTACGAAATGTAAAACTAATACTCCCGCACTTAACCCCGTTGTCCCATTATTCTTAGTTTTACTCAAGTGTGCTTAACTTTATTACCTTCATTACTATAGCACTAATGCCTCACTTATACATATATATGATATATATGTATATATAATTATTTTTAATTTTTAATTTTTAATTTTTTTTTGTCCGACCTCCCTTGCAAGGTCGGTCGTAAGGTCGGTTGGTGTAACACCCCATCTCCAAATACAATGATCGTCGACCTAAGTCCATCTCGTTCATTAACAACGCAGCGGAAAAGTTCTACTAAATTGGTGTTTCCGCCATTAGTCACCCACGTGACCAACTAGGCCTATTCTCTTACAAGTCACGGTCTGACTAACCGGATAATTACTCGAGCATCTATACAATACAATCCATAAACCACAACTTATGCCGAGTATCTCATACCCTAATACATCTCTTCCTTCTCTTTCCGTTTACTAAACGAGTGTACATGCATAACTCGTGTAACAAATGTAAAAGCAACCCGAAGTACTCTACCCGTTCCTACTCTCAGGACGGTCGTCTTCTGCTATTCACCTGCAAAATAAACAGTTGCCCCCGAGAGGGTCAGCACCTTTGCTGGTACAATTCTCTTATAGCCCCCAAGCTAACGGGGCTACGACAACTAAATGTCGATAGCATGAAGTTGATTAGATACACAACATAAGTAAGAAGTGAAATAGACAACAAGCCACATATGAACAAACATAGTTCACACATAATGAATGACTTAAAAGCGTTCTCTTAATAAGTGAGTTAATCATTTAACTCCTTAAGATATGATTTCTCTTAATCTTAGTCTATTCTTACCTTACCTCAATCTTAACCCTTATCTCAAATCTTATCTCAATTAAGACAACCGTTCTTTAATTAGAACTGATTGTACCTTAGTTCGTTGTTTATTTTTGCCGGGTTGTTATTAACCCTAGCTAGTGAGTTATCAGCTCCACTAGTTTAAATAAACAATATTTCTTAAATTATGAAGGGTGTAGGCTTGACCCTCCTGCGCCAACTGAATTTGCCTCCCACCTCGAGCTGTTCATCTGTGGTGGTCGAGTCTATTTGTCGACTCTAGGCGACGAGTCATAAGACAAGTCAAACGGAAGACGGATCTGATGTCGATGCCGACCTCCTTCCTGAACATGCATGACCGGAGTCAGTCCCGGATTCCTCACTCCCAAGTTCCAGTTAGTTGAAGTCTCAAAGTCAATGTTTGTTAGTTAACCTCTTTCGGTTACTAATAAAACAATATTAGGGTGTGTTCTTTATTCTCACATAACACTTTACTAAACATTGTTAGTAAGTTCTCAAGGTAAAGTTGTGTTAGTGCATCACAATCACACAACAATCATAATATTCCGGTTGCATGCTTTATCTTGCTTAGTCGGCACACATAAACAAATAGCTCACAAGCCGAGGGACATCTCGTTAGCAAGCAGGCTACAAGAAAACCATACCGTACACTGGAGATTGGCTAGCTCTTAATACCACGTTCGCCTAATCCGCCGAACGCCTTTGACTATCTAGACCTGTAACCAGAACTAGTATTAGTATCCTGTGTTTTAGAACTAGTTTGGTTTTGTTTTCAACTTAAACCTCTTGCTAGGTTAACCCGGGTATAATAGTTTACCGTTAAACGGGTTCGTTCATTTAGGAGCGTTTTCCAAGCTCAATTCAAATTCATTAACATACTAACGTCGTTAGCAGTTACTTAGTTGCACAGTTAGCAACTTTAGACTTATACGGACCTTGTGTTAGTTTTTCGTATTTTCACTATTCATCCCTATTTCACTATTCATTTACTCGGTCTCGTATTCTACTATTCATTTATACGGCCTCGTATTTACTATTCACCATATTTCACTATTCACGTATACGTCTCGTATTTTACTGTTCATGTATACGTATTTCCTATTCATGTATATGGATACTATTCACGTATACGTACTATTCATGTATACGGGACTATTCACGTATACGAGTACTATTCTTGTATACCAACATTTTTCGTATACGTCCGTATGATACTCCGTATCATACGTATTTATTTCTTTTTCCCAACATAACTTGTATTTTCTTTAAAATGCTTTAAGTATTGATTTCCCCTATACTTATTAAATTACGGGTATACCCCTCGTATACCTTAAGTTATATACGGGTCTTGTTTAACCCCGTCTTAACTCTGTTTCTTTTACAACTTATTTCTAAATTCTTTATTTAATTTCCTTAACCTTCTAAACATATAAAAATGTGTTATTTACATTCCTTACCCATAGTTTTATATTATTTTCTATTTTACTCATAATAAGTTCTAACCTTGTTATTTTTATTTCTAATTTCTTCCAAAGTATTTCTTAATTAATTTCTTTTTATAATTTTGGTCAATTACCAAAGTATACCCAGAGTTGACTAGTCTTTTACGGTTAAACTCCTAACTTTCCAGAATTTATAGTTTTACCCCTAAAGTTAATTTAACTTAACTTTTTATTCCTTAAACATTTTATTACCTAATCTTTTGCCATAATTTTTTTATTCTAACTCATCTAGATATTTTATAAACTGTCATTGACCATGTTTGACCACGTTTGACCAGTGAAATTACCATTTTACCCTTGTGGTATATTCTTTCATTTAATAACCAATTTAACTCCAATTAATTTCTAATTTTTGTGATTAATTTACCTACAGATTTTTGAACATCAAAAATCATTTTAAACATCTCTAAAGCACCAGATTTAATTGTCTAATGTTATAGTATACATATACCATCCTTTGTTAACTTTAAATATACCAAAAACCTTATAAATTCCTTATAATACTTATAAACTCTTTATAAATTGTAAACCTAATTCTACAATTATTTTCTCACCACCTAAACTCTCAAAAATTCCATATTGACCCCATTAATTTTCGGCAATCACCATTAGGTACCAAAACCTCTTAAATTTTACATATTACTCTTAATTACGCTAATTCCTTTAATTTAACTAAGTTAGATAATTTTTCTAACTCATTAATAACCCCTTAATTTTCGGCCATATTAAAAATTCATAGTATATGAATTTTTCTTGTATATTATGATAGCTTATATTGAAGATTATATCATAAGGAGTATAAATCTAATTTTAGATTTACAAAATATTAACATTTGATGTGTCAAAAATTAAATCTAACACACTTATAATTTCAGCAATAATAAACAAGATGAACAATATGTTAGATCATATATAGATCAACAATTAGAACCTTAAAATAGGTAGTTGTAGGATTTACCCTATAGTAGAGTCTTTTTTCCCTATCTAAGCTATATCAACATAGCCAACTAGAAAAGTCAAAAGCTTGTCAATTCTTGGCTTGTATATTAACCATTAGCTTAATATTTAAGCTTGATTTCCTTAGAAATTTTGACAGCAATTTGCTAGAGAAATTGGCTCCAAAATCATAGAATAAGATGAAGAATAAGGAGGGTTAGTAACCCTAGGCACTCTGCCTTGATGAAAATCGAAGAACAAAGAGTTTCCAAGAAGACAATGTTTTACCTCGAGAATCAAAGGAACTTCGCCATGGTTTTTCCTCAGAGTTTGAAGACTCATGAGCTATGGATAGAAATATCTTCGAAAGAGGATTCCAACGAGCTATCAAGCTTGGAATTTGGACTTAAGATGAGAAAGTTATGATCTGTGAAAGATAAGGTGTTCTTAAGGTTCTAATCTAAGAACAATGAAGCTTTTGTGATGTTTCTTCAAAGGGAGGAGGAGCTACGAGTTTGGGAGCTCTCATAATGATAGGTAAGTGTCTGATTGATGAATTACTCAGGGGAAAAGGTGATAAGGCACTCAAGGAAAGTCATAGTAGGTGTAATAGTAAGTAAAATTGAATTTTAACACCTTTTCCTCTTCTTCCCATGTCGGCAGCCTTAGTCCCCATTTAGTCCATTTGTTTTTGTTTCTCCCTTGTATTTATGTAATATTAGATGTATTAATCTCATTCATAAGGACTTATACCATGTGTTAGGTATGTTACATAGCCTAAAATGCCTTAAAACACCATTTTATGTGCTTCCGGGTTCATATTGATTATGCAATTTGTTTTGGATAGTTTAAATGTGTCCTTAGTATATATAAAACCCTTTGTTCATGAAATATCATGTTGCTCATTCCAATTTAAACCAAGTCGTTTAGTGGTTTCTCCTTGACTTTCGTCAGTTTAGTACCTGTTTTACTGTGGACTTTGTATACTTAATTTGTGTGTATACGTAATGGCTCATATGACCATTTCATTGTTTTTCCCTTATTTATTTTTGGTATTTAGGCTCATTAGCCTTTTCGTTCCATGTATACATGCTTAAAGCACATTTTTCCTTAAAGCACATGTTTATGCTCTAAGGTACGTTTTCGGTTTAAACGCTAACTCCGCATAACGGGTATTACTAATTTTCCGGGTATTTCACATTTGAAATCTCTTGGGTACTTATTGGTAGTTCCCTAATTTATTTGTGCTCTTTAAAACACCTTTTGCTCTAATTATTCTTAAAGCATGTTTTGGTGTAAATTGTTGTTTAACACTTCTTCTAATGTTTCTAAGGCACGTTCTAGCCTTAGTATATCCTAATTAGATAGTTCATTAATATATTAAGGTTTGGGATATTTCAATCTACCCCCCTTAAAAGAACTTTGTCCCCAAAGTTCCTATGTATCTATATCTCTTAGAATACACAGGTAACTTCACACTAAAAGGTCATATAGATCACTCAATACCTGTATAGGCATTCTGATTCATAAGGTCTGCCATATATATATATTTACCACACTTACCACACAACATGTCTTTTGCATGTTTTAGTAATGAAATACTCTTTGTATATTCTTTGCTGCATACTCCTCATGTAACTAGTCCGAAGACAAAGGTTTTCATGTCCTCGAGTTCGTGAGCGAGTAATACAGAAAATGTTATCCGCAAGTACCGATTGCGCTGGACTCTTACGCTCTCTGGTCGACGGTCCTTTGGAAGATTAAAACATCACATACTTTTGTCGTATCCCCCCTTGTCAACGGTCTAAAGACAAAGGCTCGTACGTCCACGCCTTCATGGGCTGAGTGAGACAAAACCATTTTGTTCTCCTCATGTCACCGATCCAAAGATAAGGGCACATACGTCATTGGTTCCATGAGTGAGACTTAGTAAAGAAAATACATGTCAACTCCAATTCCACTTTATGCTACTGCATCTACTCTTAACGTGGTTAATTGTGACCACTTGTAGGGAGTTTCAGGAATCATCCGACCCTGATGTGATCATCATCAGTGTTGAACTATCCTTTCACCCCAATTTGTGTTCAGTTTTCCTTGATTTGGCCAAGATCAAGTTCTACCTCCCACGTCAACTTCAAACAACCAAATAATTATTCATGTAGCATTTTATATCTTTTAGTCCTTCTAGTCAAAATCATAAATCAATACATCTCCAAATTATGGAACTCAGTCCATCAGTCATTAATTCACCTCTCAGCAATTACTTAGAGAATTTAATTCCTACCAGGTTCTACATCGGTCTCATACCGATTCATACCTCATAACATTACCATATTTGGTCTCATATCAATACATATCGAAGGGATTTTAATTCCCCTAGAGTTTCTACTCCTCTTTTCCTGAATTCTTGCACCGAAGTTAACGAGGTAAGCCTCTAATACATCTGGTATTCGCATCTAATTGTGCGTAATAACCACAACCACATAAGAATGAATACATGTGTTTATATAACATACATATCAAACATCACAACTAATTGTATTGTGCTATGCACACTGTAGGTTACGTACTCAATACGTGAAACATACGCTAAGCGATTGTGCGCTCTACCCCCCTTAAAATGGATTACGCCCACGTAATCAACTTTATATCATCCTTGAACATAGGTTCAAGATGTTTAGGTGTCATGGAGCATTCTAGATTCCATGTAGTCTATCTCACATTATGATTGGGTCAGAGGGTCTTTGAAATACCCCTACTTAATTAAACATGATTTAAATATGTAATTTACTACATTCAAGTATAAACGAACAGTTTAAAATTAATACGGTCACACACTTATATACATACGTATATATGTACGTGTATATAACGCTACAATATTATAACGTTGTACATATAACTAGTAACGCGACATGATGATATAGTCGCATGGGTACTTGTGACCGAAATCATATAACTACAACACGACAAATAAAATAGTCGTACCCGTATATGGGTATAATTAATAACGTGACATAACAAATAGTCGTATATATATATATATACGTACATACAACTAATAACGTGACATGTTAATACAGTTGCATGTATACAAGAAATAAGTATAAATAATGTTGAAACAATAAAAAAGAAGAAAAGAGCAAACATGCTCTAGCCGGGATTTGAACCCGAGACCATTGGTACATCTAGTGAACACCTTAACCGTTTGAGCTGAGCTCATATTCAGTACTAGACTGCACCGATTGATACAAGAATAATAACACCTATCATTAAATAAATTAAACCACCAGACTACTTACCCAAGTAAATGGCTAATTTAGTATGGAAACATAATACCCCACCAAGTATTTTGTTGCCATCATCGACAAGTGGTATACAACAACATCATAATCCCTGATCTCCTCTTCTTTTGAGTAGTAAACTGCACCGGGCAACACCCATCCTTTATCGGTTTCAAAAAAATATATATACCAAGACCACAGTCTTTTCTTCTTCTGTCATGCGTGTGCTCTGGTGGAACAAGGAAACCAAGGCAGGCGCACTACCTTGCATCAGTGGCCAGACATTTCCTCTGCCCAAGTCCTCGAACAACAGCTTAAATACACCAGTCCCTTCTTCCCTTCAAACCCTGCTGCTGTGCGTGGTTGTTTCAATTCCAATGCAGACTAGGATGATGGGCACCTAACCGAGACACTGCTCCTTGTGTGGGTTGCTGTGTCGCTAGCTTTAAATGACCCCAAACACACTCCTATGTCTGATCAAAATAGTGACAATCAAACCACCAAAATGGGCACTTATATTCTTGACATCCGAATCGAGAGAACAACAACAGATCACCTTATACTCTTTGTTCTGTCTAACAACATGCGGCACACCCATGTATCATAGATTCTTTTGCCTGTGTCCTCTGGTTAATACCTTTGCTAGTCATTCTTCTCCTTACCTGCACGCCAGCACCAACAACAACTTAGAAGCTTTATGCTGCTACCCGTGCGTGATGGTAAGGCCAGGTCTTCATAGTAGTGTTTATGTTTTTTTTTCCTGTTCTCTTCTGTCCTCCTGTTGTTCCTGATCTCCTTCCTTTCCTGATGGAAGACTCCATTCTCTCAGTATAGTCAGGCTACTTGCAAGCTGCTGAACCTTCAAAAAAAAAAACAGATAAAGAACCAGCACACTGGCTCAGATTTTATCTTCAAGTAAACCAGAACCGACACTTCTTTTTATTGCCCTCCTGTTCTTCTGCTATTCGAGACAGTTAAAGACTACTCAAGTAATCCCTCTTGTTGTCCTGTCATACTCAAATCGCACATGCAGTCCTCTAGACTTCTCGAGATTATCTTGGTTAAAGGCTGTTCAACTCCTCTACTGGAACATAATCTGAAGGTAAAATCTCCTTCAGAACAAGCTCGATCACTCCAATTCATTAACTATTTTCCTTTCTGGTTTGCCAAAATATAACGCCTGAGAAACTGTCCCAGCTGAGGCCGAGTGTTCAAGGTCTGGGAGTTTATATTGTGCCAAGGAGTTACCAGGAGAAACCAACTCCAAACCAAAAGAAATAACTCAAGGTATTAAGCTACATAAGCATTCTGTACAAATTTTTAGAAACTGTTACGTTTCTGTGCAACTTAATTTCAGAGAAATTATGTGAGTCTTATTAGTTTAATGACAACCTAAGACTTGCCAACACCTTTACTTAAGTAGCAACTGATCTGGTGGAGTTTGGGAAGATCAATCAATACACTAAAATAGATGTTAGAAGTAGCAGGGTACAGAAGCTAGTTTCTGTTCCAGAAATCTTGGGTTTCTGTTTACTGATTTCTCTGAAGCCGTAGGAAGATGGTATTGATTGGTAGATTACTCTAAAAACTGCTGGTACACCTGTATAAGTTTAGAAATACATTGGAGTGTTTATTAATGGAAGAAAAACCCACCTGTTACACCAAGAATGGAGGAGCAATTAAAATTATATCCTTTCGGGTCTTTCAGTTTTTCAGATTCTATGTGAATGACTTTCAGATGTGTAGTCCTTATTGTTTTGAGTTGTTTAAAGTTAAAAGCTGTATCAAACACACAACTAAGTAGCTGATCATATTGGGGAATTGGGAGGTCAATTTGTGAACAGGCAGATAGCAGAATCAGAAAAAAAAAACAGCAATCGCATTTTCAGTTTCTGAAATCTTATCAGTTTGTGTGTAGTTGAGTAACAGAGTGGTTGTAGTTAGTTTTGAGTTTAAACAAAAAGCTGGAACACTGAATCAAGTGAGTAAATACTTAAGAACAAATTAATGACAGATACGTAAAATGAACAGAATGAAATCAATGGAAGTTACCATTTCTGCTGTGCAGTCTCTCTCTGTCCTGTATAGCTTAGCACAGGGAATCTTGAAGGGAGTTATGAATTAGTTCAGAAGAAACAGACAGAAACCCAAACAAGAGAGTAAACCAGTTCAGATTTCTGTTTTCTCCTGCAACGACCCAGTTCTGAATAGTGAGTTCCAGTGGCATTAACTATATTGATGTGGCCTTATTTTAGGGATAAAAATCATAGTAAGACCCTTATGTAAGAAGCTAAGTAGTTGGGAAGTATGAAGTCAGATTAGAGAGCAGAAAGAAAACAATATAAAAGAGCTTATAAGTTCAGATTTCAATTTCTACAAATTCTGATCTTTCTGTATATCAACCTTTCAGAAGCTTAAACAATTTGGTGGTGGATCTGTTTTGAGGTTTAAAATGTACTAAGATGCTTAACTAAATAACTAAGCAATCTAGGGGAAACTCAAAACAAGAATCGTGAACAAACTGCAAATACAAGAGAAGATATCAGTTCTGTACTTTCGGTTTTATGTTCATTGCTACAGACCAATGTAAAGGAGTTTTAGGGATGCAGGCATTGTTGACTTGGGTTGTCTTAAGGTCAAAAACTATATTAAGAGATGTATCTAGGTGGGTAAACAAACTGGAGAAGACTAACAGTCAGGTTAAGCAGCAGAAATGAAAGAAGGAAGAAATCAGTTCCTAATCTAGTTTCAGTTTCGAGATGTACAAGTAAGTTAACAATGTTGCTGTGAGTTCTTTGTGGGGATAGAATCACATTAACACACCCAACTTAGAAGCTAAGTGATTTGAAAAAATAAAACTGAAGGAACAGATTAGGAAGTAATAGGAAAAGAAGAAAAAAAACAGCAGTAGTGTTTCAGTTTTGCTGCAGTTTTCAGGTTATGTGTAAAGATTCTTAGGAACGTAGCCTTGTGGCCTTGAAATGTTTTGTGGTTCAAACTATACTAAAATACATAACTAAGTAACTACAGCCAATTGATGTAAGATGATAGTCAGTCTGTAAACAAAGGGCATAAGTAGAAGAAGATGTGTCAGTTTCTGTTTCAGTCTCAGATTTGTCTAATTTCAGTTTTCAGATTTCTGTTTATTGTGATCTATGTCATTCTGGTTCTGTGGGAACTTAAAAACTACCACACCCTAAACTACTTGAGTTGGTAATGAGGGAGAGTTGAAGGTCAACCTGTGAACCAATAACAGAAAAAGAAAACAGAAGAGAAGAGAAGAGGGTAGCAGTTTCAGATTTTCTGTTACAACTCTAATTCCAGTGTATACACGTTTCTGTAGCATTAGTGAAGTTGCTTTAGGATTGTTCTTGAGTCTAAAACCTCGACAAACATTTAACTAAGTGGCTAAAGAGCTAGGAGGAGTATAGCTCAGTTTAAGAAGCAGGCAGAGAGAACCATAAGAGCATACATCGATTTCTGTTTCTAGTTGCAGTTTCAGAAACCTTGTTTCTGTGCAACTATGTTGCAGAGTGTCTAAGGGGATTGTATTGAGTGCTCAAGGGATTAAAATCTTGCTAATTCACTTAAATAAAGTGTAGCATCCTGAAAGAAAACAAAAAAGAAGAGCGGTAAGTTAACTGTCAAAATAGAAAAGGAATAACTTATTAAACTTAATGCATCAGTTTCCAATTGTTTCAGAAATGAATGGCTTGCTGTATGAACTTGTTGCAGAAGGTACTGAGGGTGGAATTGAGTTACAAATGAACCTAAGATACTCCTAGGAGAGTGAACTAGGCTGGTGCTTCCATTGGAAGTTTAAGGATGTAACACCCCCGAATAACAATCAATAATTAAACGACGAGCCTAACGGTAATATGAGATGTCTACGCAGCGGTTTCCAACTTCATCCGGGTGTCACAGATGCCAACCACCCATGTGGTTGACCGACCACAATACCAACTCTAAGTTACGGTCTGTATGACTGGAATTATAACCTTAACCAAATCCAAGTACGAACAGGAATTACGAACCAAGTACCGAGCGTCTACAGTATAGTTAATAACTTAAACAACACAACCCATTCGTTAACATACTACTTAAGCGTCTTACCCAGAAGGACTACCACCATGGTAGTCACTTGCCTACTCTTCGCCATCGTCTGGCACAAGACCTGAAAAAAAAATTGGGTGTAAAGGACTCAGCAAACTACGCTGAGTATGAACGTGTGAAGCCCGCATTACCGGGCCACACGACTAATTGGTCGAATATTATTAAGTCAATTTACATGCTATCATAAAGCAGTAAAGCACACATCAGCACATCATGATATCATACACACTCATCGGTAGCATAGCAATATCAGTAAGCAACCAAGTACAACTTGCAAGTAGCATAGCAATGTCAATAAGCAACCAAGCACAATAAGCTGCTAATGTAGCAACAACAACCAAGTAATTCATAGGACGTGTGCGTAGGTATATTATACCGTCGATCCTCACTATGGGATCATTCAAGAGATTACGTATGGTTTTCTTGTTCTCATTACACATGTTTTTTCCTTTCTTCTCTTGCACCGAGTCAGGGGATATAGGTTAAATCCCGACACTTTATAATGTAGGTGCTATTCATTCCTTGTTTCTTAAATGATCACATTTGTGAATTTTCTTATTTGCTTGGTCTCATTACACATGTTTTCCTCTATTCTCTGGCACCGAGTCAGGGGATATAGATTAGATCCCGAGGCTTTATAATGTAGGTGATATTCATTCCTTGTTTCTTCAAGGGTTACTTGTGAATTCTTTTATCATCGCACGTTGGAGGACGTCTCCTCCATAGCTAGTCCCCCATTCCCGACACCCAGGGTCGAGAAAGCGGAGTCACCTCTAGACTCCAGGATAAGCTTCACCAATTTGTCACTCCCCCATTCCCGACACCCAGGGTCGAGAAAGCGGAAGTCACCTCTGGACTCCGGGATGCGCTTCACCAATTTGTCACTCCCCCATTCCCGACACCCAGGGTCGAGAAAGCGGAAGTCACCTCTGGACTCCGGGATGTGCTTCACCAATTTGTCACTCCCCCATTCCCGACACCCAGGGTCGAGAAAGCGGAAGTCACCTCTGGACTCCGGGATGTGCTTCACTAATTTGTCACTCCCCCATTCCCGACACCCAGGGTCGAGAAAGCGGAAGTCACCTATGGACTCCGGGATGTGCTGAGAAAGTGGGGTCACCCAGGGATCCCCAGAATATATTCCACCATAGACGGTCGAAGGATCTGATGCAGATACCAACTCCCGATCATCCATACCGCGCGGCCCGAGCTGTTGTCTTCCCGGGTTGTTCTCATGTTTCACAGTTGGTACTTTTCGTTTCATTTTCATTATAATCTCGACACCATAGTGGGTGTCATTAGCGGTCCTCTAAAGTTAGAGAGGATTTGTCTCTTTGTATAGTTCTTTTGTTTTGTCTACGTGGTTCGTCATGTCTCACTAAAGGAGACTTGCTCTTCATTATCATTAATGAATAGACACCATAGTGGGTGTCATGGTAGTCCTCAATGGTTTAGAGAGGAGTTCCCCTTATAGAATTTTCTTTGTTTTCATAATTTCGTAGTAGTTCATCTCAAGGTCCATAAACGAGAAAGGGACTAAACTACTGTGTGCGCGCAAGTAATATGCCACATGAATATATATAACAAGCATATAAGCAAGCCACAAGAAGCAATCCAATTTTCATGCTTTAGTCTTAGAGTCATTGTCAAACAAAGCACACAGCACACAAGCCGTGTAACACGGCAACATACGAACCACACATGTCCATACCTGGATCCGAAGCAAGTAGTCTCACACACGGAGTCCTGGTCGGAGTTCACTACGGCCCTAGCGTTAATTACAAACAATGTGTCAGTTTATGATTTCATGTGACAACCTTTGTGACACTCCCCGAATTTATTAATTTATTATCGGGTGTTATTTCCTAGATAAATCTTCGTTGAATGTTCAACCTTTATTAACCCTTAGGACTTCCCACGTGTTAGACTTTATGTTACTCCTAGGGCATTCACACCCTTATTTTACACGTTAACTAAGTCCTTTGTCCTAGCTACTGTTTTAGAGCATTTAAGCGTCAACCGTGTAACATGTTTCTATAAGATAGATTTAACTTGTCAAAAAGGGTATTCCTTTCTTAGCTAAGTAGTTATGTTTTGAGCTCATTATTTACACAATAACACTCCTCAATCACTTCTAGAACTCCCTTATATTGAAGCTTAAATATTTCCAAACCGAAATAAGGTTCTTGTATATAACCTTATTTTATCACACTTTTAATATGTCTAACGGTGTCTAAACTTCCTGAGTTGTTTTGTAAGTTTAGCTAGATGCATTAGAAAGGTTTTGGGTTCAATATAACTCTAACATCACCCTCATAACACCCATGTAGCTCAATTATACAGAAACTACATCATTAACGAAATCTGAGACACAATCTATATATCTCCTCTTGATTCTTGTATCTAGCTAGTTCAACTAATGTTTGATGCTTTCCTACTGAATTTACCCATCCAGCTATGGGTGTTAACACTCTTTTAGACTCAACTAAACACTCACAGACCACTGGTAATTCAGTTACACAGGGACAACTCCTAACTGAAAACTGAAACTAGAATATATATATATCTTTATGTTTAACTCTTGATTGTAGTTAGTTATTCTAACTTCTAAATTTTCTCCTCAGTAGTTATAACTTACTCACGTGGTTTAGGGATATTTTAGATTCATTAGTCACCTATTACACTCTTTCTAATCTCTCTGTACACAGTTATACAGAAGCAATACACCAGTGCAAATCTGAACAGAAACAGCACTGGGTGCATCTCTTGTTTTTCTCCTTCTGTCAGTTTACTAAATTGATTCCTAACCTCCCAAATGAGTGTAGCAACTTAGGTAAACGTGCTAGTACAGACTTGGGTTTATTATCAACTCAACATCACCCTCTTAGGACAGCTGTAACAGGGTTACTCTGAAAACAACAGATTGCAAAAATCTGAATCAACATCGGTGTGGTACCAATTCATTCCTTCCTTTCAGTTCGTTTACCAGTTTCTACTTCCACACAATTTTTGTTCTATAGATCTACATAGAGGTATTAGCTAGATATTGGGTTTATTAACAAGCTTAGGTAACACTCTTATGCTCCTGGTATTTCAGTTATATAGAAATCAATGCTTCAGGAAAAACTGCAACTGAAATATAAACCTGATGACTCTCCTTTGTTTTCTTTCTGTTTGTTCAAAAAAATTCCGAGTCTCCAACTCTCTCCCCAAGTAGTAGAATGTTTTATCTGAGTTTTAGCTTCAACACAGACCTAAAGCCACAAGGAGTACCTCTCTGAACCCCCTTAACACAGAAACTGAAGCTAAACTGAAGTCATGGACAGAAGTATGTTCATTGCCATTGTTTGTTTCTGTCACATCATCTGTCTGCTAATTTCCCCCAATCAGTCTACCCATTTACTTAGGTGGTTTACCTCGATGTTAACTTCCAGAACAGACCCTAAACACATTATCAAGGCTACTGAAACATGTCAGTACTAACTACAACCTGAAACAGAAAACAGAAACTGGTGTAACCTCTTTATCTCATTTCTTTGTTTGCTAGTTGACTTCCAATCCTTCCCAACTGTTTTAGTTCCTCAGTTGAGTATCTTATTAAAGTTTTAACTTTGAAATAACCCAAGGCAATAGAGACTACGTTTGAAAATCTGTCACACAGAACCTGAAAAAGGAAACTGGAAACTGATGCATTTTTCTTTTCAGTTGCCCTATTTCTGCTATTTAATCTATCTCTTATCTTCCCAACTTGTTTAGTGACTCACTTATATGTTTTAATACAGTTTAAAGCTTTTATCAAACCATTACAACTCTCTTATACTCTCTGAAATAGAATTATACAGAAATACAAAATTTCTGAAACTGAAACTGAAGCACTGATGTACGTTTTTCTTTGATGTTTTGTTTCTGTTATCAAACTTATCCCTTTGGTTTTCCCCAACCGGCTTAGTGATTTAATTTTGTAGTTTTATACGGTTCTACTCTAATGCAGTTCAGGTCGGTAAATCAACACTGTTGGAAAGTACCCCAAAACTGCATCGAGAAAGCCTGAGATCATATACTGATATACTCTCTTATTCCTTTTCTGTCCATCCATCGATCTATTTTTTTTTCTCACCAGAGTACCCATGTACTTAATTAAGTGTTTTAGCTCTATTTTATACCCAAGATAACTTGTTATTGCTACTGAAATTTTGTTATACAGACTGTCATGGTGTAGAAGGCAACACAGAAACCTAAACATGCTCCTTTTCTATTACTTCCAAATCTTATTCCTCAGTTTTCTTTTCCCCAAGTTATTTAGTTGCTTAGCTGTAGTTAAAACTCATAAGCTACCTAGACTATCCCATTAATATGACTTCTACTTCTCCCCAAGTTATTACCCATCTATTTAAGTTGTTTAGTAAGAGCTTGAACCCAAAAGATTCAGAAACTGAAAATTAACCCTTGCAATTTCTTTCCCAGTTACTTATTTTCTAATCTCCTAATCTTTTGTTAGTTTCGTAAGGGTTGTTTACCCACTTAATCAAGTGTGTTATCAGTTTATGAGTTTGACACAGACCCAAATTTAACATGGTTTAAACTACTGAAAGTTCTTACACAAAACTGCAAACTGCAACTCAGAAACCAGAAACTAATCTTTCTTTTTCTGTTGGTTACTTCTGGTTTAACATGTTGACTAGTCTTCCCTAGAGTCCCCAGCTGTTTAGTTACAAATCCTAATATAGTCTTGACTTTAACCAACCCAAGGCCACGGTCACAGCTACTGAGACAGAAAAATTCTAGGAATTGGAAAACTGAAACTTCACTGTATCCCACTCCTACATTTTTAGTACTTCAACCTGTTTCCTTTTTCTTCAGCACTCTCACGTTTAGGTAGCTTAGACAGGTGAGTATATGATGTTGTGAATGTCTTATCAACCCAGTAACACTCCAGGACAGCGAGTATACTGAAAACCAAGAAAACTGAATCAGAAATACTACTGGTGGTTTTCTTCCATCCTGTTCCTGTTCTTTGTTTACGTTTTGATTATTTTGATTCGTCCCAACCTTGCCTAGCAGTATTAGTTTGAGTTGAGTCTGTTAACAAATCATCGCCACACCATCATACCCTTAAACAATTAGTATACAGAAACGCAAGGTTACAGGATTTAAATGCTTGTAATTGAACTTGACAGTTTGTGTCGTTTTCTTCTTTCTTTTCTGTTGATCTATTTCCCCTAGTTTATTTACAGATAGCCTAACGTGTTGGTAAGTCCTTTAAGCTAAAGAGTCAACCTACACAGCATTCACAATGTTTCTGTTTTTTATTACACATAGGAGGAGAAGTTACAGAATCTGAAATACTGAACAACTGAACTTGACAACTTGTTTTGTTTTCTGTTCAATGTTGAGTTTACAGATAGCTCACCTCCTTAATAGCTCAGTCGTTTCCCTTGTTGATGACACACTATGAGACTCTCAGGGCTTTGAACTTTCGGCCTTACTGAAGAGATTACTCAGGATTATGTTTGACAAACCAAACAAGGAAAGATAGGGGGCTGGAGAAACCAAAAAGTTGTTTTGAAGCTGTTACCTCTTTGTTGCGTTTCAGAGAAGTATTGGCAGTCTCTACCCAAGCGATTGTCTTGGACAGGTCCAGGAGGACTACATGGAAGGTTCATGCATGAAAGGAACATGAGGGAATTAGGTGGTTATTCTGTGTTGTATCGGACAGAACCAACAGAGGAAATATACTTTGTTTCAGTTTTTTTTTTACCTGTTGGTTTCCTGGACTAATTTGATCCAGACTTACCAAGTGTTTGAGCCACAAATCGATCAGACAGAGAGGGCGAGAACAAGGAGTTTGGAGCTCACTGATCAACAAAGAAAGATACGGGAGTAATGTGACAATTTTCTTTTCAAACAGAAGCCACAAGCTAGGAAAGATTCAGGAGTGCCATGGCTTACCTTCACGCATGGGAAAAGCACACCAGAGAAGAGGTTACACAGAAGCTGTTTTCATTTCCGGCTAGTTTTTGCACATGCAGGGACAAGGAAATGAAGTGGGTGGAAGTTTCAAGAGGGAATTTTTTGTGAGAGTTGAATCCGCATGGTTTAATGCGTGAGAGTTTGTAAAACACCACTCTGATGCATAGAATTTTGAAAACAGAAGCAGGCTTGTCTGTTGACTGCAACCACTATGCCACTGAGGTTAGGAGTAGAAAGTGGTAATGTCCTGAGGTGAGTATCTTGTTCAGGGTAGTTAATTCTTTTCTTATTGTTCTCGGACAGGGCCAAGAGGTATGGGCGGTAGAAGAATTTAAGTAGCGATTCTGTATTGGTATTACAGAGGCACTGCGTCGAGTGTCTGATTCTCCTTCTTTCTATTTAGCCAGCTTAGTTAACGAGTTACTAGTTTCAATTCGGTGGCATAAGTTGCTGAATTTAAGCACAGCTCACCCGGTTAAGTACTCAGGGGAAGTACGGGAGTCTCGGGTTCGAAACTCAGCGGGAGCGTCTTTGCTCCTTTTTCTTTCTTTTTTTTTGTATAAGTTATACTTGCTTGTTTATATATGTAAGGCTATATAATATACCGCGTTATATTTGTTTATTTATTTGTCACAAAGTTATGCGACGTTATCATTATTAATTATTATATACGATGTTGTAATGTTGTAACGTTACGTATATGTATATGTATTTTTATATACGTATATATATATGTACGCGACTGTATTAATGTGTCTCGTTCTCATGTTCTCGGACATATATATGTCCGTACTTAATTTAATTATTCAAGCATTATCACGTGTCCCGAATTATGTGACACGTTATTCTCGGATAGTCCTCACTCGTTTATGATTTTATGTGTTTATTTGTTTAGGGGTGTTTCAAAGGAGCAACCGGAATAATCTAAACAGAAACAATGAAGTAGTGGTACACCAAGATTTGCCTCTGAAATTTAGATCGATTGTTCTCTCTGTATAAGTAAGTTCATAGGGGAGGTAAAGTTGTGATGCAGTCCTAAGTCTATTAATCTGTAATAGAAATGGTGGAATGGTGTTTTTGAGATATGAAAGGAAATTTGATGTACATATATATATATGCAACCGATAACTAAGCAAGTGCGAAAAGACCTTGGGTTATATTTTACCACAAGGTTTTTGGTGTTATAAAATTTAATACCTACAACATATTATAAGTTATGGGGGCACGATGTGGTAATAAGAATTACGCGGTAAAGGAATTCAAGTGTAACGCAGGTGTGTACTATTTTTGGTATACATAACAACTACCGAAACCATGTCATAAGTCTAAAGTTATGTAAAGCATTATGCTATACAGCATCATGAGATGAGAGTAACACAAATGAGATTATGTGGTCAAGAATATAGTTATTTAAACTGTTATGCTAAATGCATACATATATAGATAAACACGTACCAAGAAATAGAGTTATACACTATAGTTACAACGACATAAAATACCAAAGTTAGTATAAGACGTTAGTATGATAAGTAAACCCCGAGTGAAATGTCATATGTGTACAACGTAAGGTTTCATGCTCTAATGTAAACCGAGAATTAACACACACAACGGGTAAGGGGTTTATAAAATAATAGTAACGATACTTTAGCTAGTAACAAATGTAAGTCTGGGGACATAGTACTGGGATTTCAAACGTTATTCGGAAATACCGAGTTGTGCAGTCATGTGGATTGACGCTTAGTGTTCCTTGTATTACTAGATCGCATTCCCGACGTACGCGCTCGAAAGCTCTAGTGGTCTGCACTGCACGAATCTAGTCAACGGTGTACGGTATGTAAAGGGATTTGATCCGAGTTGTCCTGAGGAATTCCTCGGGCTCGGATTTGTTTGATAAATAACTTGTGTGAATGTATGTATGTGATTTATGTGTGTGATGTGTAGTTATGTTCACTGCATTCTCTATTTATGCACGAACGTCCTACGGGACTAATACTACGTCGACTATAGATCGACTTATACAAAACTACATATGCGAAATGTGTGATTGTGACCACTGTTGCTTGACCTAATACGCTAAGTATTACAAGTATGTAGTTATAACCTAAGTAAAATACTTAGGAACGGGACACGACATTTTCGGTCTCTAGAGCTTTGACTCGAACGTGAATGTTACCTAGAATAATTCTAGGCATGCGTAAGACCCATAGGGCAGCCAACAAATTAAGTGATGTACTCCATAACTAAAACTGTAACTGACTATCTAACTAACAAGCTAACAGTGGAGTGTGAATGAATGTGATGATGTACCTTAATCCAGACAGCCACTGGCTGCTGGTCGCGCGTAGAGATCTCTTGGGTTATCCCGTATCGGGTTTTCCCTAGTTAATCCTGATCGAGCCTAGATAGATCGTCAGGCGAAGTGTGCTACCGTTGGCACCAGGCCCTTGGCCACCTAAATGGACGCCTTTACAAAGGCAAAGTGAATAAGTCCCAGAGTCTTCGGATGATCAGGGCAGTGAGCACCTTTGTGTGTACGTGGGACTACTGTCCAAGTGAGTATATTTCGGGTTGTCCTAACTGACGCCCGAATGTGCTAACTAAAACAAATGATATGTGAAGGCCCGGAGGGCCGAGTGATGTATTACGTGATGATGTTAACATACGATGAATGAATTCTCAATGCCATTGTATTGTATGATGTATGACAGTAATGTGTATATCCATATATGACTGTTTGGATTGGATGAATGATTATATAATCATGCATGTTGTTACAGTATCTATTATATCTGTCAAATGGTAATGCATGAAATCAATCTAATATCAAGACGGTTAAAAATGACAAGTGACCAATAGGGTTCAGATCCGGCATACTCAGCGTCTATCGCTGAGACTACACTTATTGTGCAGGTTGCTGAACACGTTGAAGCCGAAGTGCGGGACTGGGTAGTTAGGACGTTGTTGATTTTGGATTTACCGTTCATACCTCGTTATGTATTAAGTGATTCTACTAGAAATGGGTTGTAAGATTTGGATTAAGTTTAGATGCTCACAGTAGTTGTGCTTTTGATACTTAGACAGACATGTAGGTGGTATCTCGTTGTCACCGCGGATTGTATTTCTATGTTTAATTTTGTTAAGATGTTGTACTGCTACATCACTCGTATGGGCGAGTGGTGGCAAGTAACACCCATGTGAGTTCTATTACTGTAATTCTTCCGCTGTGAGACGCCTTTATTTCCTGTTCACGTGAGCGACTATTACGTATTTGTTATGAGGGGTGTTAAAAAGTGGTATCAGAGCGGAGTACCGCTCTGATGACGAGATACTAGGTTAAGACAGTGAGCTTAGGATTTGGGAAACTTGGGAAACGTTTGTGAGGTATGAAACGTCTGTGTCTTAATGAAATTATGTGTTGGCAGAGCCTTTGGCCTACAAGTGTTAGCCCTTGGGGCACACAATGAGTTGATTGTATTATGGTGCGTTATTGAGAAGACGAACGGTGATACCGACATCTAGTGGTGGTGTGAGCCAGAAGCTGGCCAAGGGCATAAAGGCCCGGGAATATAACCCCTGTTAAGGTCCAGCTGAGAGCTTAGCCAGGAGGAGACACAAACGTCATGAGTACATTGGCGACAGTCCACTTTCATGTGGAAGTCCAGTACGAACTACCGCCGAGTACCCCTCCCGCCACAACCCAATGAGTATAATACGACTAAGAAATATAATCCCCGAATAAAGGGAAAAGGGCTACCAGGCCCAACGGACTGTCTAAACACTCTCGCAGCGAATGAATAATTCCTGCTCCTGTAACATTAATACAACCTCAATGTCATACCTCCATTGACGACCAAGCGCCGTATCATTAGGCACTGCCAGAGGCGAGCGCCACTACTACTACAACGTCGTGGAAAGGATCACCCAAGAACATCAGGGCAAGCGGACCGGGAGCACCATGAACTCCGCGAGACCGACGCCCGTAATGGGACCTTTAACCACCAAACTGTAAAAAAAAAATCATCTTGAGAACGTGGAGGAACTTTGTGAGGATACCGTCCTGTTATGTTCAAACTTCAATCCTAAACTTGTGTACACACAATACCGTGACGCTAGGACCCTGTCGTGGCGATACCTGTAGGGGAACAAAAGTCCAAGCGTTTATACTATTATAAATATAATGTGAGGAAGGACTTGGTTATTCTAATGACAATGTGGATAGGGAAAAATTTCCCAATCCAAATACCGTCTTTTCCATGAACAGTCATTCTAACAGTACTTAAGCAACCAATGCAGCAGTAAGACAACAAGTCAGAAACCGACGACTCTACTTGCATGGCGCGCTTGCCACTGCAAGCGCTGATTTAAACAATGTACCAGTAATTTCGTCTACCCCGCGCACTTGCTACTGCAAGTGCTGCAAACAATTACAACTGCAGTTACCACTGCTATTATCGTTACAACGAATACTGTAAACTGTGTAGACCTATGGTACGACACCATGGCTACCAATAATCACCAAACAATTGTACACCTCTAGTATAAACTACATAACTACAATTGTGCAATAACCCACTAAGATATGAGGCCTACAACCTCTGAAGGGACCGACGAGTCCGACTAACGCAATAAAAAGGGCACACCAGCTCATAACAATTATAACTACTAAACGAGAACGAATCAAATAACACAGGCTGAGAGCCAAGATAACATAACTTAACTATCAAACCATTAAATGGCTGAGTTGGAAGTGGACGGTGAAACCTGATTCCCGGGGATCAAGGGAAAACCAACCACAAATTGGGGTGGAAGGTTTGTTCAACACTGGTGCTGATCACACCAGGGTCGGATGACTCCTAAGACTCTTCACAAGTAGCCATAATTAATTACAGCCAGGATAAACGAAACAACAGAATACTAGTTACAAACAACTAGCAACAACGTAGCAGTAAGATATTAAACAGGGAAACTTGTGACTAGCAGTTTACGCTGTGTATATTAAACCATACAAATAAAATTATGAAGAGAATACAACCGTATAACAAGAACTACCATATAGTTCCAACTATATCTTATGCTCAGTATTTATATTTATTCGCATATACTTGTGCACCACCCATATATATACACTTATATTCATATTTCATGATAAATCCCCTTATATTATATGTCACATTTTCCTCATCATCTTAATGTAAGATGATTATTTGATTTGTTGCATTACATTATGCAATTTATATTAAAAACTTTATCTTAATATCTTGTCACTTTTCTCATTAAATATTATAATCAATACCTTTAATAAAAACTATATTACTACCGAAAGGCATATGCATCAAAATCCCTATTTCCATCAACTCCTAATACTTTTCCATTATTACAGTATTGCCACATATTAAATAAAATGTTATACATATTATACGTTATAACATTTTAACCTTGTAATAAATGTAACTTATAGTTCACTAACTATATGTACGTATACGCCAACCTGTGATGAAAACAAGAGAGTTGGTAAAACGTAGCAGTCCACAGATGGACCAAGAGTGAAAAGAACAATTCTACCGTAATACGGACATTACCAATACCTTCGCAACAATAAACGCGAATCAACACTGAACACATGAATAATTACCACCTCTGAGCACCCCCTTTACCAAGGAGTGCCATATATTGTTATGTATAGTCACAACTAATCAACATCAAGATTAAGTTTATATGTATTGTCAGGATCATACTAACTATCAGACAAGTTCTAAGTAGAAGAAGGGCTACCGCCATAGGCGTCCCGCCATGTAAAGAAAATGATAAGTATCAATATATGTTAATGACATGTCGTTTACTACTATGACGACTGTCAGTGATGAAGAATGTGTAAATTGAACCAATGACAACCACCTAAATTGATACCACAGAACACACAAATAAAATGCTAAATAGCGTAAATAAGCAAGCATCTAATGTACAAATAAGGGGCATAAGCTCAGGAGACCGGGGACACCGACTCCAATTACCTTTCCAGGTATATTACTAACATAACAATGTCTAAGTTAATATGATGAAACAATGGAGCTACAGTACATACCGTAAGCAATGGGAATAACAATCATGATTTACTTACAGGCGCCAAACCGCGCACTTGAAATACAAAAAAAAACTGCAGTTACAAGAACTAGCACTAAACAATAAGTAACAACAAAGACATTACTCACTAGCTGAATACCAAGAGTATATACCAGCATGTAATGCTAATCACTAATAGTGATGGATGTTTAGTCCAATGGACAAACCAAACCTTATGAGAAGTGGCATACAAGGATTCACTTATAATATCTGTAAAAACAACTCATTTTCAGTACCATCAATGAGAATGGTTGGAAAGTGAAGAGCCAAATTGCTCAAGCAATCATGCAATCTACAATACATCCAATTAAACGGAAGAGGGAACACATATAAATACCCTAGTATGAGAACTTACCCCACGCCGTATCGGAAAGCATAGGTAAGATATGATAATGATTAAACCTGGAGGAAATAATTATGTATGTACTCATGGAGATCGAGATGGGAGAACTGACATTGTTACCTCAACACCAATATTACATAAACCGATTGCAGCCATACAGACGAATCAACATCTAACATTTAACTGGTTAACAACCAAGCGCTGCCTCTAATGCATTACTAAGGACATGAGTCCAGATAACAGAAATAGCGTTCCAACCACCTTACCACCATACTACTGGAACATTAGCACCTACGACAAGATAACCGACTTTGCGGACCAATCAACATCAGACTACAACAAGGACACCCATCAAAAGGGAGATTGACAATAGAATACTTCACAATAGTCATGTGACGGACGCTACCAGTTTACTAAACGAGACATGGGACGACCGCACTCCGATAGGAGCATGTGGGTCTGACAGACTTATTTATAAGTTAGTCAGGTAAGTAGTAATGTATCAGTACGGTACCCCATGCATGTAGACAAGTAGTGTTAGGAACACGAGAAGTAGTCAACTCCGTACTACGGACAGTGATGCAGATTACCTTGAAGATGGACGAGAAGAGCCGCAGTTAACCAACGGGCTAGAGAAACCAAGAACCTACAACACAGAATAGCGGACGATACACAGTGAAGACAAGGAGACCCTTCGAAGATGACGAGGCAGATGACAGAAACAAGAAACCACTATATGGACGAATAATACGTAGAACCCTCATAAGGATCATGCAAGTTCTTGTAATCCAGAGGAATCTACCAAACGATGTGAACTTAAACACGTGACTACGCAATGATGAGAGACAAGCTAAATGCTAGTAGATACCTTAAGAAGGAATAATGGACTTGGAATGTACCACTCACATGATGATTCGCTCATCTTATCTGTTTTACTTTTTAGATATTAGCTGCTGAGAGTTTACGCCTCTGCACTCTGTAGGACAGAGTGTTTTGGTATTGCACTTGTGCAGTTATTAATCTAGTAGAAATACAGAAAGATGCAATGGATATCAACAAGAGTGTGTATCAGAAATCTACAACAGTGTATTACTCTGGAACAAAACCACCAGAAGACACAGATGACAATCATCATCTACGTGGACATGTAGGCGGGTACGTCTTGGTATTACAAAGACAAGTGCAAAGAGCACCAAGTACTAACAAGAGCCAATGTCATGTTATACCTCAAACTGAATATCAGTGGGAGAAGACACACGAATGTATGCTAGTGATCCAAATAAGAGGATACACAGTAATGAAAAGAGGGAAATTGAGCCTCTATTCATGGGTCTGCACCTCATACAGAGCGAGTGGGCCCATTAGAACGAACTTGGGAGAGAGCACAAATACGTGCCTCACCCTTTATATAAGAGCCCGAAGGGGCTAGAGTCATACCCGTCTCTCTGACATGAGAATAATCTACTCCAAAGGTGAAAACACCACATGAGAGTTAGAGAACTCTAAAAGAGCCAAGTATCCAGCGCTCCTTGTGGAGCGACTGTTGAATACTTATGGGGTACGGGGGCGTAACCCTTTTTAAGGGGGGGTAGAGCCTCTTGGCTGTGCACATGTTTGCACTGAATTTGTTATTTCGTATGTGGGGCATACGATAGTTTGTTGGTATGTTTGTTGGTATGCGGGGCATACGTTTTTGTTGTGTTGTTGTTGTTTTGGTGTTGTTTGTTACGCGGGGCGTACGTTGTAAATTGTTTGTGTATGTGCACTTGTGGTATGTATCTTATGAAATACTTGCTGAAATGATGTGTCTACATCCATGAATGTAGTACTTTTCTTTATGATACGTGTGATATATATATTTATAATACCTTGTAGATTGATTACATATGGTATAGTCTGGGTACGAAATAAATCCTTAGTTATGGAATGTGGATGATGGCATGGTATGGACACCTCAGGGAGGTTGTCAGGATTGGTAGAACTGATAGGAAATAATGGTGCTGATGGATCGCCTACATCCATATGTTTGAATTAACGCCACAAATGATGGCTATGTGCTGTATAAGTGCAATACGATGTGTGTAAATGATATATCACATAGATATACATTATGGGATCATATGGGTAGTTATTAATACACCTATTTAAGTAAAGCGACTTCGGGACGAAGTCTTTTTAAGGGGGGTAGATTGAAATACCCCTACTTAATTAAACATGATTTAAATATGTAATTTACTACATTCAAGTATAAACGAACAGTTTAAAATTAATACGGTCACGCACTTATATACATACGTATATATGTACGTGTATATAACGCTACAATATTATAATGTTGTACATATAACTAGTAACGCAACATGATGATATAGTCGCATGGGTACTTGTGACCGAAATCATATAACTACAACACGACAAATAAAATAGTCGTACCCGTATATGGGTATAATTAATAACGTGACATAACAAATAGTCGTATATATATATACGTACATACAACTAATAACGTGACATGTTAATACAGTTGCATGTATACAAGAAATAAGTATAAATAATGTTGAAACAATAAAAAAGAAGAAAAGAGCAAACATGCTCTAGCCGGGATTTGAACCCAAGACCATTGGTACCTCTAGTGAACACCTTAACCGTTTGACTGAGCTCATATTCAGTACTAGACTGCACCGATTGATACAAGAATAATAACACCTATCATTAAATAAATTAAACCACCAGACTACTTACCCAAGTAAATGGCTAATTTAGTATGGAAACATAATACCCCACCAATTATTTTGTTGCCATCATCGACAAGTGGTATACAACAACATCATAATCCCTGATCTCCTCTTCTTTTGAGTAGTAAATTGCACCGGGCAACACCCATCCTTTATCGGTTTCAAAAAAATATATATACCAAGACCACAGTCTTTTCTTCTTCTGTCATGCGTGCGCTCTGGTGGAACAAGGAAACCAAGGCAGGCGCACTACCTTGCATCAGTGGCCAGACATTTCCTTTGCCCAAGTCCTCGAACAACAGCTTAAATACACCAGTCCCTTCTTCCCTTCAAACCTTGCTGCTGTGCGTGGTTGTTTCAATTCCAATGCAGACTAGGATGATGGGCACCTAACCGAGACACTGCTCCTTGTGTGGGTTGCTGTGTCGCTAGCTTTAAATGACCCCAAACACACTCCTATGTCTGATCAAAATAGTGACAATCAAACCACCAGAATGGGCACTTATATTCTTGACATCCGAATCGAGAGAACAACAACAGATCACCTTATACTCTTTGTTCTGTCTGACAACATGCGGCACACCCATGTATCACAAATTCTTTTGCCTGTGTCCTCTGGTTAATACCTTTGCTAGTCATTCTTCTCCTTACCTGCACGCCAGCACCAACAACAACTCAGAAGCTTTATGCTGCTACCCGTGCGTGATGGTAAGGCCAGGTCTTCATAGTAGTGTTTATGTTTTTTTTCCTGTTCTCTTCTGTCCTCCTGTTGTTCCTGATCTCCTTCCTTTCCTGATGGAAGACTCCATTCTCTCAGTATAGTCAGGCTACTTGCAAGCTGCTGAACCTTAAAAAAAAACAGATAAAGAACCAGCACACTGGCTCAGATTTTATCTTCAGGTAAACCAGAACCGACACTTCTTTTTATTGCCCTCCTGTTCTTCTGCTATCCGAGACAGTTAAAGACTACTCAAGTAATCCCTCTTGTTGTCCTGTCATACTCAAATCGCACATGCAGTCCTTTAGACTTCTCGAGATTATCTTGGTTAAAGGCTGTTCAACTCCTCTACTGGAACATAATCTGAAGGTAAAATCTCCTTCAGAACAAGCTCGATCACTCCAATTCATTAACTATTTTCCTTTCTGGTTTGCCAAAATATAACGCCTGAGAAACTGTCCCAGCTGAGGCCGAGTGTTCAAGGTCTGGGAGTTTATATTGTGCCAAGGAGTTACCAGGAGAAACCAACTCCAAACCAAAGAAATAACTCAAGGTATTAAGCTACATAAGCATTCTGTACAAATTTTTAGAAACTGTTACGTTTCTGTGCAACTTAATTTCAGAGAAATTATGTGAGTCTTATTAGTTTAATGACAACCTAAGACTTGCCAACACCTTTACTTAAGTAGCAACTGATCTGGTGGAGTTTGGGAAGATCAATCAATACACTAAAATAGATGTTAGAAGTAGCAGGGTACAGAAGCTAGTTTCTGTTCCAGAAATCTTGGGTTTCTGTTTACTGATTTCTCTGAAGCCGTAGGAAGATGGTATTGGTTGGTAGATTACTCTAAACACTGCTGGTACACCTGTATAAGTTTAGAAATACATTGGAGTGTTTATTAATGGAAGAAAAACCCACCTGTTACACCAAGAATGGAGGAGCAATTAAAATTATATCCTTTTGGGTCTTTCAGTTTTTCAGATTCTATGTGAATGACTTTCAGATGTGTAGTCCTTATTGTTTTGAGTTGTTTAAAGTTAAAAGCTGTATCAAACACACAACTAAGTAGCTGATAAGATTGAGGAATTGGGAGGTCAATTTGTGAACAGGCAGATAGCAGAATCAGAAAAAAAAACAACAATCGCATTCTCAGTTTCTGAAATCTTATCAGTTTCTGTGTAGTTGAGTAACAGAGTGGTTGTAGTTAGTTTTTGAGTGTAAACAAAAGCTGGAACACCGAATCAAATGAGTAAATAATTGAGAACAAATTGAAGGACAGATACGTAAGATAAACAGAGTGAAATCAATGGAAGTTACCATTTCTGCTGTGCAGTCTCTCTGTCCTGTATAGCTTAGCACAGGGAATCTTGAAGGGAGTTATGAATTAGTTCAGAAGAAACAGACAGAACCAAACAAGAGAGTAAACCAGTTCAGATTTCTGTTTCTCCTGCAACGACCAGTCTGAATAGTGAGTTCCAGTGGCTTAACATTTGATGTGCCTTATTTTAGGGATAAAAATCATAGTAAGACCCTTATGTAAGAAGCTAGTAGTTGGGAAGTATGAAGTCAGATTAGAGAGCAGAAAGAACAACAATATAAAAGAGCTTATAAGTTCAGCATTTCAATTTCTACAAATTCTGATCTTTCTGTATATCAACCTTTCAGAAGCTTAAACAAAAATTTGGTGGTGGATCTGTTTTGAGGTTTAAATGTACAAGATGCATAACTAAATAGCTAAGCAATCTAGGGGAAACTCAAAAGAAGAATCGTGAACAAACTGCAAATACAAGAGAAGATATCAGTTCTGTATTTTCGGTTTTATGTTCATTGCTACAGACCAATGTAAAGGAGTTTTAGGATGCAGGCATTGTTGACTTGGGTGTCTTATCTCGAGGTCAAAACTGTATTAAGAGATGTATCTAGGTGGGTAAACAAACGGCGAGAAGACTAACAGTCAGGTTAAGCAGCAGAAATGAAAGAAGGAAGAAATCATGTCCTAATCTAGTTTCAGTTTCGAGATGTACAAGTAAGTTAACAATGTTGCTGTGAGTTTTTGTGGGGATTAGAATCACATTAACACACCACCTTAGAAGCTAAGTGATTTGAGAAAAAGAAAACTGAAGGAACGATTAGAGAAGTAACAGGAAAAGAAGAAAAAAAACAGCAGTAGTGTTTCAGTTTTGCTGCAGTTTTCAGGTTATGTGTAAAGATTCTTAGGAACGTAGCCTTGTGGCCTTGAATGTTTTGTGGTTAAACATATACTAAAATACATAACTAAGTAACTACAGCCAATTGATGTAAGATGATAGTCAGTCTGTAAACAAAGAGGCATAAGTAGAAGAAAGATGTGTCGTTTCTGTTTCAAGTCTCAGATTTGTCTATTTCAGTTTTCAGTTTCTGTTTATTGTGATCTATGTCATTCTGGTTCTGTGGGAAACTTAAAAATACCACACCCTAAACTACTTGAGTTGGTATGAGGGAGAGTTGAAGGTCAACCTGTGAACCAATAACAGAAAAAGAAAACAGAAAGAGAAGAGAAAGGGTAGCAGTTTCAGATTTTCTGTTACAACTCTAATTCCAGGTATACACGTTTCTGTCAGCATTAGTGAAGTTGCTTTAGGATTGTTCTTGAGTCTAAAACCTCGACAAACATTTAACTAAGTGGCTAAAGAGCTAGGAGGAGTATAGCTCAGTTTAAGAAGCAGACAGAGAGAACCATAAGACATACATCGATTCTGTTTCTAGTTGCAGTTTCAGAAACCTTGTTTTCTGTGTAAACTATGTTGCAGAGTGTCTAAGGGGATTGTATTGAGTGCTCAAGGATTAAAATCTTGCTAATTCACTTAAATAAAGTGTAGCATCCTGAAAGAAAACAGAAAGAAGAGCGGTAAGTTAACTGTCAAAACAGAAAAGGAATAACTTATTAAACTTAATGCATCAGTTTCCAATTGTTTCAGAAATGAATGGCTTGCTGTATGAACCTGTTGCAGAAGGTACTGAGGGTGGAATTGAGTTACAAATGAACCTAAGATACTCCTAGGAGAGTGAACTAGGCTGGTGCTTCCATTGGAAGTTTAAGGAGCAACCGGAATAATCTAAACAGAAACAATGAAGTAGTGGTACACCAAGATTTGCCTCTGAAATTTAGATCGATTGTTCTCTCTGTATAAGTAAGTTCATAGGGGAGGTAAAGTTGTGATGCAGTCCTAAGTCTATTAATCTGTAATAGAAATGGTGGAATGGTGTTTTTGAGATGTGAAGGAAATTATGTACACATATATATATATATATATATATATATATATACAACGATAACTAAGCAAGTGCGAAAAGACCTTGGGTTATATTTTACCACAAGGTTTTTGGTGTTATAAAATTTAATACCTACAACATATTATAAGTTATGGGGGCACCATGTGGTAATAAGAATTACGCGGTAAAGGAATTCAAGTGTAACGCAGGTGTGTACTATTTTTGGTATACATAACAACTACCGAAACCATATGTCATAAGTCTAAAGTTATGTAAAGCATTATGCTATACAGCATCATGAGATGAGAGTAACACAAATGAGATTATGTGGTCAAGAATATAGTTATTTAAACTGTTATGCTAAATGCATACATATATAGATAAACACGTACCAAGAAATAGAGTTATACACTATAGTTACAACGACATAAAATACCAAAGTTAGTATAAGACGTTAGTATGATAAGTAAACCCCGAGTGAAATGTCATATGTGTACAACGTAAGGTTTCATGCTCTAATGTAAACCGAGAATTAACTCACACAACGGGTAAGGGGTTTATAAAATAATAGTAACGATACTTTAGCTAGTAACAAATGTAAGTCTGGGGACATAGTACTGGGATTTCAAACGTTATTCGGAAATACCGAGTTGTGCAGTCATGTGGATTGACGCTTAGTGTTCCTTGTATTACTAGATCGCATTCCCGACGTACGCGCTCGAAAGCTCTAGTGGTCTGCACTGCACGAATCTAGTCAACGGTGTACGGTATGTAAAGGGATTTGATCCGAGTTGTCCTGAGGAATTCCTCGGGCTCGGATTTGTTTGATAAATAACTTGTGTGAATGTATGTATGTGATTTATGTGTGTGATGTGTAGTTATGTTCACTGCATTCTCTATTTATGCACGAACGTCCTACGGTACTAATACTACGTCGACTATAGATCGACTTATACAAAACTACATATGCGAAATGTGTGATTGTGACCACTGTTGCTTGACCTAACGCTAAGTATTAGTATGTAGTTATAACCTAAGTAAAATACTTAGGAACGGGACACACATTGTCGGTCTCTAGAGCTTTGACTCGAACGTGAATGTTACCTAGAATAATTCTAGGCATGCGTAAGACCCATAGGGCAGCCAACAAATTAAGTGATGTACTCCATAACTAAAACTGTAACTGACTATCTAACTAACAAGCTAACAGTGGAGTGTGAATGAATGTGATGACGTACCTTATCCAGACAGCCACTGGCTGCTGGTCGCGCGCGTAGACATCTCTTGGGTTATCCCGTATCAGGTTTCCCTAGTTAATCCTGATCGAGCCTAGATAGATCGTCAGGTGGAGTGTGCTACCGTTGGCACCAGGCCCTTGGCCACCTAAATGGACGCCTTTACAAAGGCAAAGTGAATAAGTCCTAGAGTCTTCGGATGATCAGGGCAGTGAGCACCTTTGTGTGTACGTGGGACTACTGTCCAAGTGAGTATATTTCGGGTTGTCCTAACTGACGCCCGACTGTGCTAACTAAAACAATGATATGTGAAGGCCCGGAGGGCCGAGTGATGTATTACGTGATGGTGTTAACATACGATGAATGAATTCTCAATGCCATTGTATTGTATGATGTATGACAGTAATGTGTATATCCATATATGACTGTTTGGATTGGATGAATGATTATATAATCATGCATGTTGTTACAGTATCTATTATATCTGTAAAATGGTAATGCATGAAATCAATCTAATATCAAGACGGTTAAAAATGACAAGTGACCAATAGGGTCCAGATCCGGCATACTCAGCGTCTATCGCTGAGACTACACTTATTGTGCAGGTTGTTGAACACGTTGAAGCCGAAGTGCGGGACTGGGTAGTTAGGACGTTGTTGATTTTGGATTTACCGTTCATACCTAGTTATGTATTAAGTGATTCTACTGGAAATGGGTTGTAAGATTTGGATTAAGTTTAGATGCTCACAGTAGTGTGCTTTTGATACTTAGACAGACATGTAGGTGGTATCTCGTTGTCACCGCGGATTGTATTTCTATGTTTAATTTTGTTAAGATGTTGTACTGCTACATCACTCGTATGGGCGAGTGGTGGCAAGTAACACCCATGTGAGTTCTATTACTGTAATTCCTTCCGCTGTGAGACGCCTTTATTTCCTGTTCACGTGAGCGACTATTACGTATTTGTTATGAGGGGTGTTACAGTCTTCACCATGGTAATGGCTTAGTCTCTGTATCAAGGATTCTTATTGGTGTTTACACCAATCTTACAACTAGATTCGAGTGTAGCCTCTACGGCTCCAAAGTATTTGGTAGATAAGTCGTACATTTTATTCGACTGGAAGATGTTAGACACATCCTTCCTTCTTCTCTTTTGTTAGGTATATCAAACCTTTTAAAGATACGGTCCACTAGCTTCTGCTGTGCGCGACTATGATAATCTTGGGGCTTAGTTTGCCCTTCCTATCCTCTTCAATATGTTTTACTGCTCCTTTGTATCCTTATAACTTAGGAATAAAGGTCTCTTAATGGACGCGTGGTATCTTTATCTATACACGGTCTCAATGAGTTATAGCTTGTCTATCCAATTCTCTGGAGATCTGATGTTCATGCTCTTATTACGCCTTTCAGCGTCTGAATTGTTTCCTACTAACTGACCCTCAGTCTGAGATTCCTTTGTAATCTAGACTTACTATTTAGTGCTTATTGCTCTTCACAGTTTCCGTGAAAATCTTGAGACATATCAAATGTTCGTACTTAGTAATCAGTGCTCCCCGCACTCATAACTTTTAATTATTTTCCTCCTAGAATGAGTTCTCTGAATTTTTAATCTCATTGGTTTAACTGAGTTCTTCCTCCTCAATTGTTCACGGTAACTAGCTGCTCTGGTCTAGATTTGCGTCGCTGACCGTCGTATGGAGTCGACTACTTCTCGTGTTTCTTACACTACTCGTTTACATATATGGGGTACCTTACCGATACATGGCTACTTACCCGACTAACTTATAAATAAGTCCATCAGACCCTCAAGCTCCTTTGGAGTGCGGTCGTCCCATATCTCGTTTTAGTATACTCGTAATGTTCGTCACACGCTTAGTTACAGCTCATTTGTGAAGTATTCTGTTGTCGATCTCCTCTTTCATCATTCCATGATAATGCACATGTCGTTCTTCTTGAACTTAATCAAGGAATATCCTTCTACTCTGGTTCATAACTACATTATACCTTTTGTATCTAGTACGGACTCGGTCCTTTAGTATTTTGAGGTCTCTTTCCTTAGATCCTCTTATCTTATTTCTCATGTCGATCAACTAGGAATGCACTTCCAGTTCCTTACGGAATGGACAGTATGCTTCTTGTGAAACCTTTCATCACATGATCCAGACTACTGGCGTTACTGCACAGTCTGTCTCCCATTTCATCACCTTACTTACATCGGGTTTTAATTCATAAATCTGATTGCTTTCGTGTCTGTATTTGATGGCTTATATATAGTGGTTGCTTTGCTGTGCACCGTAACCAAATCTACCTGACAGGTATTATTCTTACAGCCTCCACTACCGAAGTAGCTTTAGCTGTCTTATTTTGCCCATTGATGGCACAATTCTTCAATCGTTTTACTTCAACGTCTCATCTTATATTCAATCCCCTTCATGGTGTAAACACACTAGAAGTTCCTTAGATTCAGGTGTGTGGCGGTTATCGCATCATACTGTAAGATTGTAATCATTTAGCTCGAAGATAATTGCTTCAAATTTCAGGTTTATTTGTAGGTTGTATTCTATCTCTAATAAGTGAAAGCCCATTTCGAGGGGTTTATTCCCACTCAAGGCCTCACAACAAGGAGAGGTATCCCCACCCTAAAAGGAGTGGTTCGTTCTCCACCTCCGTCATTGTATCATCTCTCTATTCTCATTGGTGCCCTTTTCTGGCAATTGCTCCTTAATTTAGTATAGGTTTTCATAACCACTCGTATGTACGAGTTGTAGTTCATTCATGTCCTAGATAAGCCTTTTTATGCTTTCCTACGCCTCGAGCTCTGATGTATTTAACATCCTTGGCTCGTAGGCCCTTAATGCTTGATCTGTCTCAAGTGAGAGCCGGTGTTAGGTTCACTATCGTATTCTTAATCATCTGTAGGTTATCCACGTAATTCTCTTGTTCTCTGAACTCTGCCAATGTTGGGTAACATCATTGAATGTACTATTGGGTTTACAATAAGTTGTTGTGTCTCGCTTCCTGCTGTGGAAGTTTGCTTAGGTAATCCGATGTTAATCAGTGTTTGTGACAATACATTCGCTCTCATAGACTTGCGTCTTTTAGCAATTAAGGATTCGTTTTCATTAGGCCTCTGCCTTCCGGTGTCTAAGTCGGATGTTTACCCTGGCTATCATGTGTTGCCATGTCAGTACTTTGCTCAACTTTCGTTGCCTACGCCACCCATTAATGACTAATCATACTTGGGTGTTAATGAGTTAGGCAAGCAATACTAACCATCATTTATGGGTCTTTTTCTGCTCAACTATACCAACTCTATGGTGTAGTCCTTCTTGAGGTTCTCTCTTCGTGATTGCACGTCTTTGATCCTAGGTAGGTCATTGCTTAAATTTGCTTTCTCTGAATCTGTTTCTGGGGTTTATCAACATCTTCAATGAAGAGTTCTGTTAATAGTATTATTCTGGGAGTTCATCCCGTTTTTATTGAAAGTTGTTATGCCATCCGTCTTCATTGTATGTCGTAATACCTTCCTTATAGGTTATTACTTACATCTGGTCTTCTCACATTGTTGAGTAATCTCTTCTCTTCTTCCATTCAAGGTTAGGCTTGGTTTTGGGTTGATGTTCTTACCTGTAGTGTCGGTTGTCTGTTGTTGATGCTCACGTCATTTAGTTTCCTGACCAAGTCCAGCTCCCTGCTGATTGGTGTATCGATTTAGTTGTCATGGTCAGGCCGTCAGGCCCTTCCAATGTTTCACTCTTTAGTTTTAAGGAATTGTAATCCGGTGTTAATATGTATTATATCCGTGGTTTTTACCATTTGGTCTTCACAGCTTCTTGTATAGCTTCATTGCGGCAGCACTTGCCAAGGCAAGTGTGCCATGCAAGATGGGCTATCGGTACTGTGTACGTCGGTAATGGTACATTCTCCTAAACTCCATGTAGGTGGTAGTCCATGGGACCCTCCTTTGCCCTTTTTGGCTTTGGTTAATTGATTATTTGGGCAGCTTCCTGACTGCTTTTGTTAGTATAGTTACTTATCAGGGTATTCCTCTTTCTGAGGGGACCCTTTTTCTTTTTCTTTCGCCTTGGTTCTCACTCTTGTTTCCACACCTTTGTCGTGGTTATCGAGTATTGACTCTCCCTAGGCACTACGTCGTAGTCCTATCTTGGAGTATGACTTGCATATGCATTCGTAGTCGTCTGAGCTATTGCAGTTAGGTCTTTGCAACCCCCCCTTTTTTTCTTTGTGTAGGGTCGGAGTTATCCGCTTCATAATTGACTTTTAGGTAGTCCCTATGCTCTTGCGTGGTATTATCCCACTATTATTGCTCCCTTGGACTATTTTCCGGTGTTTCTGTCGCTTCTCTTGTCCTTCTATTGCACTCGTGGTGCTTTTCTTCTTACTGGTATGGCGGGGTTATATCGACTGCGTAGCATGTCGACCCAAGTTGCCGGTAATTATTATTCTCTCATTGGTAGGATTCCGTTGGTAGCGCCTGTTTCAACGTTACGCTCTAATTAGGACCTTCAAGTCTTGAAAGGCTATTGCATAACGAGGTGTTTCTCGTATTTGCACAATGCTAAGTAATTGCCAGATCGGGTTTTCCCGAGTAAGAGAAAGCTTGTCATCTCGCTGGAGTTAGTTTCCGGTATCTTAGAACCAGGGGCACGGAGGGCGGATCAGGTATTATAGATATCCGATACACAGGGGAATCCTAACTAACGCACCTCTCGCACTAATACTCAACCCTTATCCCAAAGTCTACTATTCCTAACTCGGTAATTCCTAAGCTCGGTAATTTCCAGTCATCAGAGCGTGATACCACTTTTTGTAACACCCCATCTCCAAATACAATGATCATCGACCTAAGTTCATCTCGTTCATTAACAATGCAACGGAAAAGTTCTACTAAATTGGTGTTACCGTGCCGTTAGTCACCCACGAGACCAACTAGGCCTATTCTCTTACAAGTCACGGTCTGACTAACCGGATAATTACTCGAGCATCTATATAATACAATCCATAAACCACAACTTATGTCAAATATCTCATACCCTAATACATCATACTAACATCTCTTCCATTTACTAAACGAGTGTACATGCACAACTCGTGTAACAAATGTAAAAGCAACCCGAAGTACTCTACCCGTTCCTACTCTCAGGACGGTCGTCTTCTGCTATTCACCTGCAAAATAAACAGTTGCCCCCGAGGGGGTCAGCACCTTTGCTGGTACGATTCTCTTATAGCCCCCAAGCTAACGGGGCTATGACGACTAATTGTCGATAGCATGAAGTTGATTAGATACACAACATAAGTAAGAAGTGCAATAAACAACAAGCCACATATGAACAAACATAGTTCACACATAATGAACGACTTAAAAGCGTTCTCTTAATAAGTGAGTTAATCATTTAACTCCTTAAGATATGATTTCTCTTAATCTTAGTCTATTCTTATCTTACCTCAATCTTAACCCTTATCTCAAATCTTATCTCAATTAAGACAACAGTTCTTTATTAGAACTGATTGTACCTTAGTTCGTTGTTTATTTTTGTCGGGTTGTTGTTAACCCTAGCTAGTGAGTTATCAGCTCCACTAGTTTAAATAAACAATATTTCTTAAATTATGAGGGGTGTAGGCTTGACCCTCCTGCGCCAACTGAATTTGCCTCCCCTCCCACCTCGAGCTGTTCATCCGTGGTGGTCGAGTCTATTTGTCGACTCTAGGCGACGAGTCATAAGACAAGTCAAACGGAAGACGGATCTGATGTCGATGCCGACCTCCTTCCTGAACATGCATGACCAGAGTCAGTCCCGGATTCCTCACTCCCAAGTTCCAGTTAGTTGAAGTCTCAAAGTCAATGTTTGTTAGTTAACCTCTTTCGGTTACTAATAAAACAATATTAGGGTGTGTTCTTTATTCTCACATAACACTTTACTAAACATTGTTCGTAAGTTCTCAAGGTAAAGTTGTGTTAGTGCATCACAATCACATAACAATCATAATATTTCGGTTGCATGTTTTATCTTGTTTAGTCGGCACACATAAACAAATAGCACACAAGCCGAGGGACATCTCGTTAGCAAGCAGGCTACAAGAAAACCATACCGTACACCGGAGATTGGCTAGCTCTAATATCACGTTCGCCTAATCCGTCGAACGCCTTTGACTATCTAGATCTGTAACCAGAACTAGTATTAGTATCCTATGTTTTAGAACTAGTTTGGTTCTCTTTTCAACTTAAACCTCTTGCTAGGTTAACCCGGTATAATAGTTTACCGTTAAACGGGTTATTTCATTTAGGAGCGTTTTCCAAGCTCAATTCAAATTCATTAACATACTAACGTCGTTAGCAGTTACTTAGTTGCACAGTTAGCAACTTTAGACATATACTGTTTAACTATTCATTTACTTGGTCTCGTATTTTATTATTCATTTATACGGCCTCATATTTACTATTCACCATATTTCACTATTCACGTATACGTCTCGTATTTTACTGTTCATGTATACATATTTTCTATTCATGTATACGGATACTATTCACGTATGTGAGTACTATTCATGTATACGGGTACTATTCACGTATACGAGTACTATTCATGTATACCAACATTTTTCGTATACGTCCGTATGATACTCCGTATCATATGTATTTATTCTTTTTCCCAACATAACTTGTATTTTCTTTAAAATACTTTAAGTATTGATTTCTCCTATACTTATTAAATTACGGGTATACCCCTCGTATACCTTAAGTTATATACGGGTCTTGTTTAACCCCGTCTTAACTCTGTTTCTTTACAACTTGTTTCTAAATTCTTTATTTAATTTCCTTAACCTTCTAAACATATAAAATGTGTTTTTACATTCCTTACCATACTTTTTTTCTATTAATTTCTATTTTACTCATAATAAGTTCTAACCTTGTTATTTTTATTTCTAATTTCTTCCAAAGTATTTCTTAATTAATTTCTTTTTATAATTTTGGTCAATTACCAAAGTATACCCAGAGTTGACTAGTCTTTTACGGTCAAACCCCTAACTTTCCAGAATTTATAGTTTTACCCCTGAAGTTAATTTAACTTAACTTTTTATTCCTTAAACATTTTATTACCTAATCTTTTGCCATATTTTTTTATTCTAACTCATCTAGATATTTTATAAACTGCCATTGACCATGTTTGACCACATTTGACCAGTAAAATTACCATTTTACCCTTATGGTTTATTCTTTCATTTAATAACCAATTTAACTCCAATTAATTTCAAATTTTCGTAATTAATTTACCTACAGATTTTTGAACATCAAAAATCATTTTAAACATCTCTAAATCACCAGATTTAATTATCTAATGTTATAGTATACATATACCATCCTTTGTTAACTTTAAATATACCAAAAACCTTATAAATTCCTTATAATACTTATAAACTCTTTATAAATTGTAAACTTAATTCTACAATTATTTTCTCACCACCTAAACTCTCAAAAATTCCATATTGACCCCATTAATTTTTGGCAATCACCATTAGGTACCAAAACCTTTTAAATTTTACATATTACTCTTAATTACACTAATTCCTTTAATTTAACTAAGTTAGATAATTTTTCTAACTCATTAATAACCCCTTAATTTTCGGCCATATTAAAATTCATAGTATATGAATTTTTCTTGTATATTATGATAGCTTATATTGAAGCTTATATCATAAGGAATATAAATCTAATTTTAGATTTACAAAATATTAACATTTAATGTGTCTAAAATTAAATCTAACACACTTATAATTTTGGCAATAATAAACAAGATGAACAATATGTTAGATCATATATAGATCAACAATTAGAACCTTGAAATAGGTAGTTGTAGGATTTACCTTGTATATAACCATTAGCTTAATATTTAAGCTTGATTTCCTTAGAAATTTTGACAACAATTTGCTAGAGAAATTGGCTCCAAAATCATATAATATGATGAAGATAAGGAGTGATTAGATAGACCTGTAGTCAATAGGCATCGAGAATGAAAAATCGAAGAACAAAGAGTTTCCAGAAGGCAATGTTTTACCTCGAGAATCAAAGGAACTTCGTCATGGTTTTTCCTCAGGGTTTGAAGACTCATTAGCTATGGATGGAAATATCTTCGACAGAGGATTCCAACGAGCTATAAATCTTGGAATTTGGACTTAAGATGAGAAAGTTATGATCTGTGCAAGACAAGGTGTTCTTTAAGGTTCTAATCTAAGAACAATGAAGCTTTTGTGATGTTTCTTCAAAGGGAGGAGGAGCTACGAGTTTGGGAGATCTCATAATGATAGGTAAGTGTCTGATTGATGAATTACTCAGGGGACAAGGTGATAAGGCACTCAAGGAAAGTCATGGTAGGTGTAATAGTAAGTAAAATTGAATTTTAACACCTTTTCCTCTTCTTCCCATGTCGGCAGCCTTAGTCCCCATTTAGTCCGTTTTTTTGTTTCTCCCTTGTCTTTATGTAATATTATATGTATTAATCTCGTTCATAAGGACTTATACCATGTGTTAGGTATGTTACATAACCAAAAATGCCTTAAAACACCATTTTATGTGCTTCCGGGTTCACATTGATTATGCAATTTGTTTGGCTAGTTTAAATGTGTCCTTATTATATTTACAACCTTTAGATACTTTGTTCATGAAATATCATGTTGCTCATTCCAATTTAAACCAAGTCGTTTAGTGGTTTCTCCTTGACTTTCGTTAGTTTAGTACCTGTTTTACTGTGGACTTTGTATACTTAATTTGAGTGTATACGTAATGGCTCCTATGACCATTTCATTGTTTTTTCCTTATTTCTTTATGGTATTTAGGCTCATTAGCCTTTTCGTTCTATGTATACATGTTTAAAGCACATTTTTCCTTAAAGCACATGTTTGTGCTCTAAGGTACGTTTTCGGTTTAAACGCTAACTCCACTTAACGGGTATTACTAATTTTAGGGGTATTTTACATTTAAAATCTCTTGGGAACTTATTGGTAGTTCCCTAATTTATTTGTGCTCTTTAAAACACCTTTTGCTCTAACTGTTCTTAAAGCATTTTTGGTGTAAATTGTTGTTTAACACTTCTTCTAATGTTTCTAAGGCACGTTCTAGCCTTAGTATATCCTAATTAGATAGTTTATTAATATATTAAGGTTTGGGGTTGTAACACCCAACCCGAAATCCAATAAACTAAACTGAACGGCGATCACTCCCAAATAAATCACAACTGCAGCGGAAATAAATACAACAACCGGGCGGTATTACAATGCCGTTGGCCACCCTTGTGACCAACAAGGCTAAGTCCAAATACAATCCTCAAATGTCACGGTCTGGAATACAGATACAAACCCGAGATGCTAGGAATCAAACTCAAAGTAAAATACTGAAATAGAATAATTAACTAATAGTAGACTCCCACAGCTTGGTCTACCCCACCTACACTCAGTGTGGTGATCTTCTTAAACTTCAGGTACCTGAAAAATGGGGGTGCCCCCAAAGGGGCTCAGCAAACAATGCTGGTATGGAAAACGTGCAGCCCATCGTCTACCGGGCCACACCAACTACTTGGTCGAACACATGCAGTTCATTTTTATAAAGCTATAAACAAGCATAGTCTGATAATAACAAGTATCCATACAAGGACAATAATGTCACATAGAACAAGACACAGAGGTCAAGTTAGCTGAACTGAAATGTCTGATAGCTGTCGGGTCCTCACAGTGGGACTGACAGATGTATAAAAGTATATCAATATAGTGGAGGTATAGTGACCTCGTTATAGAGAAAGGTTGGGTATAAAAACCCCAGGAGATAACGTAGTTAAACCCTGAACTGAGAGGCGTGGGAAAATGAATCCCACTAGAGGAATGAAGTCTTCCTCAAACTGAACTGATGGGCATTTGAATCCCGGGAGAAATAGAGTCTTCCTCCCAACTGAATGTTCCGTCGCGACGTAGTAGGAGACGACCTGAGACAGGTACAACTCCTGTAGCATGCATGGCCAGATCCAACTGGGCTCCTCGTTCTCGAAGTATAGAATTGTTAAGTGTCATACAAAGACGTTAAACAAGAACACAATGTGTATTGTCAATTATCACGTTTAGGATAATGACGTTTGTTATAAAGTGAAGTTAGTGAGAGACTTGAGTACAAGTCCTCGGTATACTGAAGCGCAGGTATTTAATCCACTGGTATAGTAGTGTTTGTATGCGTGGGACATACACGTAGTAGTCAGCATCATTCACGCACATAAAATAATACAACAACGCACAAGAGTAAACAACATTTTACATTAATTATCTTGGTCGTTAATTCAAACAACAGATAGCACACAAGCCGGTGTAATCCGGTAGAAAACAGGTTGCAAGAATCCCATACCGTTCACCGTAGACTGTACTCGTTTAATTCCCGTCAACGTCTGGTCAAACAGAGTCCTAGAATAGGATTGACTGAGAGGGTTAATTTATGTTACCCTTATATAATAATTCTATTGGATCACTTAACAAATCTCGTATTTGTTATTTCATGTGGGGTTTATTTCTTTTAATTACCTCATGATTTAATGTATAACTTATTTGTTATTCCTTTTGATTTATTTATAAATCCTTTAATGCACATATATGTGTTTATTGCATTTGTTGTTTATTTTATTTGTCTTGGTGACATAACAACTTATAATTTTCTTAACTATATTTAAATGTCTTACGATGACATAATATTCTTATAATCTCATTATTCTCCTTTTAGTCATAAATAATATCTTTTGTTTTCCTTTAACTTCCTTTTAACTATATAAGCCATAGTTCTAATTCCATAATTCCTTTAATTAAAATTCTTTCTTCTAAATCCTCCAAATATCCATATAGGACCTATACTTATTTAAATCTAAATTATTCTCCTTATATTTCGGTTATTAGTTATAAATCAACCATATTAAATCTTAAACTTACCTTTAAATTCTAATCGTCTTTATATTATAGTTTTTAACTTCTTATTTAGCTAACTTACATTAGTCACACAATATTTTAGTATATAGCTTTTAAATATTATAACTTCCCAAAATAACAACTTAGCCCCTTAAATTCTCGGCAATAATAATTCATTTCCTATAATTACCATTTAACCACAAAAACTTTATAAACTTTGCTTAATGCCTTATAAACTATAGTTTTAATTTTAATTCTCCATAAATGCCGAATTTATATATATAAATTCTTAAATTACCAAACTAACCCCAAAGTAATTCGGCTTTGTCATTTATTCTTCCTTAATTACACTTTCATCTCAAAACTTTATAATAGTTTCTAATAACTTATAAACTAAAGTCTAAATATTTAATTCCTCAAAATTTCGAAAAGTGAGCCTAATAAATCTTTAATTATGAATTCGCCCACTAATAAATTCTAAACTTTCATAACAACTTTTATAAATTACATAATAGCCCAAAACTTTATAAAAGTTATTTTAAAGCTTGTTTAAATTATCTAAAATTCTCAAACTTAATTCCTAACCTTATTTATATCATAATTTCACCAAATACCCCTTTAGCTCTCGGTTTTCACAATAAGTGCACCAAACTTTGTAAAAATTACATTTAAGCCACATAACTTATTTAACTAGTCATTTAAGCTCTAATAAAATATTTTTAACTCACCAAACTTTATGATATAAGTTTATATACCTAAGTAGGTCATTAAAACCCATTTATCAAATAGAGCATCGGCCATAAATATTTAGTGACCATATAATATATAAAAGTGGATTTATATGTCATAGTAATTATACATAAATTCATAGGAGTCATATAACTCATGTATAAATTATTGTAATGTCTTATATTGATTCTTAGCTCAAAATAAAACATTTTTGCCCTTGACATTTCGTCCTAATTTTATTTGTAACCTAAATAAATTTTGTGACACAAAATGTGTCTTAAGGTAAATATTTTCTATATATGTTATAGATTATATTTTTGGCATATAAAACCATATAGTTTCGGTATTATTTAGCCTAGGAGATGTACATAATTTTTGTACAATTTTTAGAAGCTTAACAAAGCTTATAACATAAAGATTTACTTAGTAAACTTACTTCTTAACAAAGGTGGTTAAGTGTTTGAACTTCTTCTTGAATCTCCAAGCTTTCTCCTAGGTAAACTTGATGCTCCTCTTCGGTTTTATGCAAGAGGTGAAGGTGTTTAGGAGTTAGATCTTGAATAAAGATCTTAAGTAGATTTGGAAGTAGTTTTACAAGACTTTACCTTAGGCTTTTCTCCTTATAAATTCGGCACTCCTAAGGTGGTGAAGAACAAGTTTTCCTTCATCAAAATGAAGAAGAAAAGAGGCTTATAAGAAGTAGAACTTGGTTACACATAAAATTGTGCTTTAAGGATTTTCAAGCTTTAAAACCTACCTTAAGATAACCTTGAGATGCTCCTTGGATTAATGTTGTTTTGGACAACCCCTTGGAGATCTAATGATGCCGAAAACACCTTGTTATGCTAGGAAGAGTTTTGCTTCAAGACTTGCCAAGAAATGCTAGGAAATTACCTTAAAGATGAAGGTAAGTTAAAACTCCATTAATGGACTTAAGAGCTTCAAAGGAAGAAGATGAAGCAAGAAGATAGAGGAGGGAGCCTTACCAAACTGTGGAGGAAATGTGCAAGGAGGGAAATGAGACCTAGCTCACGTAAATGAAAGAGGGCAATTGGAATTTGATTTTGTTTTGTCAATTTTTAATGTCAAATGACTTTACTTTTCCTTAGTTTATTACATGGTTTATTGGCTCAATAAATGCCTCCTTTCCAGCATGAAAATCGGACATGTGAGGTGTGACAAGGCATGAGTTGGAAGAGAATGATTATGAGCTAGAAGACAAGGTAAGAAAAGGTGAGTTTTATTCCTTGATTTTTCAATGTTATAACTTGTCTTTTCCTCTCTTGTATATGCACAGTTTAGGGTCTGAATGGAGCTCATTTGATCGGCATTCATGAGCTAAGAAACAAGCAAGGAAGGTTACTTGCTTAAGAAATCAAAAGGCAAAAAAAAAAGGAATCTACTTTTTGCTTTTAGCATTTGTTTTTGTCTAGCCAACTTGGCCATGTTCTCTAGCATAATTTCGACAGCTCTCTGGTCAAATGAGTCACACATTTCTTTGCCATTAAGTATTATAGCACATGGGATGATGAGTCATTATGTTTTAAGCCTTTTTTAAACTTTAAAGTCAAATTTTATACTAGTTTTTGCTCTCAAAATCGGCCCCTATAGAGAGCCTTGTTGACTAGTCACACCAACTGATTTATAAGGTAATTTTAACCCTTTTAAGATTACCAATTCGTGGTATGTCAAAAACTACGAGGCAATTGCGTAAAACGCGTTTCGTGACACCCGAAGGTGTGTTTTTGTGCTCTAAGGAATTTTGGGAAACAAAAATTGTTTTTATGAGTTCCAAGTGTTTGTAAACACTTATTATAGTAAATAAACATATATTAAGATGTTACATTGGGTTATATGAGGTTATATCAACCCATGACATAATTTACGGGCCATCGGGACACACCCGGGCAAAAAGGAGCGCTAAGAAATCCTCCTGTTGTTTTTGCTGAATTTTGAGAAACCACTTCGTGGGTTCTCTTTATAATGGTTAATAATGATGTTAGGAACTCAAGGAATTAATTTTATAGGAGTTCGTGCCACCTCGGCACTCCTCCGGACTTTACGTGCTTTAAGGGGCGTGCGTGAGCACTCCCGAGCGTTTTGCGTTTTGACTGAATTTAGCTTAGGGAATATATTTGTATATTCATATAATAATTGTATGACCATTTGGTTTGAATACTAGAGGGTCATACAAGGTCATGTTTGACCATATGCTTCTAAGGCGTTTTAGCGTTTATGGAGAAACGACTGTTTTTACGTAACGTTTTCATGCATGGGTTTGCATGCGTACGTGAAATGATTCATATTTGGATTATATTCCAATAAATAATGATTTAATAATATTATTTAGATTTGGGGTATTTCAATGGTATTTCAGTCGGAGTCAGTAAGTTACCGTTTATGAAATTTCAGGCCGACCGACCTACCAAGGTCGGTCGAAGTCAGGAGACTTCCTGATTTGAAAATCTAAGCCCGACCGACCTTACCAAGGTCGGTCCTAAGGTCGATCTAAGTCAGAATGCTCCTGATTTGCAATTTACAGGCCGACCGACCTTACTAAGGTCGGTCCTAGGGTCGGTCAAGCCCAGTACTTGTTCTAATTACTCACTTTGAGCTCCAAATTCACCTCAATTCTTACCCAATCCTTTCCTAATCATTTCCACATGTTTCCTACATGTTTAAGTACCTTAAAAAATCTTAATCATGCTCTAAACCTCCTCAAATCATTACTCAAATTCTTTACTCAAATCCTTGCTCAATTTCCACAAACTTAAATACTCATCTTTACAATTATGCACTCTAGTGCAATTCTAACTTCTTCTTAAGAGTTACAATCTTCTACCAACCTTACCAAATTACTTATTGATCATTACCATTCCATCCTAGACAAATGCACTACCTATACCCAAGTCCAATCTCCATTTCCAAGATTATACACACCAACACTTTTCCTTGAAATCCTAAGGTCTTTACACCCCATTTAGCTACAGATCTTTCGCTCTCTAATCCATTCTCCAAATACCATCCCAAGGTTATTAATGTTGGAGACTTAAGTTTTGCAGATGATTGCCTCCTCAGTCAAAGTAGCGCTGCAGAAAGACTTGGCGTCGCAAACTCACCAGTTTGAGTACCTTTGCAGAAACGCTTGTTCACTTGTCACTAATCCGCCAAGAGACGCGACACTACGGAATGGCTACGGAAATCTCGGATGCATGTGAGCGTGCACAGCGTGAGAACGTGAAGCAGCAAACAACTCCACAAACTCCGATACTTGTGGAAACAAATCATGGAGCCGCTATGTGAAGACCTCACCGAATATTTAGGAGACAGTTAAAACAAGTATATAAGCATAGGATTGTAATTAGTTTCGGTGTGCATTCTAGATTATTCAGAGAAAGAGAAACACCGCTTTGAAAAAGAAAGTATTTTTGAGAGATCTTAGTGAGATAGTGTCAATTAGCTTAGTATTTATTACCTAGAGAGCACACATAGAACACTCCCTTTACTCCTTGTGACGCATTGATCAAAGCCGAGAGTAGAGCGAGTGTTGGATGAGACAGAGTACCTCTGTCGAATCCCAAGATAGGAAGCTAGGTTGTAATTCACATTGAATTTCAATACAAGCAGAATCCTATCTTGTTAAGTTTAAACAAAAGCTTCCGCGTTATTATTTTCTTCACATGTTTATTCTTCAAGCAGAGTTGGTCTGAGACTAACACCTCAGACCTACTCGGTCAGCACCCCGATCCCATCAAGTGGTATCAGAGCCTGCGTTGACTGACAAATCTCTCAAAATGGCGGAAATCTCAAATACTAACAACAACAGCAGAATGCAAGTGGAGAACCCAAAGCTAACTTCCACAAACTACAACATGTGGAAAACGAGATGGAGTCACACCTCCAGTCACTCAATCAACAACTCTGGACGGTAGTGACGAAAGGTAATTTCCCAGTACCTGAAGGGAAATATCCAAGCTCCTATACTGCTGAGGAGCGCAAATGCGTTGAGCTAAATGCCCAAGCCGTACGAGTCATCACTAGTCTCTCTCCACCCAAAAGAAGAAGAGTGTATCACATCAAGGTAGCGAAAGACATCTGGGATCATCTTCGAGCTGTTCACGAAGGAAATACTGAGCTTCGAAAGTCAAAGATACAAGAACTGAAGATGGACTACGAAAACTTCGTGGGAAAGCCTGGAGAATCCCTCAGCGACATGCTTGCACAATTTACTGAACTCACTGCTACTATGGAAGAGCTGCAGATTGGAGAGTCAAACGAAAATATCAACAACAAATTTCTAGATAGTCTGGGTAAAGAATGGACTGAGAGTGTTATCTCTACGAAGACTTCCAAAAGCCTGGAAAAATGGACTTTGATTGACTTGGGGTCCTATCTTCAGTCCATCAACAAATACAAGATGAATATCAAAAATGGAGGTAACACTTCTGACTCAAACCATATTGTCTCTTATTCCAACGTGAATCAAGCTTTACAGGTGAAGACTACACCTAGTCAGACACCAGCCACCAGAACGAGTCATTCCATTATGAGACTATCTCTCCAAATTAGGATTTAATCCAGCAGCTTCGGGACACTCTGATTGACTGCATAATAGAGGAAGGATGAGCGAATACCTTCGAAGATATGGCCATGCAGGTCAAGAACTTTAAGAAATTCATGCAAGATCGATCAGAAAGGAACAGTCCAAACAGGTTCAGCCAAAACCAAAACCAAAAATATCAATCCTACAACCGTAATCAGCAAGACAATACTGGAACTGGAGACCGAGTATGCTTCAAATGCCTGAAGCCGGGGCACTACACCAACAACTGTCCACTCAAGAAAAAGGATGATCGTGAGCAATCATCACTGATGGCACAATTCAGCATGGGGAACTTCGACTCAGAAGAACTTGAGTGTGGAACATCAAGCTTAATCTGCCTTATGGCTCATAAAAGTCAGGTATGCAAGAGTCCCTCTTCAAAAGTAACTGAATATTTCTCAGACTCATGTGCTATTCCTTCTTTAGATTTGTCCACTTACTACATAGACCCAAATCATCCTGAATTCGAATTAACTGAAGAACAAGAAAGATAGCTTCTCTTTACGAAGAAATTCATGTGTTAAAGGGTCATGTCAACAACACCTGCTTAAGTTGAAAAGGTCTGAAGAAAAGGTCAGAGAACTTGAAAGTGAGTTAAGAGATGCTCATAGTCTCATTAGTTCCTTAAAAACTCAAGTTTCTTCTCTACGGAAAAATCGTTCCAAAATCCCTCAAAATTCTTCAAACCAATTACCTTTGTTCGTGAGGTTGCTACCATGCAAAAACCAAATTCTTTGAAAACAAACTCCGTGAATCAAAAAAAAGACAAGTTCAACTCGAGAAAGAGGTTGATTCCCTGAATATCGCTCTTAAAAAGGCACAGATGGAATCAGTCTCATCATTGAGTCCCCCTCATTGGCTGAAAAACAAAGCAAAGTTAAACTGCCAAAAATGGCCTCAAAACCCAACGATCTTCAAAGAAGAAAATTCCAAAAAGAAAATTTTGAAAACAAATTTCGTTGGCAAAAGAAGTATGTTCATCTACCTTCTTTATTAATTTGTGGTTACTGTGGCTACGACGGGCACACTCACTCATCATGTCATAAGCTTGGCAGAGATTTATCTTTCAATATGCAACGTTTACATACTCTGTCTAAAGCACGACATCTTCACAGCCCTTTTACTTCAAAGAGGGACCCAAGTTCGCTTGGGTTCCCAAGTCTAACCTAAGATTGTCTTGTAGGAGAGGTCGTGGACAATGACTCTGGTTTCTAGATAGTGGATGCTCACGACATATGACAGGAGACCCTGACAAGTTTACGACTCTCTATCAACACCATGGGGGAAAGGTCACTTTCGGTGACAATGCTCATGGTGAAATCATTGGTATTGGACCGTCGGTAATCCCCTCTCTTTAAGATAGAAAATGTTAATTAGTAGGTGGACTTGGACACAGCCTTCTAAGTATCTCTCAAATATGTGATCTCTCTAATGTTGTTCTTTTTTTCGGCCTCTGACTGCAAAATCTTCGATGAGCAAACAGGTCTTCTAAAAGCCACTGGTGTGAGGGTGAACAATCTTTACAAGTTATCTCTTGAAAACCCTAACCTAGATGGCACTCTCTGTCTCAGTGTACAGGACAAAAATATCTCCTTATGACACTTTCGTTTAGGTCATGCACACGGCAAACTCCTAAACAAAATCAAAAACAGAAATCTTGTAGTAGGACTTCCTCAGACAAACTTCTTCCAGACCGACATCCTCTGTCCTGCGTGCGTAAGGGGAAACATTCGAGAGCAAGTTTTCCAGGTAAAACAGAAATGTCTACATTATCTCCGTTGGACATGCTGCACATGGATCTATGTAGACCAATGCGCGTTCAAAGCAAGAGTGGTAAGAAGTACGCTCTAGTCATCGTCGATGACTATTCGCGTTGGACATGGGTACTCTTTCTTAAGAACAAGTCGAAGACATTTTCTGAATTTGAAACTCTGTTCAAAATGATTACTAACAAACTGTCCAGTACCATCAAGACAATTCGTTCTGACAACGGTACAGAATTTTGCAATTTCCAGTTTTCAGAATTTTGCAGGACAGGGAATCATGCATCAAACATCAGCTGCTCGTACTCCTCAACAAAATGGAGTAGTAGAAAGAAAGAATCGCACCTTGTATAGAAATGGCAAGAACAATGCTAATCGACAGTAACCTCCCAGCTTCATACTGGGCAGAAGCTATCAACACTGCAGCATACATCTTGAATAGAGCGTCAATTCATCCCTTCATCGGCAAAACCCCATATGAAATTATCAAAGGTCGCTCTCCTTCAGTAACTCATCTACGGCGCTTTGGATGCAAGTGTTTCATACACAATAATGGAAAGATAATCTAGGCAAGTTTGCTTCTAAAAGTGATGAAGGAATCTTCCTTGGATACTCATCCCATAGTCGAGCTTATAGAGTACTCAATAAACGAACATCATGTCTTGAAGAAAGTCCTTATATCCATTTTGAAGAACTTTCTAACTCTAGCGACTGCGAGCACAATCCAAATGAACCCCATGAACATGCCTCAGATACTACCTTCATTGAAATTCCAGTAGCTACCATCCCTCCACCACAAACACCTCTTATGACAGACTCATCCTCCGACAGCGATGATGACCCTGATGACTCATTCTAGGATGCTTCACCTACCCCCACACATGATCCACCACCTCCTCCTCAAACTCAAACCACAACCACACCTAACAATCACCAAACACCAGATTCCTCGACTAGTCTTCCGTCAACCTCCGCAAGAAAATTTCAACAAGCCTCCGCTCACCCAATCACTCAAATCCTAAGTGATCCCTCTAAAGGCGTTTAAACACGCAGTGAGATTCATCAGAACCTCCGTGCCTTCAATGCCTTCCTATCCACAATCGAACCTAAGAATGTCCAACAAGCTCTACAAGATCATGACTGGATACTCGCCATGCAAGAAGAACTACATTCTCTACAAAGACATTCCGTCTGGCGACTTGTTCCCTGTCCAACCAACCATAAACCAATTGGTACCAAGTGGGTGTTTCGCAACAAGTTAGATGATCAAGGGAATGTCTCTCGCAACAAAGCTAGACTCGTAGTTCAGGGATACGCCCAGCTGAAGGAATCGATTACGATGAGACTTATGCTCCAGTAGCTCGAATTAAGGCAATTCGAATACTTGTGGCCTACGCGGCTCATCGAGGTATGAATCTCTACCAAATGGATGTAAAAACTGCATTTCTACATGATACATCGACAGAGATGTTTATGTTGCTCAACCACCGGTTTCGAAGACCCACATCACCCGGAGTATGTCTACAAGTTAGATAAAGCGTTGTATGGCCTGAAGCAGGCACCACGGCATGGTATGAGCGTCTTTCATCTTACTTATTGTCCCATGGATTCATTCGAGGTAAGTTTGATAAAACTCTTTTCACTCTCACCAAAGGTGAAGACATACTCATTGTCCAAATCTACGTGGACGATATAATTTATGGATCCACTATTCTTGAGTTATGCTCATTCTTTTCTGATCTCATGAGTAAAGAGTTTGAGATGAGTGCTCTTGGAGAATTAAAATTCTTTTTAGGTCTTCAAATCATTCAACAAGAGAACGAGACTCAAATACATCAACAGAAATATATTCACGAGCTTCTACTCAAATACAAGATGCAGGATTCGAAAGCCACTCCTACTCCAATGTCCGCAACAGAGAAACTACATCTGGATGAAAAAGGAATTACCGTTGATGCTACACTATACAATGGTATGATAGGCTCTCTCCTTTATTTAACAGCAAGTAGGCATGATATACTCTATGTTGTATGTCTCTGTGCAAGATTTCAGGCAAACCCAAAAGACACACACCTACAAAGCGTAAAGCGAATCTTTCGCTATTTGAAAAACACCCAGGACATGTACCTCTGGTACCCAAGTACTCCTGATTTCACTCTAATGGGTTATAGTGATTCTGATTTTACAAGCTCCTTATTAGACAGAAAAAGCACGTCTGGTACTGCACAATTTTTGGGACTTTGTCTTGTCGCTCGAGTTCAAAGAAGCAAAACACGGTAGCCTTGTCATCCGCTGAGGCCGAATATGTCTCCGCAGCTGCTTGCTGTGCACAGATACTCTGGATACAACAACAACTACAAGATTATCTCATTCCTCCTACTTGTAATACAATTTTCTGTGACAACAATAGTGCTATTGATTTATCTAAAAACCCTGTTCATCATTTCAGGACAAAGCACATTGAGATTCGTCACCACTTCTTAAGGGATTGCGTTGAAAAAGGGCAGATACAACTAGAATACGTTCCTACTTCAGATCAACTTGCAGACATATTCACCAAACCATTGCAACGAGGTCCTTTTGAAGCTCTACGTTCACAACTAGGTATGACCCGTATGACTTAGCTAAGGTTGTATCTCCTTCTCCTGTTTTTTCAATGTCTGGGTGAAATGCATGAATACGTCTGATGACCTAGTCCGTCTATCAAATAAATAAAACACCGCGTAAAACCCAGAGTTTAATCTTCTGAAAACCACCCGCGAAATTTTCGCCCAGTAATCCGCAACAACCCAGCTCAACCAATCAGCCCACACCTACCCTAACACAACACGTCTGCCTATATTCCGACGTCAATATCTATCACTCTCTCCGTCAAATCCAACCCATCCCGGTTCCCTGCCTCTCTTCGCCTTCCCTAACCTTTTCCCATTACCATCAACCAAGATTGCAATGGCTTCAAACCAACCCTAAGCAAACATCCATGTTTTCCGACGCTGAATTACCAAATGATCCACAGCTTCTCCAAGCTTTCATCAACAACTCACCATTCTCCAAGTCAAACAAACACCCACCTCCACCTCCAATCCACCCAACCCCCACTCCAACTCCACCGCCGTAGCCCTCACCATGTCAATCGACACTCAACCCATCACCACCGCTTTAACCCGCCATCTCCACTGACCCCCACCCTTATCGTAACATCCTAGAATCACAACGATTGGGAAACACACCCTCTCCAACAAAGAAACATCACCACCCACCACCCCGATCATCCCCACCCCAGACACAATAACAAAATCTCTGACTAAACTCCAGTTTGGCTCCCTTCCACCCACCGAACAGGAAAATCAAAACCCACAACCCAACTCCCCCGCTAAAGAACCTACAGAGGTACATGACCTCGAAATCCAACCTGCTGCCCTGAAAACTCACCTCCTCCAAAGAAAACCCGTCGTGCTAAGTCTAATGTCCCCAGACCTCCAGCCACAAGAACCCTTCGATCTAGGGCTAAGTGTCCTCCGTCATCTTCGAAACCCACTCCTGAAGTTTTGTTCCTGCTCCAGCCCCTGTAGTCACGGCAACACCAGCTGAAGACAAGCCGCGCAGCACCACCAACTCATCAACCCAGGCGGACTCCGACACAACAACCACTTCTACTAGAAAGTGACTCCGTCCTCGCTCTGAGTCTGTCCCACCATCTCCTGCTCCAAGGCTAGATCTGATCGATACTCACTCTACCGTCTATTCCCTACCACCCGACGACTCCGCCGAGTCCCGCAACTTGGTGAAAGGAAAGCTACTCGACCCGGAGTGGCTCCACTCGATGGAGGTCGACATGTTCGAGGAAATGCTCCACTTTCAAAACTGGATTCACCTCTTCCACGACATTCAGACCTACCATGAAACAGAAGCCTATCAGTTCTACCAGAATTGCGTCATCCGCAAGGGCAAAATATGATAGAGGTACATAACAAAGCTATCATCCTTGACTCAAACTCCATTGCAACTCATCTAGCAATTCCAACTAGCGGACTAGAATTCTATGATAGGGTTGGTTTTTCCTGATCTAGGGTTCGTAACTGTTGCAAACTGTGAATTTAACCTACAAAAAGCTAAGAAATAATCCTAGAAATAATAAATCAAAAGACAGTCGGGTTGCAAATATCCCGTCACTGTAGTAGAGGTTGTGAGACCAGGTATCGAACCGTGGGACTATATGAAAAATAATCTAATCCTAGCAAGGGTAGTAAATCGGGGGGTTTTGTTTTTAAACAAATTATAAATAATAAAATAAGCGGATAAAGTTGAGTGATAAAAAGATTAATTAAGAGAAAGATAAAAAGCGGGACTCTGGGTTCATGTTATACTCATCTGATTAATTATGCTAATCTATCTACCGGTTGATTAAGAATAACTTGGCAAATTCTTTTTAGAGTCTTAAGGACTAAATCCTAGAACTTGAAGACCACGTTTATCAGAACATGCAAGGTCTGATATGGACTCAAGCAAAACACATGTAAACGGCTAAATAAAAAGAATATATTTGCATCTGAAATACTAGACCTCCTCAATCCGATTCAGTTTTTCGACAGACATAACAATTAATACGACCTATCTATTTATCACGGATCTGATCAAAATAGATTTTGTAAAGCAATTCACTAAACTCATGAAATTTATTAAAAAGCGAGAGCATAACATTAATTGTATCAAAGTATAATAATTTAAAACCAGCAAAATATATTGCATAATTAATACAAACTCATAATAACCATTCCCAGAGTATAAATATTCTAGCCTAGCATATTAAATAGATAAACAGAAGCAAGAGTCGTAGAAATCATCTGTAGTCGACTCCTGGATTTGTTCTGCTATTTGTATACGTCGGACTAGAGGTGGATATGGTGGAATGAAAAGAAAACAAAATGGAGAAGACGGGAGAAGAGAAATGGGATGGACGTATGGTTTATGATGTAGTGGATGATGGATAGATGATGATAGATCCCCGTTTAGGAGAGGAGGAATGGGTTTATATAGCAGAGGAATTTGAATAAGTAGACAAGGAGGGCGGTGCAGTAGGTGAGTCTCGTCTGTCGACATGCATAATGGAAGGAAAACAGAGGTGGCGGTGCTGACATGCGTCTGTCTTGCGTCCGTGTTTTAATCCCCGGACGTCTCTTTTAGTCTTGTCCGCCCTTATTGCACCGGACAGGCCACGGACGTGTGTGTCTTCTCTTGCGTCCGTGTTTTAATCCCCGGACGTCTCTCAGGCCGTAGTGTGTGTTGTGTCCGGGTTTTCTTCTTCCACGGATGTGACTATGGACACGGTCCTTGGTTGCGTCCGCCTCTCTGGCCACGGACATGACTAAGTTCTTTCTTCAGATTTTAATCATCTATTTATATGGCTTTTTCCTATTTAACACCTATAATACATCACTTCATATGAAAACATAATTCTAGGAAAAACTCAAGATAAGTGAGAAACATTACTTAAAATGCTGCAAATTATAAGGTGATTAAACCTTAATAAGTCTATATGCTTCGCACTTATCAACTGCTAAAGAAGTTTACGACTTCTTTTTACCAAATAGCAGAGTGGGTCACTCTTTAGACCGACCCGCCCTGTCAAATACACACCAAATGCTTCATACCTTGGTGATCAAAAACTTAGTCCCTAGAAAGGAGGAAACCAGTTTTGTCCGCCCGCTAGATCTTGCTATTATGTACTGTCTGATCCATCAACAAAAGATAAACCTCCCAAAACTCATCCTCAACCACATAGCCTCAACCATCTCCTCACCTTGACACTCCCGGGGTATATCTTCTGGCTACCAAAAATCTTCACCCATTGTGGCGTCGTCTTGATCCCTCCAAAGCTAGTCGCATCACAGTACCGACATCCTTGGTCAGATACTGTAAACAAAACCCCATCCTTCCAGATCAAGCCGGTCTCCAAGCCGAATCCTCCTCCAAGAAGCAAGCCTCTCCAAAAACCCATTCCCTCCTGACACAAAGCATCTCTGTCTGAACGGGTAGCACGATCGAGAACAACTCGTCACTCTATCGACGAAGATCGATGCTCTCGACGTCCTCAACAACAACCACAAACAGACGATGAACATCTTGCAGGAGGAAGTCCAAAAGCTGGCGGAGGAGTTTCAAGGAAACTTTTGCTGAAACCTGGCAGCGCTAGGCATTGGATGGCCCTGAGACTTCAGGGGAGAATGGCTCACGAGATGAGGACACAGGAATGGATCGAGAGATGACTGACTGAAATACCCCAAACTTATTAAACACGGATTAAATATCAAATCATATTAATTAAGGCCTAAACATGCCTTAAAAGTCAACTGAGAACAACAGTGGTCAACATAAAACAAGATGTTGCACCCTTTAACTGTTAAGGGTAAATAAATACCCAAATGGACTATGTAGGACCTAAAAATTTGTCCTAAGTCTATTAACATAATATTAAACATATTATAATTGTTGGGCAACACTCCAACACAAAGAAAAAGCACTTTCATGCTTCAAGGTCAAAAGGGCAAAAATGTGCTCTAAGAAACCTTAAAGGTCTAATGACCTCTAAATGATATAAAATTTAATTACATGATCAAATATCATGTAAGGAACACAACAAACCGTTGTCAAAGAAAACGGAGCTCAGAAACACCAGACAACACAAAATGTGCGCTAAAACTCCTTAAAGCACGTTTTTGTGAATTGTCTTTTAAATTGGTTTTAAATGGGCTAAAAGGTTATAAATACCTTTAATATAATAAATATCATATTATATGATATTAGGAATTTAATTTCCAAATTTTACAGATTTTTACAAATTTAATATTAAAATATTAATAAAACCCTGAAGTGGGGCCGCAGGAGTCAAAATGACCAAGTTTGGTCAATGGGCACTAATGACCCATTTACCCTTGTCAAATCGGCTGGCATGGAGGTGGGGAGGCAGAATAAGTCATTGATTGACAATAATTCAGCCTAATACAAACAAGAATAGTAAAAGCTTAATTATTTCTTACCTTTTTCAATAATTTCAAGCCTTTCCACTCTTTCCTCCTTCCTTGCACGGTTTCCCTTCTGCCCAACTGAGTTCCTCCCTTCCATGGAAGCTCTCAAGGTCTGTTCTTGAGCATGGAAGGCAGATCTAGCTCCTAAGTTCCTAAAGTAAGTGTTTTAATGTCATTTTTAGCTCTTTTTCTTCATCTCTTCACCACCAACACCTAAATTTCGTGGCTCAACAATTCCTATGGCTTATTCTCAGTGTTCTAAGGTTAGAACAAGAGCTAAACTCAGTTGAGACCAGTAGAGGGACCAAGGTTGTTCAAATCTACATTTAAGGTAAAAATGTGCTTTAAGCTCATAACTTTTGATTCCCTTTGAATTCGGCTGTGAAATTTTGGCCATAGCCTAATCTTCTTCTCCTTTTCATGTGGGATCTGTTGGTTAGCCATTTGGAGCAAGGATGGCCGAGATCCAAGAGAAATACTCTCTTTTTAGGCATTTTTCCAAGGTAAAACTTAATAACAAGGTAGCAATTCGAGATCTAACTATTTCCTATGTCAATATGGTGGATCTAACACCTTGTGTGTGTTTGGTGGTTCAGGTCGAAACCACTTAGAACTTTCCTTGCATTCTTAAGGTAATTTTTGCCTTAAATCTTACATTAATTACTCCTTATGGTTAGATCTTGCTTTGAGACTAACTAGGCCTTGTTTCTGTTTGAAAACATGTTAAAAAGCTGTGGAGAATTCCTACTCAAGGTGGCCGAACCAAACAAGGCTTTACCTAAGCTAAATCAAGGTATAAATCACTTAAAACCTTAACTTGATACATTAACACAATTTAAGTGTGTTATATCAATTGCCGTGAGTGAAGGAGAAAAACAAGGTCTTATTTGACCTTAAAATGTTTAAGAAATGGTTTAATAAATTTTATAACTAATTAAACAAGCATAATTGTCAAATTTAAGACATTATGTGGAAGTTTGGTAATTAAACAAGGAATCTATGGTGAGGCCGAAAATTTATATGTATTTGGGACATTTATGTGTAATTTATTTTGCAAGACAATGTTTGTAATAAGGCCATGTATTTTAGGCCATTTTATTTATGCATTTACAAGCTTTTATTTAAGTTTAGGTGATATATAATTATTACCGAAATGAAATGGGGTCTTAGGTGTAATTAAATTAAATTTGGGGGCTTTAGAATAATAAGGCCGAAAATTAGAGTTAAAAAGGAGTTAAAATAAAGTTTATAAGATTTTATAAAGTTTTGGGGTTAAATGGTGATTTTTAGAAAGTTTGGGTGTAAAAAACCGTAATTATAAGGAATTGTTGGTCAAGGAAATATTAAGGTGGTCAACCTTGACCATATGCTAGGTTTGACCCAAAATAAATAAGTTAGATAACTTATTTAAGGTTTTATATAGTTATTTATTTTATGGTAATATTTTTATAACATATGTGGTAATATTTTATTACCGAAAATAAAGGGTGTACAATGGTATTTTAAAACACCCATGGGCTATTAGGAATTTTTAGGAATTTATTGAGTTGTTTTTGGATTAAAATAAACTATATATGTATAATATATAGTTATTATGTCATTATGACACTTTGGAGAAAATAGATGGTTGAAATGGTAAATGCTAAGAGTATATGGTTAAAAGGATATTTATAACCCTTTGGTGGAATTTGGAGATTTTTAGAATTATATAAGAGTATTTGTTGAGATATATGTATAATATATAGTTTTAATGATATTATCAAACTATATGTTATAAATTGGGCCTAATGATAATATAAAATGTATATTGAGGTCTATTCGGAATTTATGAAAGATAACCATAGGTTATACTCTTTTATAAGTTAGAAATGTTATATTGAATGGTATATATAACATGGTGAAAAGAAGGGGGGATTTGGTAAATAAAGGAAAATTATGGTTAAGGAAAAGTATAAGGTTTAATATATGCCTAAGAGGCAATATACAATAGTTTTGTATAAAAACTATAGATTATGAGTTAAAGAAAATAAAAATATCATATCAAATGGTATTAGCATTTTGGTATAACATTACATAATGTTATGTGGTCAAAAAGGGAATTTAAATAAATTCAAGGGCTATACCGAATTAATAAGAGTTGGAAAATGAATTTTAGACTATGTCTGCAATGTCATAAATGTTATGACAATTATATGGCATTAAGGTGGTTAAAGAGAATTAACATAAGGAGGGGTACTCACATAAAATAATGTGACAAACGATAAATAAATGGGATTTATTAACTAAGGTGTTTATGGAATAAACCTGAGGAGTTGTAATTATACAACATAAAATGTTACATAATATTAGGATAATAATCTTAATATAAGTTGATAATATAATACAACTAATGGGAACAATCATCTAATAAAAGATGATAAAATGTAACATAAAATATAAGAGTTTATGAAACTCATGAGAATTACCTACGTGGTAAAAAATATATATACATACACAAGAATAATGTATATAAGGTGGATATATATAATTTGGTTGAAAACCATATGGTTTAATGGTGGTGGTTATTAAAAAAAAATATATAGTTACAAACTATATGCTATGGATTTTTGGGATGCAAATATATTTGCTAAAGATAATGAATTATATATTACATGGTATGATAAGGAATGGTGGGGAAAATAATACAACATGAAAAAAATAAAACAATACGGAAAAGAATACAATATGATAAGTGATACAATACAAAAATATATAATATAACATAATCATGCATGCATACATGCAACTATGGGTTACGTACCGAAACTAGATGGTGGATATAAGATTAAAAGGAAATAATGAATTAAACTTAACAGTTGAAATAGTTTTGACGTACGCGTTTTAAGTAACAAAGCCGACTGTTTTAGAGAAACCCGTAACAAAACTGTGGAAAACAGGGGTGAACTGTCGGGGTTACTTATTATTCGGAAATACCGGATGTAGTTAGTCATGGAGACTGACTTATAGTTTGTATTACCGTTTAGAGTATACTTCTGGCAAGGACGCTTGACGAGCTAGCGGACTACACGGAGCGTAGGATCTTGCTGATTCATACTCCACCGTAATATTGTCAGGGTGAACGGTATGTAAAGGGGTTTGCCGAGTTGACCTAAGGTTGCTCCTTGGGCTCGGATTTGGTTGATATAACTTGTATGTTGTTATGTGTCTCTGGTTGTCTTTGAGGACTTCCTCAGTTCAGGCTTCTGTGTGATCTGTGATAAGATTGTTTGCCTGAATGTGTTAATTGATATGCATGAATTGTATATTTATAGCTGCTTATTATTTACTGTTGTTGAGTTAACAGTATTGGTTCGTATATATGAACCTATATTATTAAAACGAACTAGCGGCTATGGTGCTATCTTATATGAAATATAAGGAACGTAAGTAAAACGTTGCGTTATAGATATGATAACACATACATATTATCTGAGACTTGTGTACGGAGCATTGCCTTTTCTATACGCCGCTCTCGTATCTAACACTGGATCCTGAGTTTACAAACTCTGGGTTGGACTAATGACCTTAGTCTGCTGTGTTAGAAAATTTGGTAATGCGATGCGATGCGATGGTATAATAAAAAATTTAAAAAATTAATGAATGGAAGGAAACAAGAGGATTGTGCTCTTGGTGTGGTGTGATGATCAAAAAACGATACCAGGATGTCCGCGTACGGGTCCGTAAGTATCAAGGAAATTCCCGTGAGCTAGAATGGCTCGTTGGTCGGAGACTCTACCGTTGGAGTGGCTACTGCCGTGGGTGACCCGCCATAATATATGGGTAACTAGAGACGTGTCGTTTTAACGAGACATTGTCACTAGGTATAACTGAACAACTAAAACAATTGAAACTTATACAGTGGCGAACAATACCATGGACGAGACTTAATACTGTTTATTATTCTCGTTGTTTCGCTTTGTTGTTCATTGGTTATACTTGTGGATATTTTATTGTGTGTTGGGTTGGATGGAGCCTACAAGGCTAAGGTAAATTAACTATGGAAACTGCACGCTACGGCGAATGTACATTGTACATATGGATGGGGCTTGAAAGCCTAACTAAAATAAATTGATATGGATGGTGAACGCTACGGCGGTTGTACCTTGTGCAAAATATTGTTGTTATTGCTCGATACGTTCGATATACAAATGTTGTTTGAAATGTTTTATGAATGTTTGGTTTGGATGGATGATTAATGTTTATGAATATTTGGATGGTTGATTATGTATAATATACATTTATGCTACAGTATTGAATATAACTGTAAAATTGTAAAGCATGAAACCGATCTAATAATAAGACGGTTAAAATGACAAGTGACCATTAGGGTCCAGGCCCGGCATACTCAGCGTCTATCGCTGATACTACACCATTTCAGGTTGTTGATCATTGTCGAGAGCTGAAGAGCAGGAACAGGGTAATTGATGACGTTGTTTAGAAATGAAGATGGTGTATGGTCTTATGGTAAGGTTATGTATTTTCAGGATGGGTAGATGCTCACTTGTCGATGTTTATGAGTTACGGATTTAGTGTGATGTATAGGAATTTCTCGTTATCACTGCGGTTAGCAGTTTGTTATTTTGGAAGTTGGTTGTAGTTTGGCTACGTTGCTCGCATGGGCGAGTAATGGCCGGTGACACCCGAGTGAGTTTGTAATAGTTAATTATTTTACCGCTGCGAGACGTCTTTATTTATTGCTACGTGAGAGATTATATCGTGAATATGGAGAGGGGTGTTACAAAAGTGGTATCAGAGCGGAGTACCGCTCTGATGACGAGAAAGCAGGTTAAGACAGTGAGCTTAGGACTTGGAAATATTGGAAACATTTGGAAGGTACAAGACGATTCGTCTTAAGAGATGTGGTGTCTAGTAACGCAAATGCGTGATAGGATAGCCTTTAAGGCAACTTAATATCTATTGGTGGTGTACGTAATTTACCGAGTATTTATGAGACATACTGTACTACAGATGTCTGGTGGTGGAACTAGAGGGTGTGGTACTGGAGGAGGTAGAGGCGGTGACCCCGGCATTCCAGGAGTTGCTGAAACGGTTGCAGCCGTTCTTGCATAGCTGGGTACTCAGATAGGAGGAGCACCAGCCCACCCGCCACAGCCCAGGGAAACGAACTGGCTGAAGTCAGTTACAAAGACCCGACCACCTACATATTCTGGGGGAACCAGACCCCGTGGCTTTGGAACACTATATTGTTGAACATGAGAAAACATTGAAGCTTTACAAGTACCGGACGACAAGAGGGTCGCCATTGCTGCTTTCCATCTGAAGGATGCAGCCAGCACTTGGTGGAGGTTGGTCAAAGACCAGCACCTGGCTACGCCCGACTTTTCGTGGGCTGCCTTTGTAGAACTACTGAGAGGAAAATACTACCCGGCGCACCTCAAACAGAAGAAGCGCCAGGAGTCCGAGACACTGACCCAAGAAGGTCTGACCGTGGATGAGTATTACGCTCGATTCATTGGTCAGCTGGACTTCATTCCCGGTGTGGATTACTCAGAGCGTGAAGGTCGAGAAGTTCCGGGGAGGACTATTATTTCGCATTCAGATGGCGATGGGTGCTACCCTCTACACTACCATCCAGGTGCTAACATGAAAGCCATAAGATTCTTTACCGACTACATTACCAATTAACTTTGTAAGAACTTACCAAGGAGATTCCAGGAGTGTTATGAGGCTGCCTCGAGGACTGAGCGAATGCTCCGGACTCGGGAAGAGATTCTCAGGGTAAAGAAAAGGAAGAACCCTGAAGGAGAGTCTGAGGGTGGAGGAGCATCTCAGGAAGAGGCCAGAGAAAGGGAAAGTAAGGACTTATCCCACTCTAAATGTTTACAATACTAAATCTTATAGATACTAACCCGAAACATATAAACAGGAAGTTTTTCCAAAAGAAAGGGCAACAGGGTCACCAGGGAAAGAAAGGGAAAGAGCCCGTCCTTCGGTTGACCGGCCCAGCTATTGATGCTAAGCCTCTGAGATCTGCACATCCTAAGGGTGAGAACACCTACCTCTTAAATTAAAAATTGTAACCTTAATCTTTATACCGCCAGGCTTTAACTTAAACTTAATTACTACCATTAGGCACCGGACAGCCCCAACGCCATTTTTACTGTAAGCGTTGTGGGAGGACCATCCAGGGGTCGATTGCGAAGGCCGCAAAGTCGAATGTCGGTGCTGCCACAAAGAAGGCCATAGGGAATTTGAATGCTGGATGAACCCAGAGAGCCGTAATTACAGGCCACCAAAGAATACTCAGAAGACCTCAGCTGGAGGAGGATCTGGAGTACCACGAGGCGGTCAGGATGGCCAGACATCTACTGATTGTGGAGCCCTGAAGGGCAAGGGAGTAAATAGGGCATGAGTACCCTAACTCCATGAGACCGCTGGTGGAAGACTTTTACTTACTATGTTGTGTGCTTACTTGAATGTTGGAAGGAGCTATGTTATAAGTATGTGGGAGTGTGTCATTGACCACTCGCCTTTTGTGTAAGACTTTGGGATAGTTGTGTGTACTCAGTACCAATAAGCTTTGACCCTTGACGGATATATATATGAACAGGATATTAATGCTTACATTATCATGTAGCCATACTAAATGACACAGGGTCAATGAGACCGGAAACTACTGAACCAGAATTTCCACCTGCATGGCGCACTTGCTATTGCAAGCGCTATGACAAGAAAACCACTGAAATTTCCATCTGCCTTGCGCACTTGCTACAGCAAGTGCAGCGACAGCAACACCCAACAGTAACAAATACTGCAAATGCAACAGCAACAACTACTACTTTTACTCTTAATAAAAAAAAATGTTGTTCAAACCTTTTCATTGAAACCTGGGGATTAGAAACCTATGCAATTTTGGAAGGACCGATAGTCCAACCACTGCAATTGGACACATATACAGCCACTAAGACTGTAAAAAAAAAAACACCAGTTTTAACGTTCGAGGAAATTTCAGACAGGGCTATTAGCCAAATACCATCAGAGTATACTTGCATTTAATGCTAATCACTATAGTGATATATGTTTGGGTCCTTATGGACAAACATACCCTTTGTAGATGCCACCGTCAGTGAGGATGGTTGGGAAGTGAAGAGCCAAGTTGCTCAAACTATTATGCAATCTACGATGCATCCAATTACATGGATGAGGGGACTAATATGAATTATGAATGAGATATGATCAGGAAAAAAAAAAAGGGAGAAAAGGATATGTGTTGTACTCAATGAGATCAAAAAAGAGGAGAAAGAAGTTTGCTAATATAGCACAGATTTTACTTACACCAAGTTGAATAATACTAGTCTATGATACAAGTTACCACGGTTGTCACGAAGGCAATAGCACTTATTACAGGATAACTGATAACATTAACTATTATACAAAAAAGAAAGCAAGCAAAAAGAAGAAAAAAAAAAAGGAGAGAAAGCAGAAGATGAACAAAAAAAGGGATATCCATCAAAGGGAGATTGACAACAGAATACTTCACTATAACCGTGTGACAAACATTACCAGTTTACTAAACGAGTCATGGGACGACCGCACTCCGTTAGGAGCATGTGGGCCTGACAGACTTATCTATGAGTTAGTCGGGTAAGTAGTAATGTATCAGTACGGTACCCCATGCAAGTAGACAAGTAGTGTTAGGAACACGAGAAGTAGTCAACTCCATCCTACGGACAGTAAGACGGATTACCTCGAAGATGGACGAGAAGAGCCGCAGTTAAAACAACGGGCTAGAGAAAAAAAAAAAGAGTACCTTCAACAGAGAACAGTAGACAGTATACAGAGAAGACAAGGGAACAGTTTAAGGACAGGAAAACCAAAAAGAAAAAAAAGGAAACAGGAAAACCCATTATGGACGAATAATATGTGGAAGCCTCATAAGGATCAAGCAAATGCTTGCAATCCAGAGGAAATCTACCAGATGATATGGACATAAACGCGTGATTACGCAAAGAGAAAAGATAAAGCTATATGATAGCAGATATCTTGCTTAAAGAACAATGGATTTGGAATGTACCACTCACAGGATAATTCGCACATCTTATCCGTTCGACTCATGAGATATTAGCTGTAAGCGTTTACGCCTCTGCACTCTGTATGACTGAGTGTTTTGGTATTGCACTCGTGCAGTTATTAATCTAATGGGAACGCAGAAAGATAAAGTGGATATCAATAGGAGTGTGTAAAAAAAAAGGAACTGTAACAGTGTGTTACTCCGGAACAAAAATACCAGGAGACATGGATGACAAACATCATCCTTGTGGACATTTAGGCTGGTACGTCTTAGTATTACAAAGACAAGTGCAAAAGCACTAAGTACTAACAATGGCCAATGTCATAGTATACCTCAACTGAATATCAGTGAGAAAAGGCACACGCGTGTATGCTAGTGATCCGAACAAGTGGATTCACAACAATGGCAAAAAAAAGTAAGGCAAATTGAGCCTATGTTCACGGGTCTGCACCTCATACGGAGCGAGTGAGTGGGCCATTAGAGTGAATTTGGAAGAGAGCACAAATAGATTAGTGCCTCACCTTTATGTATTTTGGAGCCCTAGAGGGCTAGAATCATACCCGTCTCTCTGATATGAGGATAATCCATGAGTTGGAGAACTCTTTGAGAGCCAAGTATCCAGCGCTCCTTGTTGAGCGGCTGTGTATACTTGTGGGGTACGGGGCGTAACCCTTTTTAAGGGGGGTAGAGCCTCTTGGCTGTGCACATGTGTGCACTAAGTTTTGACTGTTTGATATGCATTGCATAAAAAAAAAGAGAATTGGTGGTGTGCGGGGCATACGAGGTTTGTTTGGTTAGTATGTGAATTATTTAGTATGCATAGCATACAGTGAATTGGTTTTGTTGGTTATGGTTGGTACGCGGGGCGTGCGTTGTTTGGTTGTTTGTGTGTGAATGTACACTTGTATGTACGTATCTTACGAGATACCTGTATGAATGTTGTGTTTACATCATGTGTGTAACACTTGCTTATGCTATTTGTGATATGTATTCATATTGCTTTATAGAATGATTACATATGGTATCGCCTAGATACGAAATGAATCATTAGATATGGAATGTGGGACAATGGAATTTTATGGATACCTCAGGAAGGTTGTCAGGACTTGTAGAACTGATAGGAAATGATGGTGCTGATGGATCACCTAGATCCATATATGATTGAACTAACGCCACAACGTGATGGCTATGTGCTGTATAAGCGCAACACAATGTGTGTAAATGATATATCAGATAGATATACATTATGGGAATAATGGGTAGTTATACATTTATATACTTACCTATTTGATTAAGAGACTTCGGGACGAAAGTCTTTTTAAGGGGGGTAGACTGAAATACCCCAAACTTATTAAACACGGATTAAATATCAAATCATATTAATTAAGGCCTAAACATGCCTTAAAAGTCAACTGAGAACAACAGTGGTCAACATAAACAAGATGTTGCACCCTTTAACTGTTAAGGGTAAATAAATACCCAAATGGACTATGTAGGACCTAAAAATTTGTCCTAAGTCTATTAACATAATATTAAACATATATAATTGTTGGGCAACACTCCAACACAAAGAAAAAGCACTTTCATGCTTCAAGGTCAAAAAGGGCAAAAATGTGCTCTAAGAAACCTTAAAGGTCTAATGACCTCTAAATGATATAAAATTTAATTACATGATCAAATATCATGTAAGGAACACAACAAACCGTTGTCAAAGAAAACGGAGCTCAGAAACACCAGACAACACAAAATGTGCGCTAAAACTCCTTAAAGCACGTTTTTGTGGAATTGTCTTTTAAATTGGTTTTAAATGGGCTAAAAGGTTATAAATACCTTTAAATATAATAAATATCATATTATATGATATTAGGAATTTAATTTCCAAATTTTACAGATTTTTACAAATTTAATATTAAATATTAATAAAACCCTGAAGTGGGGCCCGCAGGAGTCAAAATGACCAAGTTTGGTCAATGGGCAACTAATGACCCATTTACCCTTGTCAAAATCGGCTGGCATGGAGGTGGGGAGGCAGAATAAGTCATTGATTGACAATAATTCAGCCTAATACAAACAAGAATAGTAAAAGCTTAATTATTCTTACCTTTTTCAATAATTTCAAGCCTTTCCACTCTTTCCTCCTTCCTTGCACGGTTTCCCTTCTGCCCAACTGAGTTCCTCCCTTCCATGGAAGCTCTCAAGGTCTGTTCTTGAGCATGGAAGGCAGATCTAGCTCCTAAGTTCCTAAAGTAAGTGTTTTTTAATGTCATTTTTAGCTCTTTTTCTTCATCTCTTCACCACCAACACCTAAATTTCGTGGCTCAACAATTCCTATGGCTTATTCTCAGTGTTCTAAGGTTAGAACAAGAGCTAAACTCAGTTGAGACCAGTAGAGGGACCAAGGTTGTTCAAATCTACACTTTAAGGTAAAAATGTGCTTTAAGCTCATAACTTTTGATTCCCTTTGAATTCGGCTGTGAAATTTTGGCCATAGCCTAATCTTCTTCTCCTTTTCATGTGGGATCTGTTGGTTAGCCATTTGGAGCAAGGATGGCCGAGATCCAAGAGAAATACTCTCTTTTTAGGCATTTTTCCAAGGTAAAACTTAATAACAAGGTAGCAATTCGAGATCTAACTATTTCCTATGTCAATATGGTGGATCTAACACCTTGTGGTGTGTTTGGTTCAGGTCGAAACCACTTAGAACTTTCCTTGCATTCTTAAGGTAATTTTTGCCTTAAATCTTACATTAAATTACTCCTTATGGTTAGATCTTGCTTTGAGACTAACTAGGCCTTGGTTTCTGTTTGAAAACATGTTAAACAAGCTGTGTGGAGAATTCCTACTCAAGGTGGCCGAACCAAACAAGGCTTTACCTAAGCTAAATCAAGGTATAAATCACTTAAAACCTTAACTTGATACATTAACACAAATTTAAGTGTGTTATATCAATTGCCGTGAGTGAAGGAGAAAAACAAGGTCTTATTTGACCTTAAAATGTTTAAGAAATGGTTTAATAAATTTTATAACTAATTAAACAAGCATAATTGTCAAATTTAAGACATTATGTGGAAGTTTGGTAATTAAACAAGGAATCTATGGTGAGGCCGAAATTTATATGTATTTGGGACATTTATGTGTAATTTATTTTGCAAGACAATGTTTGTAATAAGGCCATGTATTTTAGGCCATTTTATTTATGCATTTACAAGCTTTTATTTAAGTTTAGGTGATATATAATTATTACCGAAATGAAATGGGTCTTAGGTGTAATTAAATTAAATTTGGGGGCTTTAGAATAATAAGGCCGAAAATTAGAGTTAAAAAGGAGTTAAAATAAAGTTTATAAGATTTTATAAAGTTTTGGGGTTAAATGGTGATTTTTAGAAAGTTTGGGTGTAAAACCGTAATTATAAGGAATTGTTGGTCAAGGAAATATTAAGGTGGTCAACCTTGACCATATGCTAGGTTTTGACCAAAATAAATAAGTTAGATAACTTATTTAAGGTTTTATAATAAGTTATTTATTTTATGGTAATTTTTTATAACATATGTGGTAAATATGTTATTACCGAAAATAAAGGGTGTACAATGGTATTTTAAAACACCCATGGGCTATTAGGAATTTTTAGGAATTTATTGAGTTGTTTTTGGGATTAAAATAAACTATATATGTATAATATATAGTTATTATGTCATTATGACACTTTGGAGAAAAATAGATGGTGAAATGGTAAATGCTAAGAGTATATGGGTTAATAAGGATATTATAACCCTTTGGTGGAATTTGGAGATTTTTAGAATTATATAAGAGTATTTGTTGAGATATATGTATAATATATAGTTTTAATGATATTATCAAACTATATGTTATAAATTGGGCCTAATGATAATATAAAATGTATATTGAGGTCTATTCGGAATTTATGAAAGATAACCATAGGTTATACTCTTTTATAAGTTAGAAATGTTATATTGAATGGTATATATAACATGGTGAAAGAAAGGGGTGATTTGGTAAATAAAGGAAAATTATGGTTAAGGAAAAGTATAAGGTTTAATATATGCCTAAGAGGCAATATACAATAGTTTTGTATAAAAACTATAGATTATGAGTTAAAGAAAATAAAATATCATATCAAATGGTATTAGCATTTTGGTATAACATTACATAATGTTATGTGGTCAAAAAGGGAATTTAAATAAATTCAAGGGCTATACCGAATTAATAAGAGTTGGAAAATGAATTTTAGACTATGGTCTGCAATGTCATAAATGTTATGACAATTATATGGCATTAAGGTGGTTAAAGAGAATTAACATAAGGAGGGGTACTCACATAAAATAATGTGACAAACGATAAATAAATGGGATTTATTAACTAAGGTGTTATGGAATAAACCTGAGGAGTTGTAATTATACAACATAAAATGTTACATAATATTAGGATAATAATCTTATATAAGTTGTATAATATAATACAACTAATGGGAACAATCATCTAATAAAAGATGATAAAATGTAACATAAAATATAAGAGTTTATGAAACTCATGAGAATTACCTACGTGGTAAAAATATATATACATACACAAGAATAATGTATATAAGGTGGATATATATAATTTGGTTGAAAACCATATGGTTAATGGTGGTGGTTATTAAAAAAAATATATAGTTACAAACTATATGCTATGGATTTTTGGGATGCAAATACTATTTGCTAAAGATAATGAATTATATATTACATGGTATGAAGGAATGGTGGGAAAATAATAAACATGGAAAAAAATAAAACAATACGGAAAAGAATACAATATGATAAGTGATACAATACAAAATATATAATATAACATAATCATGCATGCATACATGCAACTATGGGTTACGTACCGAAACTAGATGGTGGATAAGATTTAAAAGGAAATAATGAATTAAACTTAACAGTTGAAATAGTTTTGACGTACGCGTTTTAAGTAACAAAGCCGACTGTTTTAGAGAAACCCGTAACAAAACTGTGGAAACAGGGGTGAACTGTCGGGGTTACTTATTATTCGGAAATACCGGATGTAGTTAGTCATGGAGACTGACTTATAGTTTGTATTACCGTTTAGAGTATACTTCTGGCAAGGACGCTTGACGAGCTAGCGGACTACACGGAGCGTAGGATCTTGCTGATTCATACTCCACCGTAATATTGTCAGGGTGAACGGTATGTAAAGGGGTTTGCCGAGTTGACCTAAGGTTGCTCCTTGGGCTCGGATTTGGTTGATATAACTTGTATGTTGTTATGTGTCTCTGGTTGTCTTTGAGGACTTCCTCAGTTCAGGCTTCTGTGTGATCTGTGATAAGATTGTTTGCCTGAATGTGTTAATTGATATGCATGAATTGTATATTTATAGCTGCTTATTATTTACTGTTGTTGAGTTAACAGTATTGGTTCGTATATATGAACCTATATATATAAAACGAACTAGCGGCTATGGTGCTATCTTATATGAAATATAAGGAACGTAAGTAAAACGTTGTAGCACTATGATAATAACACATACATATTATCTGAGACTTGTGTACGGAGCATTGGCCTTTTCTATACGCCGCTCTCGTATCTAACACTGGATCCTGAGTTTACAAACTCTGGGTTGGACTAATGACCTTAGTCTGCTGTGTTAGAAAATTTGGTAATGCGATGCGATGCGATGGTATATAAAAAAAATTTAAAAATTAATGAATGGAAGGAAAGCCAAGAGGATGTGGCTCTTGGTGCGCGCTGTGATCACAAAAACGATACCAGGATGTCCGCGTACGGGTCCGTAAGTATCAAGGAAATTCCCGTGAGCTAGAATGGCTCGTTGGTCGGAGACTCTACCGTTGGAGTGGCTACTGCCGTGGGTGACCCGCCATAATATATGGGTAACTAGAGACGTGTCGTTTTAACGAGACATTGTCACTAGGTATAACTGAACAACTAAAACAATTGAAACTTATACAGTGGCGAACAATACCATGGACGAGACTTAATACCTGTTTATTATTCTCGTTGTTTCGCTTTGTTGTTCATTGGTTATACTTGTGGATATTTTATTGTGTTTGATGGTTGGATGGAGCCTACAAGGCTAAGGTAAATTAACTATGGAAACTGCACGCTACGGCGAATGTACATTGTACATATGGATGGGGCTTGAAAGCCTAACTAATAAATTGATATTGGATGGTGAACGCTACGGCGGTTGTACTTGTGCAAAATATTGTTGTTATTGCTCGATACGTTCGATATACAAATGTTGTTTGAAATGTTTATGAATGTTTGGTTTGGATGGATGATTAATGTTTATGAATATTTGGATGGTTGATTATGTATAATATACATTTATGCTACAGTATTGAATATAACTGTAAAATTGTAAAGCATGAAACCGATCTAATATAAGACGGTTAAAATGACAAGTGACCATTAGGGTCCAGGCCCGGCATACTCAGCGTCTATCGCTGATACTACACCATTTCAGGTTGTTGATCATTGTCGGAGCTGAAGAGCAGGAACAGGGTAATTGATGACGTTGTTTAGAAATGAAGATGGTGTATGGTCTTATGGTAAGGTTATGTATTTTCAGGATTGGGTAGATGCTCACTTGTCGATGTTTATGAGTTACGGATTTAGTGTGATGTATAGGAATTTCTCGTTATCACTGCGGTTAGCAGTTTGTTATTTTGGAAGTTGGTTGTAGTTTGGCTACGTTGCTCGCATGGGCGAGTAATGGCCGGTGACACCCGAGTGAGTTTGTAATAGTTAATTATTTTACCGCTGCGAGACGTCTTTATTTATTGCTACGTGAGAGATTATATCGTGAATATGGAGAGGGTGTAACACCCGGCGTGGTGTTACCTCCCACATCGATCGGGAGAGAGCACGAACCATACCTTATTAGGGTGGGGATACTCTTCCCTTGTGTGACGCGTTTTGGGGCGAAACCCCAGGAACAAATCCGTGCGGCCTGCGTGCCAAAGCGGACAATATCACACATGTGGGCTGTTTGTCTGGGCTGTCACAGATGGTATCAGAGCCAGACCCAGGTCGGTGTGGGTCCAGTGAGCCCGTGAGGGCACTGGGCTCCTTAAGGGGGGTAGGGTGTAACACCCGGCGTGGTGTTACCTCCCACATCGATCGGGAGAGAGCACGAACCATACCTTATTAGGGTGGGGATACTCTTCCCTTGTGTGACGCGTTTTGGGGCAAAACCCAGGAACAAATCCGTGCGGCCTGCGTGCCAAAGCGGACAATATCACACATGTGGGCTGTTTGTCTGGGCTGTCACACTGACTCTTTACCCCACCCCCTCTAACTCCTAGGATTGACTGACTCTTTAATACTCTTGGATTTGCGCTGATGGATTGTTTTAATGACTTTGTGGATTATGTGTTTTTGGATTTTTTAATGCGTTTCCCCTGATGTTGGCAAACGGGGGAAGCGGTGTATCCCGCGGTTGGTTTATGCGGGTAACCATGTGTGGATGCTTAGTGCCTCTGGAGGCCTTAGTTGTTTCGGATTGGTTTTTCTCTGCTAAGTCGTATTTGAAGTAGTTTCGTACTATGGTTTTTATCTGCTCTTATCAACTGCATTAACTTAAGGGGGAATATTTGTTTAAAGGGGAACAAACCGTGAATTGTTCTCCCGAGATAGTTGCTCTACCTTGTTGTCTATTCTTTCTGTAGGTACATTCACTAAAAACCACAAAAGCCTACGCTGGATACACTGAGTTTGCCATCATCAGCAAAAAGGGGGAATTTTGTTGGAGACTTAAGTTTTGCAGATGATTGCCTCCTCAGTCAAAGTAGCGCTGCAGAAAGACTTGGCATCGCAAACTCACTAGTTTGAGTACCTCTGCAGAAACACTTGTTCACTTGTCACTAATTCGCCAAGAGACGCGACACTACGGAATGGCTGCGGAAATCTCGGATGCATGTGAGCGTGCACAACGTGAGAACGTGAAGCAGCAACAACTCCACAAACTCCGATACTTGCGGAAACAAATCAAGGAGCCGCTACATGAAGACCTCACCGAATATTTAGGAAACAGTTAAAACAAGTATATAAGCATAGGATTGTAATTAGTTTCGGTGTGCATTCTAGATTATTCAGAGAGAGAGAAACACCGCTTTGAGAGAGAAGTATTTTTGAGAGATCTTAGTGAGATAGTGTCAATTAGCTTAGGTATTTATTACCTAGAGAGCACACATAGAACACTCCCTTTTACTCCTTGTGACGCATTGATCAAAGCTGAGAGTAGAGCGAGTGTTGGATGAGACAGAGTACCTCTGTCGAATCCCAAGATAGGAAGCTAGGTTGTAATTCTCATTGAATTTCAATACAAGCAGAATCATATCTTGTTAAGTTTAAATAAAAGCTTCCGCGTTATTATTTTCTGCACATGTTTATTCTTCAAGCATAGTTGGTCTAAGCACCCCGATCCCATCAATTAACCAACCCAACTCCATCCTATAAATACCTAGTTAAGCCTAGGTCATTCTTTACTCAATATACTCTCAAAACACCTTCGATATCTACCGAAATTTTGCCATAACTCCGTTGCTTTTCTAGCATTGTCCAAAACTTATCTCATCACCAAATTTCATCCTAAACTAGCCACACCCATACAAGGGTCCTACCAGCATACAATTAATTCACCAACCTCATCCAAATCTCATAAAGCACAATATATCGCAATACATAAGTCATACACTACTTGGCTCCAAGGCCTTCAATCCGAACACCAATTCCACAATTACTCGCTTCTAGTTACCAACAAAATACATTTCCATTCCAGTTTTGGTTCATTCATTCATTACCCATCCCAATATACTAGTACATATAAAATGTACATTAAGGTAGGTTTTTCTTACCTTAAATTTCTCATAAGTTCCTCTTTTGCTCCCTTCCTTCTCCTCTCTTCATTTTCGGTCAAGTTGGGCAATGGAGTTGCCTAAGTTGGGCATGGAGTTTGCCACCAAACTCCACCAACACCCACATTACACCAAAAGAATATATTAAACTTCTAAACCCTGGAAGAATTCAGAATTCAATGAAAGGCTTAGAACACATAAGTTAGGGTTTACCTTTTTTGGAATTTTTAAGAGGGGTTTTAACCCTTGATTCAAGAAGGTGATCCCACCACCATTGGAAGGTTGGAATGATGCTTAAAAGAGAGAGAAAAATAGAGCTCCATTAGAGTCTAAAATTGGCACACACTAAGAAATGGAGGAAGCATGAGTTTTCATGGGAATTTTTACCTTAATGGAAAGAGGAGACTCCAAGCTTCGATTTGGTACCATTTTCTCTTCAAATGGGCAAAAACCATGGAGATGAAGTTCATCATTTTTGAATTTTGAAAATAGAGAAAGATGGAGCTTGATGAGAGGAAGAAGAATAATGTAATTTATTTTTGATTTGGAGCTTAAATGAAGCTTGGGCATGAAGAGAGAGAGTGTGGAGTAGCCATGAGAGTTCTTGAGGAGCTTCAAATTACCGTGAGGAAGAAGAAGAATCAGAAAAAGAGAGGAAAGAGAGGGAGCTTCACGTAGGGAAAGGAAATAATGAGAGAGAGGAGAGAGTGTGGGTGGGTATATGTTACTTTTTACTTTTTGCTTTATTGCCTTTTGACTTATTTATTAGCTAAGTAGTCAAGAGTGTGTGAGAGAGCTGACTCCCCTTTAAAATCTGGCCCCATATAAGTATACCAGCTGGAGCGTTTTTCGTCTTTTACAGAAAACACTCGTTAATTTGCCCGGTTTTAGCACTATTCACTAACCGGGCCCGTTTTCCAGAATTTTCTCGTTTCTTTAATTTTAATGGTTCTTAAGCCTTCATTAATATTTAATTATAGTTATTGGTTGCCTATAATTTTTACGGGTTCATTTGACCACTCAAAGTCACGTTTTCGGGTTTCCTCGAAAAACGTGCATTAAAGCTTATTAGCGTTTTAATCATTATTTGGATCCGTTTTCTTCGGGAATCATTCCCATATATTATTTAGGCATGAATAAGCCTTAGGAATCGATATAATACTCTAACCGAGGTCTCATACCTCCTATGGTTATATAACGCTTATTTTAGCGTTTTTCACCTTTTAAGCGTTTTCTCATTTCTTTTGGATTTATTTTCCTTACCAAAATTACTTAGGCACTATTAGGCCCTTAAATACCATATTAGAATAATTTAATCACCATAATTTAGTTCGGGGTATTTCAGTATGGAGGGAAACACAGGACGAAATAAGAGAGAACCTAGAAAAGCTCTCTAAGGTGGTAATACTAAAATGAGGGAATAAAGATACCGTCAAGAAGTGGACGTAGGCCATATTATTGGTTGAACCACTATAACTCTTGGAGTTTGGCTGATCGATAGGAGACCCTTGGGTGTTAGCTTTCGAGGACAGCGTGGGGAACCAGATCTCACGTCGTCAATCTTTTCAAAAGACGATTTCAACTTGGGGAATTAATGAATTTGTCTTTCGAAGAGACAATTTCACTCGTGAGAGTCATTTTAGGAATTAGTTTTAAGCGGAGGTTAATAGACATTTTTATTTTGTAAAAGTGGGTTATTTTGATTTTTTTTAAACTATGAAGATCTATCCCCTCCAATCTTAAGCATGTACGGTTTGAAAGGGGAGGAATATTTGGCAACAATTTGTTTATAAATTAATATATTTGGAAACAAATTCAAACCTTCTTCTGCCATTTTCTGAACATTCCTATACATATTAAGAACATAAGGAATGATGTACTAATCAAACTCCTTCGACTGAAAAGGCTGTCAATAATGCGAAGACAGGAGTAGGGCGCTGGACTAAAAGTTGGTGGCCAGATTTTCCCATTCCATATGAGATTTTTCTTCATTTGGTGAATCTAAGGGAGAAAATGTTATACTTATGAGGGGTAAGTTTTGTAAGTCCAAGTGTCTTGTACTCTTTTTCTCTATAGTTTTTTTTCCATTGGGTTTGGATATAGAGGTTTTAATAAGGTAGGCCTTGAGCATGGGTGGGGAGAGTACCCTTAATTGTACTGCTCTGATATATTTTGGTTTTTTGATCGGTTTACATTAATAAGGCTTTATAATTATAAAAAAAAATTAAGAACTGCCGGCCACATGTATATTTTACATAAAGATACTACCAATAGAAATATAAAAGAATAATCCATAAACTTATTTTATGGAGTGCATCTTAACAGTGATGAAGTTTTATACTTATTTTTTATCATTATTTTTATTTTGATCAATCTACTAGTTCTAAATTTTAATTAATAATATGATTTTTAGTAATCAACATTCAGCTAATATATTTCTTAAAAAACATTCAGCTAATATTGTAGTAACAATTTAATAACAATTATCTTTTTATCAAGTTGATGAATGCACTCTCAACAAAATAGGAAAATAATTGGTTTTAAAAAAAGAAAAAGTATGCTGATACTAGACCTGACAATTTGGACCCAACCTGAAACCCGACCCGAACCTAACCCATACTTTTGTGGGTTAGGGTCTTGATTATTGACCCATCTATTTTTTGGGTTGGGTTAGGGTAATAAGCTAATTTTGTGGGTTGGGTTAGGGTAGAGATCTTAACCCATGACCCAACCCGAAACCCGAAAATATATTTGTAAATAATAAAAAAAATATAATTCACACACACATATATATATATTATTTTCAGATCAAACTATATCTTAGCCTTAAGCCCAAGTGCAGTTGGACTATTCCACCTTTAATAATATCACATAATCTTAACTAAACAAACGGCCTAACTAGCTGCATATCAAACAACGGCCCAACTAGACCTTAACATAATGTTGAAAACCCAAATGCTCTCATTTTGCAGACTCACATCCATTTTCTTCTCTACGTCGTTGTTCATGTCTATGTCGCTCTCATCTCTGCCCAAGGTTTATTTTTCTTATTCTCACTGCTAAAGTTGTTCTTGAGAACATAGGTATGTTTAGATTATCTAAAAGGGTGAACAAAAGTAGGTGATATGTATTTTGTAAGTAGGATCTTGATTATAGACCTTTTAGTGAATTTAGAAGCCAACAATGCGGATAACGTGCTACATAAAAGTTCCTCAGTTGTTGGTGACGATTAAGTAATTGTGATTGTACTTTTCTCAGGCATGAGCGCTCAATTTAAACAGATGTAATTATTTAAAACTATCAGTCATAGTTTAAGGCTTTGAGCTCCCAATTTATAAACTATTTATAACTTTAGAAGATTTGTCTTTAGTATATTTCTCTAATGCGTAATGTAGATTTTCATTTTTGTTCCCCTTTTTATTAAGAGCACTAGGATCATGTGCATATCTAGATATGATTCCTCCCCAACAGTGGTAGAGCTTTAAGCTCAGATTGATAAATAAAACTTATGGAAAAAGTATGTGTTATTATATTCTTAGGAAATTGGTGTAGTACTTTTACATTCTTTGCATAACATGGAATTCGTTTAAAGTTGGGTCAATCAAACAAGATTACTTCTCTTCTTTTTGTTTCATCCTAATTAGTGTGCCAGCTAGCACCGAATCTTTTTAGATTTTTTTATTATTTGTAGTCATAATCCATCTAAATCATTGTATGCTTAAAAAATGGGTTGGGTTAACGTTGAAGGATTTTAAATATATTGGGTTAGGGTCATAATTTTCTAACCCATCCATTTTTAGGTTGGATTTAGGTTGATGATATTTTAAATGGGTTGGGTAGTGACCCAAATTGCCAGGTCTAATGGGCCCATTGGTCTTCTGACCATTTCTGCATTGTCAGGGATCTTTTTATCCATAGGGCCTTCGCCCTTCTGTTTGTGAGTGCTATGAACTAGGGTTCCGCTTCTGTTTGTGTAAGTGATCTATTGTTAATCACTCTACTTGATATCCGTTCTGATTTAAAAATGTTTCATTTTGTGAACTCTCTAATTTGTGGTTTCTGTCTTCCTTCTACTTTTGAGTTTGACAGTTTATATTTATGAACCTCCGCTCTGCTAAGGTTTGATCTGTTTTGCATTTGAGCTTTGTTATGAATTCCGGTTTCTGTTATGACTTATCGTTGTTTAGATATCTATTTTGACTTCTGATCCTGCTAGTTATGCTCTGTTTCTTTTTGACTGCGGGTGTTTTGAAGGAATTCTAACTTTGACTCTGATTCTGATTTACTAATGTCCACACCCACCCCCAAAATCGCCTAAGGGGCATGTCACTCACGTATTACTACCTAATAACGCAAGGCTCTAAAAACTAACAATCGCATTAAGGCCCAAAACAACGCTTTCATAAACAGTATAAACCCAAGTATTTTAATACACGGAAGTTCACACAAACGCCCAAATACATGTTCAAAACAGAAACAGAGGTCAAAACAGTGTAAGGCCCGAAGGCTACAACATCACAAACAAATAGTGAACAATCAAATGAGCTAAACACTACGGCTCCAGAAACTTAAGATGACCCTCGCTGATCAATCTGCAAAAACAGTAAGAGTAGGGAGTGAGCATACAACTATGCCCAGTAAGCAGCGACCGTCATCAGTGAGGTCGCTAAAAACATTGAAGTTAGAAGAAGGTGAAGATAAGCAATATATCAACAGTTTCCCAAACAGTCAGAAGCTCTCAGAATCAGAAACAGAATGGAACACAAGAGTTCCCGGTACAGAAACAATCATAGTTTCTTAAACAGAGAAGGAACAAGATACAATGCACACACTCAGAAGGGGTCGAACCCATAGATCATAACAATCTCTCGACAACGCAGAAATGACTCTAAAAAGCCAAAGGTTTGTCAACCCCACCGAACCGAAAGGGAATGACCCACACTCAGAATGTTGTGTACATGGTATACCACGGAATAGCTCGACCCAGCCATTCACGGCTCAGAAACAAAGTATAATGTCCTAAAACAGAAGGATTGCATAATCAGAGGCAAACTGAATTTAAATATGCCAAAACACTCATAAATCATAGTACAAGTCAAAAGGAATCCAACGCCGCAAACGGCACTCAAATCGGAGTTCAAACGAAGAAGTTACGCCGAAAACAGTAAGGTGTCCGAACTTGTGTCCGGACGTTGAAGTTCGGACACAAGTCGATTTGAAAACATAAGGGAAATTCAGAGTGTCCGAACATCGAAGTTCGGACTGATGTTCGGACGAAATTTAAGAGAAGCCGATGTCGAAGTCAGAAAAGTGAGGTGAAGTCCGAGCTTCGAAGTCAGAAACGGGTGTGTCTGAACATCGAAGTTCGGACCGAAGTTCAGACACGCCCTGAACTCGAAAATACAGAAGCGCAAACACGCTGTCCGAACTTCAAAGCTAGGACAGAAGTTCAGACAGCGTGAAAACTGTAGTTTCAGATTGACGAACAGAAAGAAAACAATGCAAAAATCGCTACCACGAATTGCCATGTGAAACGCACACCAAATCAGACTTAAACATAGAGAACCATGGGGTTTTAGCCATTCAGAAAACGCAATTCAAACGCAAGGAAATCACACACAAAATCAGAGACAACTCTTGCAATATCCCCATGGCTGAACTTCCACACCAAATCAAGCAACCACCTACCTCAGTTAGCGGATGAATTCCCACTGATCTGAAACCACAAGCGGAACCCGAACAACCAGCAACTGAACGCGAACCATAGACCACTGAATCCCACAACAACGAACCCAAAATCAGAAAAAACGAAAGAGAAAAACCGAGAACAACACAACCCTTAATCTGCAACACAAACCTGCAACTGACAGCCCCGGAATCCATAGAACGCAGCAGCAACAGCACCGAACAATTGCTCGACCAGACAGAACCCAACAACCACCGATTCAACTACATTCAAAGACTCAAAATCAGAAACTGAGAGGAGAGAAAGCTGCCAACGAAATCCGAATTTTGCAGAACAAACCTGATAACAAAGAGAGGGGAAACCAGCAACGAAGAACTCCAATCCAATCGCAGCAGCAGAACCGAAATTCTCAGCAGAGGAGGGAGAGAGTGAGGAGGAAGAAACACTCGTTCAAACCACGATGAGAGACGCTCCTCACGATTGAACTAACGTGAATAATAATGATCAGGGAAAGAAAAAGAAATAAGGAATTCCTTTCCTTATAAATCAGATAAATTAATTACCTTAATTAATTAATCGATGACTTCCTTGTCCTTGGCAATTAAAACAATGTCGCTGACGTCCCAACTGATAGCAAAGAATTTAATCCAACTTAGAATAACATTGTAACGGATATAAAATAATGTTTGCAATTATACGGGTTATAACATCACCTCCCCCTTAAAAGAATTTTGTCCTCGAAATTGACTCACCTCACTGATCGAAAAGGGAGGGAACTTGGCACGTAGCTCATCTTCGAGCTCCCAAGTTGCTTCACGTTCTGACTGATCAGACCACTGCACCTTAACCATAGGCAGGGTCTTGCTACGGAGCTGGCGAACATCACTAGCCAGAATGCGGGTAGGCACCGCCTCATAACTGAAGTCCTCTCACCTGAAGCTGACTATGGTCGATCACATGGGATGGATCATGCAAGTACTTCCTCAGCATCGAAACATGGAAAACACTATGGACAGCAGACAAAGATGAAGGCAAAGCTAGACGATATGCCACAGGGCCAATCCTCTCTAAGATCTCAAAAGGTCCTACGAACCTCGGGCTAAGCGTCCCATGTTTCCCAAACCGGACCACACCTCTGACAGGCAACACTTGCAGATAGACGTGGTCACCCACATCAAACTCAAGCGGTCTGCGCCTCTGGTCTGAGCACTTCTGTCTACTCTGAGCGACAAGCAGATGCTCTCGAATCATCCTGATCTTCTCTACTACTCCCTGCACCAGCTCGAGTCCAACCAAGACCCTCTCCTTCAGGTCATCCCAACAGATGGGGGACCTGCATCTCCTTCCATTCAATGCTTCAAACGGAGCCATACCAATGCTCGCCTGAAAGCTGTTGTTGTAAACAAACTCGATCAGAGTCACATACTGCTCCCAGCTATCTCCAAAATCTAGGACACATGCGCGAAGCATGTCCTCCAGGACCTGATTAGTCCTCTCCGTCTTGCCATCCGACTGAGGATGGTAGGCTGAACTAAAAGCTGAATTCGTACCCAGGCCTTATGCAAACTGCGCCAGAATCTCGAAACAAAGCGCGGATCACGATCAGAAACTATAGTAGTTGGCACACCATGCGCAGCCTCACTATCTCATCAAGATACAGATGAGCCAAACGCTCCTCCAAACTAAAAGTCTTCTTCACAGGCAGGAAGTGGGTAGACTTCGTTAGCCGATCCACTATCACCCACACAGCGTCACAGCCTGAAGGAGTCCTAGGCAACCCCATGATAAAGTCCATCCCCACACTCTCCCACTTCCACTCAGGAATGGGAAGGGGCTTAAGTAAACCCGCTGGCCTCTGGTGCTCAACCTTCACCTACTGACAAGTCTGGCACTTCGAAACAAACTCAGAGATATCGTGCTTCATCCCAGACCACTAGAATGACTCCTTGAGATCTCGGTACATCTCTCACCCCTCCTGGGTGTACCGAATATGGGGCTTCATGCGCCTCCCGAAGGATCTCCCTGCGTAGAACGTATCAGCCGGCACACACACTCGACCTCTGAAACGCAGACAACCATCGCTGGAGATACTGAAGTCTGAACTCTGCTCTGAAGGCAACCCCTCTCTAATCCGACACAAAGCTGAATCTGACTCCTGACCAGCCCTGATCCTGTCCACTAACGAAGACTGAACCTAAAGCGCTACTATCATACTGGCACTGTCTGGTCTGACCACCCAAACACCCATACGCTGAAGCTCTATAACGGTCCTCTGAACTCCTGTCAAAGCACAAGCTACACCCGGAGCACCTCTCCTACTCAAAGCATCTGCCACAACGTTCGCTCTACCCAGATGGTAAGGATCTCCAAGTTGTAGTCGTGAAGTAGCTCAAACCACCTCCTCTGTCTCAAGTTCAGCTCCTTCTGAGTGAACAGATACTTGAGACTCTCGTGGTCCGTGTAAACCTTACACGACGCTCCATATATATAATGCCTCCAAATCTTCAGCGTGAAAACTACAGCTGCCAACTGCCATCCAGATCGTGGTAGGGTAGTTCTTCTCATAGGCTTCAGCTGCCGAGAGCCATAAGCCACTACCTTACCCTGCTGCATCAAGACACACATCCAAGTCCCTTATGGGACACTTCGCAAAAGACCTCGAAGCCCTCGGTCCGAGACGGAAAGGTCAGAATCGGTGTGGTCGTAAATCTCTTCTTAATCTTCAGGAAGCTCTGCTCGCAAGCCTCACTCCACTCATACTTAATCTCCTTCCTCAACAGACGGGTCAGCGGGGATACAATCTTAGAAAACCCCTCAACGAACTTCCTGTAATACCCAGCTAACCCAAGGAAACTACGAATCTCAGCAAACATTCGTGGGCCTCACCCACTTCATCACAGCTCTAATCTTCTCGGGATCGACCGAGATACTATCCTTCGAGACTACATGTCCCAAGAACACTACGCGATCGAGCCAGAAGTCACACTTCTTCAGCTTAGCGTACAACTCACGATCCTTCAACGTCTGTAGAACGATCCTCAGGTGCTCCTCATGCTCCTCTGCACTCTTAGAATATACCAAAATATCATCTATGAAGACCCACCACAAACTGATCCAGATAGGGTTTGAAAACCCGGTTCATCATGTCCATGAAAACAGATGGAGCATTAGTCAACCCAAACGGCATGACTAGGAACTCGTAATGACCATAACGAGTCCTAAAAGCGGACTTAGGCACATCTTCGGCCTTAATCCTCAACTGATGGTAGCTTGGACGAAGATCGATCTTCGAGAAAACTGTGGCTCCCGTCAACTGGTCAAATAGATCATCGATGCGCGGAAGGGGATA